>VYZV01028296.1:110926-208163 GCA_013401275.1 Pandion haliaetus | reverse complement strand
GGGGGAGGAGTCAAATGCATAGCATTTTCTGAATTGTTCCACCAGGCAAGAGATAAAATACTTAATTGCTTATGTTGTTAAGTCTAAAGCAGCCATGGGAAGCACAGCAGTAGCTTGTAGTCCAGTTTAGACATGCCTCCTTTAAATTCACCATTGCCAAGGAGGTAGAGCTTTTAAAAATGGTAGGTCAAAACGGATTGAGATCTTCAGCTCTACCTTTGAAGTTAGTTCAGCTCTGAGCAGGAAAATTAACTGGACAACCTCCAGAGGTGTCTTCCAACACAAATTATTCTTTGATTTCTAAATGACAGGTGATGATGTAACTGAAAATTCTTGATATTGTAACATGTGTATGCCAGGAGAGGAGATACAACTTTGACCTGGAGGAGGGGACTCTTTTCTAGTCAAATGGCCATGAGCCCTGTTATGAAATTCCTCCAAGCCTCGGTAGGAACTCAGGGAGCAAATTTATGGTCTTGTCTGATTTGAGCAAGGCCTGTATATGCAGGAGGTGGCTGCCTGAGTCACTTTCAAACAGAAGGCAACAGATGCAAGATGAAGTCATGGTTTGCTCTTGTTTGGAGGACAACTCCACTGGGGCTCAGCTGTGTTCTGGTGTCAGAGTTTCTGTCTATCCTGGGCACGGAGCCAGATCTGAGTCTAAAATGTTCCAAAACTGCCACTGGTTAGAGAATAGGAGCCCAAAACATGTAGACGCAACAAGACATGTAGTAAGTCACAAGGAGAACAATCTAAGACTGACAAAACTTATTTAGAAAACCATACAACAAAACTGGCCACTGTCACTTTACACTTCTGCTTCTGCTACATTGTTGTGAACTCCCATGTCTCTGCTACGTTATCTTGAATGCCTATGTCTCTGGTAGCTGGCTTAGATGTATGTACTCTTCCTTCTTGGTCTTGAGAGCACCAGGTGACAATGCTTCTATCCAACATGTCACCTTCTTCTCCACTGGCTTTGCTCCAGGACCTAACTGAGGAGGAAGTGATGGACATTTCTGGCAGGAAATTAAAAAAACTAAATCTGACAGCTGCTGAGTGCTTCCTATTTTTCCAACACGTGGCCAGGTATTATGGTCAAGGAGCCACCACTGTTCCCATTTGAAAGGAAAATATCTAGCCTATTTAGCGGTCATCTCATGAGGCAGCATAGAAGCTTAATTTGCTGGGAACTACTATGACCCAAGCAAGTAAGTTCAAACTGATAATCACAACCCATGGCATTGAAAAGACCGGTCAGTCTTGTCTGAATGTATATTCAAGATCATGTGCAGAAGAATCTAATTTTGAAAGCCCTATCCTACTCTTGGCCCATTAATGACACTCTTTGGTCCTGTTGAGATGCCATTTGCTGTTGAATTGGGGATCCAAACACCTTTATGTGCACAATCAGCAGCATCAGGCCATGAGACCTAGGTAATGAAGCTCTGCATCACTTTAGACTAGAAGCTTGAGAAGATGAGTGCAATTACATGTTCTGGGATTCTACCGCCTTTAGTTATTATTGATGTATTTGAATTGTATTAGTTGCTAAAGGCTTTGCCTGTGTACCAAAGCCCCAAGATACCTGACACTGCCAAAAATTGGGTCCAATCTTGAGAACCTCAGGTAAGTCACTCCACCTTTCTAGGCCCAGGTTTCTGTCTTAAAGAAAGGTGATTAATTATTAAGGAAATATAAGTTTTGTTTCAACCAGGGACAGAACTGGCAATTCATGCCCTGTAAAAAATTCTGTTATGATGAAATTTAAACTTTTGCTCCCCCTGTATGTGAGATTACACAGAAATATGCTCCATATGCAAATATTTAACTTTTTCATGGAAAAGAGAGAAAATACATTGGCTTTGAAGTACTTCAGAGAAAAACATAGTGTTTTGACATTTCTGAATCAGACAGTTTTGTTTTGCTTCATTGAACCAAAATGAAACTTTGCACTTCATCTTAATCCAGGGCGGATTCAAGTTCTATAGAACAGTTTTCTGAATGCCTTTTGTTTAGAAGCCAAGGGGTAGACAGGATGCAAAACCCACTCAAACCAAATCCATCCTCTCCCTCTTTCTACCTCCAACAAAATAAATTTTATGGTCTTGAGCTTGCTTAGCTGATTTTTCAATGAGGGGAGCGGCTTGAAGGGTGCAGGTGTTATAACATATTTGTTCTCGCTTCCCTGTCCATGGAGTGTGAAAGAAATGAAGGTCATTCCATGTGAAGGAACATAAGATATCAAAGAAATGTATCCATAATCAATACCAGAAGGAATATGAGAAACTGGTGTGAAACCAAATAAGAAGAATCATTGAAGATGGATGATTTAGAGGAATGGGCTTATAGGAATAACATTTAAAAGGCAGAGGGCATATTCCTGGTCCACATGATGACTGGGAGCAGAAGGGAGAGCAGAGCAAGTGGAGACTGAAATCATTCACAGCAAAGTGGTCTAATGCGAAGTGTTCAGGCATGCCCACTGTCACAGCATGGGCACGTTCAGCCCTCCGTGGTGGCAGGGTGGGACACCACGGCTGGGTTTGTGCCTGTGCCCCCAGGTATAAACAGGGCACATTCATGCATTGAATGCCCACAGGACAATCCTTGTACTGCATGGGAGGACAGTTGCCGTCATGTGACTAGCAAGTATCCCGAAGTATCACTCCTACTGTATGGAAAGGTTGGATAGTGCTGTTCCTGGTTCTGACCCTAACAAAGGCCAGGTAGGGTGAAGATGTTCATGGGTCATCATCCCAGGAAAGTGCTCCCAGATAAGCAGCATCTAAACAACAAGGGACATAAAAATGGGTTTGATCATGGCCCCTGCAGAGCTGTGGATGACCCAAAATACACCTTAAAGCATCCCAGTGTACCCTGTGTGGCTCTCATGCACTCTACAGAGCACACAGATTTGCAGCCTTCACCCTTTACACCTCCTTTCTTTTACTCCAGCACGTGCCTTCTACATAAGGTTGGCAATTTGGCTATAGCTCTTTTCCTGGGGTCAGTTAACTTCCATCCAACTTCATCCTCTTGATGTTAGTAGAGTAGGAAGACTACACTGGAATAAAAAGCTCGTATGTAATCCAAAACTAAAGTGATAACAATGCTGTGAAACACTGTGCCAGTTATGGGAAATGGCCTTCTTCAATATGGTCTTTTTCCTTGGATCAATGTTACATTTTCCCCCACTTCCCATGAATAATTCCTGTCGGATATAGATACTTTTATTTTACTTTTTGGTCTAGATTCCTGCATAGTGTTAGCAGAGCACAGCTGCTTCACTTCAGCAGCAAGCAAGGCATAAGTACATCCATTTTTTCAAAGGATTTATTTTCTTGCTTTTTAGAAGGGGTGCTGAGGTCCTTAGAGCCTTAAACTTTCCTCTGATACAGCAGGAAGGGAGGGGGTCTTTCTACAGGATCTCAGTACTATTCAGAGACACTCACCCTGCTGGTCAGGTGGGATTTTAATGCTCCAACACTATATATAAATGTGAGATTGTTATCTAGGAGGAATGAGCCGAAAAGAAGCAGAGGAAACTTTCAGTGGAATTATCAGGAAATGTTTCTCAATGGTGAGACAAACTGTCAGCCTGCAAAGGAGTCTCTTGGGGACAAGTAGTGATTTTCCCCTCATGAGTCATGTTTTGTTGAACTGGACAAAGAAGTCAACAATATACAGGAGGGGAGGTCTTATAACGGCGGTCAAGTTCATGGATTTGGAAGGGGTCTTGGCAGCAGATGCTACCATCCATTCTGCCAGTTTAATCATACGTTGCCAGCAAGGATAAATTCAAGACCCTCACCATTAGTCTCGTGCAACCCGCTAACCTAGGCAAAAGGTGTAAATCCTAGTAACTGAAAGCAGCTCTGTTTTCATGTGTGGATCTGGGGATTACAGGCAGATAGGACACACCTCACGTCAGAGGTTGGATAGAAAAAGGACAATACACTTTACACATGAGCTATTCTACCTCCCCCCCCCCCAAAAAAAAAAAGGGTGTAATACAAACAAAAATGAAATTATTAGGTTGTATTGCAAACAAATACACCAAGCAGCATTTTTTTATGAAAGCCCTAATTAGCCTTCAGCAAGGGATCTAGATGATGCAATGTTAAGTAAGTTCCAGAATACCCTTGCATAGGTTGCAACTATTAATACTATTTTGTTGATTGAAAAGTTTAGGGGCCAACGCACTGATAAACATCCCCAGATGCCTGGTTCAGTTAAAAGCCTGGCACACCCTTCCTCCACAAAGATTTCTCTAGTTCTTACATAGGCCATTGATACAGAGTAGTCATTGCTGAGTGCAAATTTTACCACTGAACCCTCAGTGCTTCTCCAGGTGCCACTTTTCCCAAACTCTTCCATAGGAACAGCTGTCATGAAACAGATGTAAACTCCACCTATAGCAATCTCACTCAGCAATGGATACTTAGGGAAAGAGATATCATGACAGGAATCAGTTCTCTTCTCGAATGTTTATCCCCATGTCCATTTGTGTTTGTATATCATCCATGACTGAGGAGCATGACCCAGCTGACTCCAATGTGTTTATGTGCCAAATTATTTCATTTTAGGCACCTGGTCCCCAGAATGGACTCTAGAACTGGGGATTTGGCTCTTAAAGTCTCAATGCAACCAGCAGGGAGAATTAGATGCTTCAAAATAGGATCCCAAAACCCAACTTAGTGACAAAGGATCCATGCAGCGTTAACCTAAAAAACACACCGAGGACAGGGACACATCCTAAAGCTCTCTCTGCTGTAGAGAAAGGAGAAGTCTCCCTCATCTTGTGATCCTCAGGCTCTCTTTATCTCCTGAAAAGAAATGCCTACACTTCTTATGTCAAGAACACAGGAGGGTCACTTACACCACCCTGCCACTTGAGAAAACAGCCACCTGGTTAGGACACAGGAAGCCAAGGTCAAGTATAGCTTCTTGCAGATGTGGGACTCAGTCCTTGACATTCCTATTTCCCAAGTATACACAGGATTATCAGAAAGGCTTCTCCCATTCCTCTTGCAAAGCCACTAGGACTCCCAAAAAGTCTGCGTAGAGAATGGCCTTAAAATTCCATCTTGATGCGTTGCTTTTATCTCATGAGGAATGATCATCTACTGGCTTTGATAGTTACAGTGACATGAGCTAAAGCTCAGCAACTGACACTGATTTAAAAAATTTTTAGCCACAGGAACCAAACAGCTTTTGCTATTGAGTCCCTTATTCTAATTGCCTTTCCAATAGCTCACCAAAAGTGCTTTAGAGTCTCATTCTCTGCAAACACTACTAATTTCCCACTAATTTCCCACATGTGCTTCTGGACTCATCCACAGAATACCACAGCACTCCTGAAAACTAACACATTTCTGGGCATTAAGGTCTGTCTTGGGTGAGAATTGGTACCATGTTACCCCTTAAAAAAAAAAAAAAAAAAACAAACCCGACTTTTGTCATGGTGTCAAAGTAATTTCTAGGGAGAAAGTCAGATGCAACCAGAACACTTTCAGTAATGTTACTGCTTTGAATGATGTGTCCAAATTTTCTGATCGTGTTATCCCTTTCCTTTCATAAAACAGTTAGCAAGAGGCAAGATAGTATCCCAGCTAGCAGGGTATAGGAAAGAGATAATCCTCACGTTATACAGCCATGTCAAGGTAGAGGTACCTCCAAGGACTTCTAGGCATTCCTCAGAAGGAGAATTCAGGATGCTTTGTTTTTTTAACCCCAGTAAAGGAGGCCTATAGAGTTTGGGCACTTGTGGGCAGGTGATCTGAGGATCACTGTTAGTCACCAAGTTGACATAGGCTCCTGCATGTCTGTATGGATTTAAGCATCTTTACTTGCCCCAGACCGCTGATGCTAAGCATGCACTGAACTCAAAATCCCTGAGCCACTATAAATGAACCTGTAAGTAGTGACTCCTCGTCCCTCACGTACCCTTCCTCCAATCAAGCCTTAAAAACACAGAAATCCCAGTGTTGGCCAGGGCAACAAGTTTATTTGTTGACAGAGACCTTCTCTTTCCAGGAGTTGTTTGAACCAAGTCACATGGCTTCCATGAAACACCAAGTGACCTTATACCCTGAGCCACGGAAAGTCGTGTGATGTTACTTAGCCATTTGAGTTGCCCAGTTTCCTGGAAATTCTAAGAGAAATTCAGGAAACTTGATAGACAATGTGAGTAATTCTTGATTTTTTTTTTAATTTTTTTTTTTTTGCATGGTAGCAAACAAGGAAGCATAAATTCCACGAATATGGAAGAATGTTATCTGGAACTTAGTCCCTGGGGACCTTCCAAAAGCCAACCAGTAGGTTTCCTCAGGTTTGTTAAGCCTGGCTTGTTATTGTAATTCACATCAAAACAACCTTCAAACACTACCTTGAAGGCCAGATCAAGAAAACCCAGGTTTGACTCATTTTTGTTTATAACCGCATTCCCGCACAGTGAAGTCTAAAGGACCTGTGAACTGCAGATTGCCACCACACATTTTTAAGTAGAAGCCTGCTGGAGAGCAAGCAGGGGGACAATCAGAAGGCATTTGTGGCAATATCTGATGACACAATTGTCTTCAGGCTGTGGCAAGTAAGAGATAGTGAGATGATGACATTTGGAAACTCGAATGAGAATACTTAGACCCAAGTGCTTCATTTCCATCTGAGGCTTTGCAGCCGGTAGCAATGCATGCAAAGGACAGCCAATAGTCCCTGAGCAGCTTATATTACATCAGAGGACCCCAGAGGACAGGATCAGTGTAAAGTTCACTCACACATTTCTTTAAATGCCTCCTTAATTGCTTTCACTTAGAGTCAAGTCGCCTGTTGTGCTGCCTCAAAGTCAGGGCAAAGCCAAACTGTTTGGGTAAATCTAAGGATGTCAAAATGTTTTTGTAGCTCCAGTACACCGAGAACATTCAAAGCCAAGAAAGCCATGATTAAATGAAAACATTAGCCCAAAGTATTCAGGGTGCGCACAGGAATCACAACACAGAGATTTACCGCAGAAGTCTAATCATTTTCACATTTGAATGCCTGGCCTTGCTGGGTATCCTTGAACTGCAGCCACGGGGTGGGAAAATCAGTGTCAAGATCATCAAAGGCTTGATCGTGCAAAGTGCTGTGCTCTGTGGCATTTCAGCGGAGCACTGCCCCAGGAGCAAAGGCCTCTCATCATCCTGTGGCTGTGAGTTTTCTCCATTTATAAATCAGACTCTGACTTTTCCAGCAAAGTTGCTAAGCAGGTGCTGTTGTGAAGGTCTGATAGGCTTCAGCCTGTGTTCAGAACAATGTAAAGAAAGTTATGAGAGGTCTGATCCTGCCATTGGAACTGATGAAATTAAGGCTTGGGCAATTACGCAGTCTAGTTACACCATTTTTTGTTAGAAATCTTCACTTGATGTAAACGTCACTCTATCCATAGGAAGAGATACCAAAGACAATTAATATCCTACAAATTTTGCAGAAGTAAATGGCCAGAAATGAAGTTCATACAGTCAGAAATTTGTCTCATTTGTTCATACAATGACAAATTTGTTCATACAATCACAAACTTTTTTGCCGTGGCTGTCAACAGACAATTTTCTACTGTCATATTTGACATCCCAGATGATGTTAGCTAAAGACTGTACGGGAGGAGGACTAGAACAGAGAGGAAGGAAACGTTACAGATCTATGCACAAATAACAGAGCATTTTACAATAACTCTATCAAAAAGTTAATCAACTAAGAGACACAAATCCTTAGAAAACCAGTCTCTGTTTGTTCAGCTGCTCAAAAAGACTGATTTTAGCATCTATGAAGTGATTGCTCCCTCGCCTTTCACCTCCACTTTTTTTTTTAAAAGAATAGGCACACTTGTTTTTTGTTGCACCCCATCCCCAGTTTCTTCTACTTTCTCCTCCAATTTCTTAGCAGTTGCATCATTTTCTCTGTCATCCCAGGTAGCATACGGGGAATGCCAAAGATGACGCCTAGCTACGCATCATACATCAATGAACAGTTGTCAAGGCTCCACCAACTTAACTTTACTTCCTGGAAAACTTCTTGGACAGGGCAAGGAAACAAACTCTTTGCAAACACAGGAGACAACAAGACACTGACTGCCAGCCAAGAAAGATCTGTGGGGAGCAGGCTGTCTCAGTCCAATCTAATTGCTCTTGTTGATAGACAAGGGGCCCAGTACACAAGGAATCTCACACCTCTGCTTTAGTACTGAGTTTTGCACTGTTGCACGTAACTTTCTTGTGAACAAAGAGGAGACAATGGTCCAAATGATGTAGCTATGAGATAGCAGGTTTCAAGTAGAATGATTTAAAAGAGTGTTTAAAAGGTCACTTTCCTGCCAGAAACATGTGCCGAGAGCACTGTGCAAGGGTCTGCCGTAGGCCTGAGGCTATTCAGTATTTTCATTAACGAGCAGGATGCTGGTCGTTAGCATACAGACTATCCTTGCTAAAGCAAGCTAGGCTAGACTGCAAGTACATGGGAGATCAGGATTAGAATTAAAAACTACTTTGACAAACTTGAGAAAGATTCTGGGAGGAAAAAATCCTATGAAATTGGATAGGGACAAGAATGGGAATAATCAGTTTTTCACGTACAGAAAGGGGGAGGTCTGGCTTGGCAGCAGTGCTGCAGAAGGGAATCTGGGGAAACAGTGAGGTTCATAAGCTGAACTTGAGTCAACAATGTTGTAATGTTAAAGCATGCAAACCTCACGCTCAGTCTGTAAACAGTAAGGTAGTCTGTAAGATAATACTGTAATCTTGTTCTGTTCTGCTTTGGATATGATATCCATGCTTACGTTTGGGTGCTGCACTGTACAAAAGCCATAGACTAACTGGAGACTGGCCAGAAGGAAGCAAGCAGAATCAGAGGTCTAGAAATCATGGTCTGTGGAGGGAGACCAAAAGAACAGGTTTTTTTACTTTAAGAAAACATGGGCAGGGGAGGTGATATGATGGGAACTGTCTCACAAAATGCTGTTACAGAGAGGAAAGGAATCACCCGTTTTCCAAATCCTTAAGTACCAGACAAGAAGACCTGGGTTTCAATTACAGCAAGAATAAAATAAGATGGCGGGTAATGCTCCCTAATAGATAGGACGGCAAAGCAGAGCTACAGAAAAGAGGGGCTGAAGATATTTCTGGAGGCCTTTACAGACAGATTAGGTTAAAAATCTCTTAAGGATGCCATAGCTGGTCTTGTCTTGGAGCAGGGACATGTTCTAGGTGACATCCTGAGATCCCTCGCAAGCCTGTATTCCCTGCTGCCTTGCATGCCCATTAAGCCAGACGGAGTCCGTTTCCTTGCTGAGCGCAGACAGCGCAGCAGAAGTGCCCGGAGCGGGCTGCTAGCCACAGGCCCCCCTGTGAACTCATCCACCCTGCGAGCATGTCAGTATGGCTGCCCATGAATTTCCCCAACAACAAAGCAACTGTTCCTAATGTGGCATTGTATGAGCATCCCCGGAGTAATCAGAGCTAATCAGGACAGCCTGGCTGGACATTGTTTGCCCAGGGAACGCTTGGCCTGAGCCAGCCAGAGTCCTTCATGGCATGCTGACTTTGCAATCAGGGATGTGAAGGAAGGCTGCTTAATTGCCGGAAACATAAAGATATGCAGAGGAGCATCAACTTCTGCATCCTAACCACTGTCCAGCCATGGAAAAACACATAACTGCTCTTTTATGTTTCCCTAGAAGCAACTTCCAGGGAGCTGATGAAGAAGGTCTGCCTGCATACACACAGACTTTCCTGGATAACATCTCTGAATCACCATAGCTGCGGGCTGCTCAGGCTTTGCTCCCACCAGGGAATTATTATCATTTCTGCCTCTGGAGTCAATCCAAGAAAATACTTCCTTTTCTCAGTAATACTGATTATTATTGCCCTTGTATGCGGGAGCCCCAAGTGCAGAGCAAGCACCCACAGTACTGTATGTGGGGCAGCCAAGAAGGAAAAAAAGAGGTTCTCAGCCCAACAAGCTCTGAGTCCCTTCAGCATCTTAAAGCTGCTCCTGTTAACTGAAGCATTTTGAAGAATCCTATCCTGCAATTCCCCTGGTATGGGGAATCTTTTGCTCCTGCATGTGGAAAGAAAATGTTGCCTCAGCAACGCCATATGCAGTTCTTGGTATAGGACCAGCTGTCATTTAACACCAAGAGTAATCCCTATAATTTGCTGGTCCTGCTGCCTACTGAGGCACCTCTCCCACTTGCTTATTGCTAAAGCTGTCTGCCTGCCAGCCTTCAGCGACCAGAGATTTCCAAACGGCTTCCAGTTTTGGTAGCTCAGCCCAAAAGCCGATAACTTTTAGCAGTGAGTTCTCAGTTGTTTCCTCTGTACTCTGCTTCCCAGGTTTTATTTCAGCAAAAGCTACCTAGTTCATGTGTCCTTTGTACAACTCACCATCCACAAGCAGCGAAGGCAGAACACCACAAACATCAGAACAGCATATGCAGAGCTATGCATTTAGGAAAAAGCATCAGGACAATTAATGTCTGGGCTCAGTCAACAAAGCAGGACAACAGAGTTGGGCCATTCATTCGGTCACCAGTAGAACACGTAAGCAGCCTGCCCTTGAGTCCTTTTTCCTCTTCACTGTTACTGTATGGAGGCAGAAAAGGGGCATCTGACCTCCAGCTTCTACCAAGTCACCCAACAATGATGAGTAAGCCGCATCCACAGCAAAACTGGAGAGACCAATTTGTGTTAGGGAGATAGACTCAAACATTTAATGGGGGATCACAATTATAGGGACTGTTCGCAGTCAGGTATTTCATTCATAGACAATTTGTGCACAGCTTTTCCATCAAACCCTGACTATTTAGGTCTACTAGCGGTCATTTATGGAATCAAAATACCTCTGGTTTTTGGCTACCCAGCTATCTTGGAGGATGAGGGCCTTAAAGAAGCATGTTTTTCCTCACAGAGCCATAATGAGAAGTGCACTGATGAGCCTGAGGCTCTTGGATATTGAAACAGGGGCTACCCAGCATGAATTGAAGCTGCAGCAAAACTGGAGTCACAAATGCATTCAGAACGACAAAGTCCAAAAAGGGTCTAAACTTGGAGGAGCAGAGGTTGTCCAGGGTGAGGTCTGTCTGAGAATAGGTGTAAATAGAATGAATTTAAGGAAAGGAAAATTTAGGCTGAATATCAGGAAATGTTTCCTGACAGTAAGAAACACAAGGTTGCGACTTGCCTGCCCTAGGGACGCTCTGGGAAGATTGTGGTTTGAATCATGTTACTGCTGAGCTGGACAGAGCACCAGATAATAAAATGCAAAGGAACAATCCCAGATTGCTCCCCGGGGATGTCAGAGATGACCTCATAGGTGTTCTTTCCACCTCTAATCTCTCCACTATCGGTCTGAGCACAACGGGAAACATTGAGATCACGCCCTTTGTATCCTTCACTGTCCCTGGGAAGTCAGAGAAGAGCACTAGGAGCCAGGCATACTTCATATGCCAGAAACCTAGCAGAGGTGAAAATGGGTTATTTCAAACGTGCGGGGGGTGGAGGACAGGGAAAGGACAGCAACTCTTTGAGGCAGATTGTCCAGAGTCCAAAGCAGTCCGGTGTATTGGAGCACATGGAGGAAAAGAGTCTCGATGGACTCTAGGCTCCTTCCTGCAGACTCATGGAGCTGTTCTTTCTTAAACTGAGCTGCTTTTTTGGGACATATCTGGGAAACCTTCACACAGCCCAGGTATGGCAAGTTCTTGCAAAACAAACAGGAAAAGGTATGTGGCTGCATAAACTGGATGTTGATGTTTTGCACAGTGTGACTAGTTCAGGGCAGAAGACGTGTCTTCAGCCACCTCCTACACAGCTCCAGATCTAACCCCCATGAAGATCTTGGACACCTTTCCTGAGCTGTTCTAGTGCTTTCCACTTTCGATCTTCCACATATGGGATAGTAATTTATTGGCTCAGCTGTGCTGCAACATGCTACAACTCTTCTGCAATGAAGGACTTTGAAGATGACACCTTATTGACTTCTACAATGGCAAAAAAAATTGGCGATGATAGCAGAGACAGGATTCACATTTATTCTTTGATCTGGAAAATCCCCACCAGAGGGGCATTCTCTCTTACCCAGAGCACACACAACAAGGCAAATGGTTCATTAGCTAGAGCCAGCCCTTCATTTTGTAGGTGAGCAAACATAGAGAGAGGGAGAGCAGACACCTCCATATGGGACCAGTGGCAGGCAAGCATAGTCCCAGCATCCTTTTTCCTTCCCTATCTCCACCCTCCCTGAAATAATAATCCATTGTCACCATGTACAGGACTCCATACCAAACATGAAGCTGTAGTTTGATTCCACTTGTGGAAGATTTAGCATTTGGTTTGTATTACTGCATGCCTATAATCTCCTCCTGTACGAGGATGACTCATACTGCCAAACAGCCAGGCACTTGCTGAGCGTGTGCCGAGTTTTTTTCAGTCTCTTTGCTGCCATGATGCCTCTGGTGCATATGAGTTCCACTTGGAAACTGATAACCACTTTAGGGACTCATAAATATTATAACTGAATAGCTCTCCTCTGTGAGTCCCCATTTGATAGAAGGGCAACTGGTGTGACAGTGCCAGAGCTAATGGTGGGAGGGTTTTGGAAACCAAAGGCATTACTGTTATTTGTATTGCCACAGCAGCGAGAGGCTCCACGCTGTTAGTCACTACAGCGGTACTTAGGGAGACTGTCCTGACCTTTAAAGAAATGGAAAGAGAGTCCAAATGACTTATTCAAGAACAGAGCCAGGAACAAAGTTCTGTTCTCCTGGGGACCAGACCCGTGGGCAAGACAAGATCATCTCTTCACTCTGTGGTGTAATAATAAGAGACCAGCATTCCTGCCTGCTGCCACCATCCTGGATAAGATTTCAGACGGTAGAAGAGAGAATGGCCCTGCTGTTGGGCCAGCTACCAGGTGAACCTGCTCCCTTGGGCAGCTGGAAGAAGGGTTTTGGAGCACTCTTGTCTGTGCAAGAGAAGCTGGCACAGTGGGGTACCTGCTGTGCTTGCACTGAGGTTCTTAAAAAATACCCTTTTTCTCAAAAAAGGGTAGAGGGAGCAGAAATTTCAGGGAGAAAAATGTGTCTCTTCAAGAAGAGCCATAAAGTCCTTCCATCTGCCACAGAGCCACGGTCATTGTTTAAACTCTTGGTCTCTGTCTGGTTGCTGTTTTTTGTGTTGCCAACGCAGCCAGTCCCAGGAAGGGAGGAAACTTGGCTGGTAGACAGACAATGTGTTTTCCCTTCAAAGCAGGGTGTGAACTGGGGCTGGTTACAATAACACTTTCCACTTTCCCCTTTCAGGGATCTCCTTCTACTTCAAGTGGGGCAGGCAGGATAAACACAGCAATAGGTCAACAGCAGTTCTTGGCTCATGGGAGCAGATGACCACAGCACTTGAGAAAAGATCCTAGTTGGAGACTGACCTGGCATCTGCTGCTTACGTTTTCCCTTGTGCACCACTTCTTGGGAGAACGGTGCTTCTTTCCCCTTCGTCTTCCTCCAATTTGGCTGCAAGCACTTCAAGGTAGGGGCATCCTTTGATTGTGTGATGGTGGCAGAGAGGTCCTGGCTAGGACCTCCCTGTGGTCCTAAGGTGTCCTGGAGAGCCTTCCTCTCTGGGGGGATGCACATGCATGTCCTTCACGAGCCTCCTGACCTCTATTACACCACGTTCCCAGTAGACACACCTAACGTTAACCTGAGGAATGTCTTCCTTGGGGCTGGGGAGAATGAATCAGTTTCTTTCCTATTTTAAATTTTGCATAATATAAAGAAGAATTCTGAGCTCCACCCTTCAGAAATTTAAGCTTACTCATTGCCCCAGGCTCCCCCAGGCCAAAACTCCCTGCCTACCTTGCCAGCTTGAATAAATCACCACAGCTCACTCTGTTTCAGAGAAATTAGGCTGCATCCATCAGCCCAGGGCACCCCCTTCCTCCTCGCACCACCATCCCTCCCCTTGTATCCTGCAGGTAACTTCATTCTAAGGGCTAACGAAGATCTTCCCAGATGAATGGTTAACTCTGCAGGTGAGTATGAACTGCTTTGCCTCCTGCCACTTGTGACTGTCCGGTGCAGTTTGGTGCATGCATGGCAGAGACCCTGACCTGCTGGAAATCCAGCCAAACCCGCGGAGCTGCTCTGGGAAGGGTCCCCGCAGAAGGTGAAGTCATTTGCACAGTGGCTGGTCCCAGCTTGCGGTCCTTTCATGTGGTAATTCTCCAGGGCAGGCTGCATCATGGTGTTCAAGGGATGCAACCCAGCTGCTGGAGGGACTGATCCTTAATGCCATCCCCTGAATTATAGTTTATGTAACCTCTGTGAATAATCAATGAACCTCACTTCTCTTCTGCAAGGAGACTGCCTTGGAGATAGCATTGTCAGGACAATTTCTCTGACAGGCAACCCACACTTTTCCTTCCTTTGATTTCAGTCCAGTTTGAATGCAATGACCTTCCCTAAACCAAGTGTTTTGGGGTTGCAGACTACAGCATTTGTCATTAATGAGCTAAATTTAGGATGCAGGTCTGGATTCAGGAGACATACAGACTAATCTGTTTAGGCTTGGTGAAATCTTTTAAATGAACCTATTTTTGATAAGAGGGGAAAGGTGAAAAAAAATCACCAAAATGTCCCGTGAAATCATCTGAGTCTTGTCAGAGTGTTTTTGCCGAAAAGGTCCCAGTGCTTTTAATATCACCATATTTTGCTATGATTCTATTTTAGATTGTCCCCATTTTGCCCAGTCAAAAATGCCTGTTTGTTTTTAATGCCGGAAAAACCTGCCTGTAAAATATTTTAAGTACTTCCTTACAATATGCTCAAATCCAAAATAACATATCTCATCCAGGTCCTAGGAAACTTTTCTACTAAATATAGAGTTTATAGGATTATTTTTAGACTTTCAATTAACAAGAAGTGGAGCCACACAGTGCCAGGGTACTAACAATTTTGAGGTCTTTTGGGAAAGAGATTTTCTTAATTCTCTTGTTTTTATGTACTTACTCCCAGGCAAATGTACACACAAGTGTATGTGTGTGTTTAAAAATGCCAGTTTATCACAACTGTATTCCCAGTTCCTCTCTCAAATGTGACCTTGGTAAATCCCTTATATTCCTGTCCTCAACAGCATTGGCAGAGGTGGCGTAAAGCCAAAGTCACTAACGTGCATGCAGCAAAGGTGGTTTGGTAATGCAGGTCCAACAGGGCCTATCAGGCACCTGCTATTCTTAGCTGCCTGGAGCTGGCCTCCTGCACCCCTGCACAGCCGATGGGAAGGATCCGTGCAAGGTGAGAACGTTCACCAGCAGCAGCGTCTGCTATTGGGGCTGTTCTTCCTGCTCTGCATTTCGCACACTTCAAATATTTGTAAGCTCTTGTATCACATACTGGTCAAAGTCCATTCCCAGCTGTTACCTCTTTTCCCCTTCCCTTGCGACTCGGCCTCTCTGGACCAGCAATCTCATGGCTGCTCTCTGGCTCAACCAGGGGTGAGTCCTGCTGCCCCCCAGCTAGGTCCCCCTCCCAGTCACTTTAAGACCCTTCTAGTAATGGTGCATATTCATGACGCTGATTGCTCTCTCTTCCCACCACCCTCTGGCAGAGCGAGAAGGAGGTGACACATGTGAGGAGGACAGGGAACAGTGACCTAATGCAAGCCAATTAACCTGGGATTCAGTGCTAAGCTGCTAATTACCTGCACTTCTCAAAGGGCAAGACTGCAACTGTTTCAGTGCTTCCTGGAAACTCTTTCTCTCTTTCTTTTCCATTTGTCTTTTGTGCCTGTGGACAAGTCTGGAACAAGCTCCTGCCCAGGCTGTCTCCAAGCTAAGCCTCCCTGAGCTTGCCACGCAACATGTTGATCATCACTGAACTGCCCTGCGCAGACAGAGGAACATCACAGGCTGATTTTGGAAGGCAAGCCAGACTTCACCCGCTACAGAGATCCTCAGACAGATTCAGCTCCATGTTTAGTCATCTAACCTTGAGAGACTGCTGTGAGCAAGGCGCTAAGCTCACTTTATGGAGAGCTGATCAGTGGACACCTGCGACTCAATTCAGTTCCCTACACACATGTCTAGTGCCATTTGAGAAGCTCTGGGACATCCCACCTGGCCTCTGGTTACCAGTCCAGAAGGGATATGTCTTCCACATGTTAAGTGTTATAAAGCTCAGGCTCATGAGGATATCTCAGATACCTCAGGGCACATCTGATGATACTTTATATCTATGATTAAGCAACTGAATTGAATCCCTGGGGTTGGTGAAGAAAGAGACAATTCTGCAGTGTCTTTTAGATACTTTGTTTTGGAGGGGAATAAAGAAATGGGTGAATAAAGAGAGAGGTGAATGAGAGAGAAGGAACAGTGGGATGGATGGATGGGTAGATGAGTGGAGGATTCTTCACTATTTATAGCAATTGCCAGCTTGGTAACTGAAGATAAGGTAAGTAGAGGACTTCCGGGTAATGGTTTGTACCAATTCACGTGGAAATTTGTCATGCAGGGTTTTTTTTCTGTGAACTGTTGTAGGTCTGACAATAATTTCACTTTAAAGCTGTGCCTGGCCATCCTTGTGCATGCCACACACTCAACAAATACAAGCCTGGAATATGTTATTGTTTTCCACACCTAGAAACCTCAGGTGGTTGTTGGCAGAGAGGTGGGAGGGAAAGGACCTGAGAACTCAGGGTGAGAGGAGATGTAGCAGCATGGATCCAGAGCTGGCCGAGCTGCTAGAAGCAAATCAAGAAATCGGATTTTCCCCATGGAAAAAGTCAACAGTAGGAGCTTTGAAATGTCATATCAGGTCTTTTTCCAAGCAATGGATTGTGTAACAACTTGAAAATGAAGAGCAGTGAGGTGGCATAGTAGCAGGGGACACTAAGTTAGCTCAGGTGGTACTGTAAGTGTGGTAGTCTGAGCTGGCTGTTTGAGCCTCCTTCTCAGGTGAAAGGATAGAAGAATCACATCCCTTAGTGCTGATCCAACCCCATGGGTGAGGAAGGAGGGAAAATCCAGTGGCAGTTCTGGCATGGTTGTCAGGAGAACCTTGTGACTGAGGCTAACAGAGACACAGAGGCTGGTGAACCAACCCAGACCAGTATCAGCCAGCTCTTCAGCAGTCACACCCCACACCATGCCCACAGTTCATTGTGTCTCTTCTTCTAGAGTATTTAGGGTGTACACATGAACTGCAGAACTGAGATGCAACCCAAGAACCTGGTGATGAAGCAGAGCCTGGCAGTCCTGTGTCCCAGCTTGGTCCCTCAACTACTAAACTTCTCTGAATAGAGCAATATAACCTGCTTCTTGGGAAGAAGGTCACCCACACCCAGAGTATTTCAATGCCATAGAAGCATCCAGGTGAAAGAGATTCAACAATCCATTTGGTAATTTCAGCTTTTCTACCAAAGCAAAAGTGACTCTGAAAGGACAAGCTACCTTTTCCTGAAGGCTGAGCTTCCCTCCACTAAATGGCTGCCCATTCCCCGCACATATGCTCTTTTATACTCAGCCAAGCCATAGTCTTCCTCGTGAATGGTCAAAATCTCTCTTCAAGTTACCTTTTGAGTGTGTAATACATATTCAAAGGGAGCCAGGAGTTTCTGCATCTAATTGGGGAAAAATGTGAGTAGTCCCAGACCCTCCCAATGTGTGGACATGGGGATGTGGTGGGGTGGGGAGCATACTCCTGGTGTCCTCTGAGGCCCCCTTTGTGTCCTGCAAATCTGAGGTGTACAGTTTCCAGACCATGTTCCTTCCTACAACTGGGCCAACAGCAGATGCCTGGTGGAGTCACGCCATCTTGACATCCTATCCCAGCCTCCAGGAAGCTCCATTCACCTCCTCTGGGTCCAGTTTCCAAGATCCAAGCCAGTCTCTTGGGGGAGAGACCCACCCAGTCATATCTTCTCAGAAGCATTTCCTGACAGTGTTCACCAAAAGCAATGTGAAGAAAACGCTGGATTAACACCTGGATAATAGTAATAATAATAATTACAGTCTTTAGAATCAACAATAACCATGTCCCTACCGCAGGTCAGCCCTCCACTCAGGTACTCACTCAAGTATCCCCAGACACGTCTCGTTCCTCACACCCTGACTCGGCAAGGTGTGTATTCTGCCTTGTGCTTTCCACCCTCTTCAAACTGGCAAGAAGAGCAAACTTCGCCCACAGATCCTCTGCCACGGATCTAAGTGGAACCACAGGGTTTTATGATCTCTTCCTTCTCTTCCCAGTCTGGGAGAAGAATGGAGGGGGTAGAGGTGCTGGAGTGAGGAGGGGATGCAGGGCAAGGAGGGAAGATGGCCTTCAAGGACTGTCCTCTGGTCTACCAGTCCCTTAAGGCTGATACATGTAGTGTGCAATGGCACAAGAACAGGCTCATCCTCTTTCCTTTGGAGAGCCCACACCAGTCCCACCGCTCTCACTGCTAGGACTGAGGAGTGAAGAAGCATCACCGTGTACCAGTTAAAGCACTGCTGGCTTCCTGACCAAATCTAGCCAATGCATTTCACCTCTCAGAGCCTTGGCTGTGCTCAATAAAATATAGGTAAGACCCAAGGGGACAGCCATGCCAAGCTGGCTCGTCCTGTACCCATGCTGGAGCCCACCCAGATGGGCAGACGCTCCCTCCTGTGCAGCCTGAATTTCCCCCATCTCCCACTGCCTCTTGGCTAGATCACTGCAAAACAGGGCTCTTGTCTTGTTTTGCTTTCAAAAGAGACTTGGAAAACTTGTCATCCTAAGCACGCGTTGTTATTTTGCTTTAATTACATGGGCTGCATTTTATTTTGAACTCTGTTTGGCTTTTTTTTCTGATGGATGTTTTAGTGCTCTCTGGGTATTAGTATTCTTGTTTATGAAACAGCCAGAGAGCTGTGGCTGGTGGGTGCCATAATAATAAAATGCATTATTATTATTATTATTGTTATTATGATTACGTGCTGGCTAACCATACACAGCTTAGGAATGAAAAACATCTCTGTTATGTCAGGAATGGGGAGCAAACAAATACACTCTGCAGCATTACAAAAAAATAGTAATAATAAAACAAGCTATCATTTCAAACAGACTCTCAATTGGTTGTGAAAACACATGTATTTATTTAAGCAAGCAATGTCACAGATAACAATCTATTACATGGTTAATTTTCAATAAATATGTTTCTAATAATCAGTTGATATTTAAACATATGATAACTGTCATATTAAACCTTGCATCAGATTTATATGATAAGGATTTTGCTGCGCTGTTATTTCAAATTCTAGATGATTATCAAAACCAGCCCAGCCCAGAGATTAGCAAGTGTTTTTATCACTCCCACACTCCTCTTGTTAATCCTTAATAAATCTGCTTTCAATAATCATTTCTAAATACGCAGTTGCTGCTTTATTGCGTTGGAACCAAACGACAGTTTGTCAGGGGAATTGCAAGCCCTTTCAGGGCACAGCGCGGCTCCCGTCAGCAGACACTGCGTGCCAGTGGCAAGGCTTGGGACTGCCCAGTTTACGAGGTCAGGTCTGATTGCAGCCGTGGGTGTCAAATGAGACCTTCCGCTGCCGAGAAGTTTAGTCTCACGTGCAGAAAGGGACCTGCAAAGCTTCTAAACTGCAGCTGGCATCCTGGTCTGCAGGACACTGGGGGAATGGTTCATGGATGGGACATGGGTCTGTGAGTTAGTGTCAGGTCTGCTGACCCTCTGCAGGGCTTGGATACCCTTCTCTCTTATCTATTTCTAGGTGTGATACGGTGCCAGGCTGAAGCATGTCCTAAGGGACTCACCACTCAGTCATTGAGGACTGGCGCTCACGTGTTGAAGTCAGAATGATCCATCCAAGTGACCAGACCTGAGACCAGAGGTGGGTCAGCCTGTCCAGCACCAGACCTAGTGTTGGATGCTCTTGGTGGGGGGGAAGAGTGCCAGCTCCCTGCTGCAAGCGCTAAACTCAGTAGTTTGGCAGCAGGTAGGGCTCCAGACACATCATGCTTTGCACCGTGCTGATATTGCTTCCTCTTGGCAGCTCTTCATACCCATAAGCCAGGTCCACAGGTTCAACATCTCAGGTCTAGTCAGAAGAGTGTCAGGAGGAGCAGCAGAAACAGAGCGGGGCTTGACCAAGGAGCTGCCGGGTCTCCGTGATGGTGCCTGGCTCTGGTTTGGCACACCTATGGCAGCTATGGCTCGAGGGCTGAGCCCCATGTTTCGACACGCACCTCCTTTCATTTCCAAGGCAGCTCAGGAAGGCCCAGCCCTGGGAATAGTTACGTGTTGACAGCCCTACGGTTTTGTACCAGTTCCGCTCTGCCTACACAGACTGCAGCTGAGCAGCCGGGCACCCTTCACTTCTTCCTAGGTGAGGTCCCAAATGCAGTTCAACGCCTGGGAGAGAGCTCTTGATGCCCTCAGGATGATGCCCTCAGGGTGATGCCCTTCTCATTTTATAGAAGGCAGAGGCTTGGGGAGACCGTGAACCCCAAACCAAGAGAAGGGTTCGCCCCTGGTTGCTGCTGCTCAAAGGCTTGTGCTCTGAATTGCTCACCTTGGCATATCACAGGACATGAATGGGCCTTCATTGGCATAATCCTGAGAGCAGATCGGCCATCAATGAGAACCCACCTCTGAAATCTTCAGCTAAGTCCTGAAAACTGCCCCACACGTGAGACAGGTCCTTGCGCTCATACCCAATGCGGCTTTCTCCCTCCTAGCTTCTTTTTTCTGCTCTCCCCCCCTTTGACTCCCGCAGTGCACAGCTTGCTTGACTATGCCAGCACCCTTTGCAGAAT
This sequence comes from Pandion haliaetus, assembly GCA_013401275.1. Lineage (NCBI taxonomy): Eukaryota > Metazoa > Chordata > Aves > Accipitriformes > Pandionidae > Pandion > Pandion haliaetus. The sequence goes on along the minus strand of VYZV01028296.1, from coordinate 187,342 downwards.
GGCCGTGAGCCCGTGGTTAAAAAGGGCAGCTAAAAGCAACACATGCAAAGATACAGCGTTTGCAAAAATCCCTTTCCGAGGAGTTCATAAGGATATTTGCTGTGTCCGCTTTCTTTGCACAGGGAGAGCGCGCAGAGTCAGCACCAGAGACAGAAGCTGCATTTTTTTCTTTCACTCTCTTTTTTTTGTGTGCTCCTCTCTTGTTTTGTTTTCAGGCAAGCTGGACCGAACTCCAAGAGCAAATGTAAACCCTGCTGCTTCGGCATTTTCCCCTTCTCTCTAAAAAGGGCAGTTCTGCTGTCATCTTTCAGGCTGTCTGAATGACAGTCAGGCTGGTGGAAAGGAGATTTTTTTTGCAAAACTGCTGTCCAGGGAAGAAAGGGGAGGAACGAGACATGACACAAAGAGAAAAAAAGCAGTTGTTCAATTGCAGGACATGAAATATTCAACCTGCTTTTTTACTGTATTTTTAATTAAAGAGCTTATAAACATTTGAACTTGCTTGGTGATTGCATCAAGAAACTGGTGGAGACTGAAAGGACCAGTGAGGAGAGCAGGAGAGGGGAGATGAAAGGCCCTGGCCAGCTGTGGGAAGAGTCTGTTCAATAATAAGGGACACGTTCACCATCACTCTCCTCTCAGGATGCTTTTAGATTAAAATATCATTTCACTGAGAGCAGAGTTTCCTAAAAATATGCCTTTCAGAGATTCCTTATCTACCTGTAAGTCCAGATGGGAGTAATCCAGATCAGAGACACACACTAAAAAGACAGAGAAAGTGATTTTCACTGGTCCTGCCACCTCAACTTGGCAAAAGTAGTTTCAGGCTGTGGAGGGGAGTGGATGTCTTTGTGTACACATAAATGTCTGTGTACCACTCTGCTAAACTAGGAATCCACTGGCCAGTTCTCATTTGATTAAACAGAGGAGAGGTCCCAGAGGTATTCACCAACAGCAAATTTCATGAAAATATGTTTGTACCTATCCGTACATTTATAGAAGGAGAAGTGTTGATATGATCACAACCATCTTACCAGCTTTCAGGATCTTCCTGAGTGCTCTTGAAATCAAAATTTCCTTTGTTTTTCTAGGCATAGCCTACATGTCGTTTTTGATGCCATTTATATCCCTACTGGGAGTAAGACCAACTACCTACTGTATAATCTTGTTGTGCCAAGCCATTCCCAGTCGAGTTGGATAATACCACGAGACAGAGAGGACCTGCAAAAGACAATATGCTGCTGAAGAAAAGCTGTGGGGAGGAGCAAACTGCCTTTTCCTCATCTATATCTAAGCGAAAGCAGTGAAAAACACCCGTCATGACAATTAGGGCCTCTGCATGTGCAGGGGCTCAGTCGTGAAACACTGTATTGCCCCCCCGGCAGTGAGCAGAAATTAACATTGCCTAAAACTAAGTGCTTTTTTCAAGTATTTTCTGGATCTTGTCAGGTTAAGCAAGATGTAAGCACTTTTAGAAGTTTTCCCTTCTGGTCAAAAAACCATCTTGTTTGGGTGTTGTTGGACACTTTGGCTTTTTGGTCTTTTTATTATTTGGTTTTCAGGGAGAGGAAAAGTTCATGCATTTTGCATGAGGTTCTACAAATTTAGAGAGCCACATCTGGAAGTTTTCTTTATTCTAGTGGATGGCACTTTTGCCTATGAAACACCCAAAACTAAGGACTACAGGCTTTGAGGTTGATATTACAAGAACGGCAGAAAATAAGAGAATTAAAGAGAAATGAGATGACAAGTAGGCAGAATTCCACCCCCCTTCCCCAAACCTTTGTTTTTCAAGGTTTCTCTATTTTCTGCAGATCTGGAGGAAAAAAAATGACAAAATAATTGTAATACAAATAAGTGACAAAGACCTCTGTCACAGGAAAGAGCCTCAGGTAATTCGTGGGACCTTCACAAGCAATCAGTGTTATTTCATCTTCTCTCACCAGAGACTTTTTGGTGGTTTGTGCTTTGGAAATGTCAGCAGTACTGCCCAGGGTCACCTTTCCAGGAAAGGTCAACCTGGCGCTCCACCAGAAAGTGCCATTTGCCTTTTACTCAGGAATAATGTGGAGATCTTCAATTGACCCACCTTAAAAAAGATGTGTTTTATAACATTGATTATGAAATGATCACCCTTCAGAGTGGAGTGTTACAGGCTATTGAGCTTGCATGAGTTTCTGTCTTCACTTGTACAATGTTGCTTTCAGCCCTAAAAGTGATGGGAATGAACTCTGGGAAACTGGGTAAATTTTTTTTCTTTGCCTAATCTCAGGCCATGGGAAGAGAAAGTGAAACTTTCCTCTCTGAAGATACAGCCAGGAGGATCTGCAACTCTGGAAATGCTTAATCTCTCTTTCCAAACAGGCCTGGTAGCATAAAGCCCAGAGCCTTTAGACTTGCACTTTGGGATTGCATAAACACGCACAGAAAGAGGCAAATTTCATGGCTGGCACAAAAATAAAATAATGAAAGCCAGGTGATGTTCCTGAGTTAGCTCAAGAAGAGATTCACGTTGTAATATCATTTCCCTGTGGCAGCTGCCAGGCACAGGCATTTTTGGCTGAAACAGTTGTCAGAAGCAACCTGAAGTCTTCCTACAGTTTCAGCAACAGTGAAATATTCATGGAGTGGTCTCAGTGTCACCAACTAGCTTGTCCCAAGAGATATGTTAAAAAATCATTTGAAACAGAACTTTTCACTTGAACATTTGTAACAAGATATTCTATTTTTTTACTCAATATTCCACTTTATTTTTAATTTTCTTCCCATTCTGAATTAGAATTTTAAGCTTATCTGAATTCAAAAATTCAGGTCTCCATGAGACCTGAAATAAAATATTCTTTCAATTTTGGTTTACCAAATATCTTGAAATAGCTTTTCTCTCAGTAGGTCCAAAATTCATTTCTTACTTATTTAGAACTACCAGTTAACTGTAAAAATCAGTTACTCACAGGTCCAGTCCGGATGATGAAGTACTTCAGAGGTCAAATATTTGTCAAAACTATGACTCAAAAAAGGGTGAGTAGATTTCTTCTAAATAAACTAACCACAGAAGTCAATGGAATCAAGTTTCCTCCAATGTGTCGCATGCCCAAACACAAAGCTAGCCATTTTTGGCCCTCCACAAAGCAAGTAAAATGTCAGACCAGAAGGAAAAGCGTTCAGAAAGTCCCATGCTTTGAAAATGGACAGTTGTCCAAGGACAAGGTTCAACCACAGAAATTACCAGATGACGTTCTCTGGCCTGTGTTGTGCAGGAATTTAGACTCAAGAAGTGTAATTTCTCTGCTCTGGTTTTAGAACAAAAATATTATGATGCCTTCGGTGTTGGCCTTCCCCAAGGCTGGGGTTTCAACCTACCATAGGGCTCAGAAAAACTCATTTCCAGAAGCATCGTTTCCAGATTTCCAAGCTGGGCTTGCAGTAAATCATCAAGACAACTGGAGTCCAGGCTAAGTTATAAATAAGTTTTCCCAAACATCCCAGAAAATTCTGCAGCAGGAGTTTAGACCCTGCCATGACGGGTGGCACCGATCTCTCTTGTCCGCTCTTCATATATGTCTGCCCAGGTCATGGTTTCTGCTCCTCACTACAATGTCCTATTTCTGGAAGGCCAGTCCCTGGGGCACAGAGCCCACCTGGGTGGATCACTGCCTTTCTCCACACGCCTCCTCACCGTGGTGGGATCTGTAAGGGACATTTCGCTCAGGCAGGATATAATTATCTAACTTGGACAGAAAGGAGTTTTGGATCCTACTGGAATACAAACCCATTTTAAAACCAAAGCAAAAAGGAAAAACTTGAGCAATGTAACAACCAAAAGCAGCTGGGGTTTCCCTCTCCATAAAAGCCTCTTTGCTTAAGGAACTCAGTTAGGGCCAGTTTAAGATTATGGACTTAATGTGAAGTGAGGACCGAGAGGAAGCATGCAGAGACCAGCTACCCACTCTTCTCACAACAGCTACCACATCCAGTGGATGCAGAGCAGATTTATGCACCAGTGGCTGAGTGTAGGATCAGCTTTCTTGGCCAGATTCAAACCAGAGGGTAAAAAGATCTATATCGCTGTTTTCCTAACCCCTCCATCCATCAGAAGTCAACAGCAAATGGATGAAAGACCTGAAGAAACAGCTCAGGTCTATAAGAGTTGTTTTACTTGATAGCCTGTGAGGTCTTTGAGAATTTGGTTTTCTGAGAATCCTGACTGACCCCTTGAGAGCAGACTAATCCACACAGCTGAAATTGTGTAACACAGCCTATGGGCTTAGTTGTCTTTTATTGCATGGTCATTGTGACAAAGGTGGTTTGAACACCTGAAGTGGGTCTCAACACCAGCTGCAAAAATGCATATATTAATCAAATCCAAGAAGGCCTCTATCTTACTCCAATTAATCACCGTCTTCCTCTGGAAAGGTGGGAGAAAGCAAGCCCTTTATCACTTTCATTAATCACAGCACCTGTTTCACAGATGCAGTTTACAGCGAAGGTCTGCACAGAAAGTAAAAGAACACGAGAAAAGCCAAAAGGTNTTAAAAAAAAAAAAAAAAGAAAACAAATGCCTCTGAGCAAAGGAGCAACAATGTCAAACAAACAGCTTATGCTTTGCAGGGTCTAACACTTGGTAAAGTTTTCTCCTCTTCTATCCTGCAAGTCTTTGATGCTGTGAAAGCCTCTTCTGGCAGGAGATAGGTATGCTCCAGTGCACAGCTCTGGAAGCAGATCTTTATATTCCAGCCACACTTCTCAGTCTTCCAGGAATTAAGTTTGTCTTGTGTATGTAGGCAGAAACCTTTTTAAGGTCCTCCGTTCCAGGATTAAAGTAATCATATTAAACAATCCAAACTGTCCATCACTCCAGCAACCAGAAAGCCAGAGAGATAGAACTTGGGCACCCGTCCACATTCAGCAGTTTTAATTCCTTTCAAACTTGACAAAGATGAGCAAGCCTTATGTCTTCCGTGCTACGAGGCGATGCCTTAGCACACACAAGAGGGGGTAACTCACTTTGCATGGTGCGATTCCGATGCCTTTGCAGTGCATGCAGCTTAATGCTGGTGGTCTGTAGGTGCCTGGTGAGCCTCAGAGAATGGCCTGGTCTCCTGAGACTCCATGAAGAGCTTTGATGAAAAACTGTGAGGTTCAGCAGAATTTCCTCAGTCAGTGTTCATCTATGGCCTCTTGGAGTAGGCAAATTCTGGGATCTCTCAAGTTCCTTAAAACAGCCCTCTTAGTGGGCCAAGATCTCCATGAAAGAAGAGAAGGGAAAGTTTCCTCACTTTCATGTTTCCTGATGGAAGTAGATGGCTCATTCCAAGAGGGTTTGTCAGTTCATGATCCTGGAGTTGGTGGGCATGCTTCTTTGACACCTAAGCAGGGGTTTTAGCTCGGGAAGTTAGATAGGCACTTACAAGTATGGCCCCTTTTTCCATTAGGCTACTCAAAAGGACATCCAGCTGCGTCCATAAAAATCCTGGATGCCCAAGTCAGAGCTGAGGATACCACACGTTGACAGAACCAGGCTCATGCTTTGATATCCGATGCCAAATGCATTCGCAAGTTCACAGTAGCTCACTGTTATTAGTGTCAGCCAACCCAGACTCCTTTTTAGTGCCGAGCTTAACATCCATGTTGAAGCTTTCCTGTTCCAAAATGTGACACCCTTTTCAATGCCTGTGGAGCACTAGCTAGGTCCCCGCTTTACTGCTTCTTGGTATGAGAATTTCCTCATCTGAAATACATGCATTTCCTTTAGCGATAGCATGGTTCACAGGCCACAGATCATGGGTGAGGTGTTGCCAGCAACATCCTCCAACAATCACAAAAAAATAGAAAAAAAACAACAAAACTGATGCTTATCTAGAGAGGAAGGCCTGATGTTGCCAACTTGCTGTTATCTGTCTGTCTGTGCTTCCCAGCAAAGGCACAGATCATCAATCAATGAAGTCCTCGGATGAATGATGTTGTGTTTGTGTCCATGATCTCAGGTGGATCCTCTGGCAGCCACAGAAATGTTAACACGGTTGTTCAGCTCTTCCTTAAATTTGCCACTCAGATTCTCCCTGCTCCAGTTCATCATGCAGTGAGAGTTTCTCCAAACTTAAGATGTTCCTGAGCCATAGGTTAGAGAGCTCATTAATTTTGTTTTATTATGCATTTGATAATTGCATTTTCAGTTGGTGCCTGGATTAAGTGTCTGTGGCTGTTCCTCGCTTGACCTCTCCGACAGTAAAATTTGCATGGTGACTGAAAACAGAAGTCCATAAAATTACCTGCGTCCCCTGCTCAACAGCCAGCCATGAATCTCTGTAGGAGAACGCAGGTACGCCAGTACTTCCAGCCTGCCCAAGCGTATTCATCAAGGATCCTCACTGTATAACTCAAGCCACAGTTATTTCACCAGCAGATTTACAGTGGATTTAAAACAAAGGATTATTTACACTGCTGTGGGGCCAGCAACAAATTATAAAGAACTGGAGGTGGCAGAGGGAGCCGCCAGTGTGGAGACTAATTGCTATTAACCCACGGCTTCATCACTCAGCTTCTGAGTTGCAGGAAAGTTATTGTTCCCAGGGGCCTCTCACACTTAGGCATTGAGAAATATTGTTGGGAAATCCAATCAGTCATGCAGTCTGGGCCGTAAAACAATGCCGTCCGCTCAGGGCTCTCTCTGCACAACTGGCGCTAGTTTTCTTCATTTCATCATTTCTTTCTTTTCTGCTTGGGGTTGAATTTACAGGCAAATAAGCACCATGCCTGTCAGTGCTGGGCAGCTCTCCTGTTCTCCCCTTGCGAGCCAGCAGCCCCTGCCCTCTCTGCTTCCCTCCCTCCTGCCAGCGTGCCTCCGTGCTGGCTTGCATCTTCTGGGATGTTCCCCCTTTTCTCCTCTTGCAGCATTGTACCCCTTCCCAACCCACCAGCCACGCAAAGGGTCTGTTCCCTACCAGGCTGCCAACAGCAGCTGAATTCAGCCCTGTTAACAGCCTCTGGCATTCCAGTTCTGCCAATAACCCTCCCGTTTGGCCTGCACATGCATCGAGCAAAAATAGTCTGGTAATCCGATAGCACTTTCCCTACTGTTGGGTGACACCTTTGGTTAAGCAGCACTGAAGTGTCTGAGTCAGAGGGAGCACTTGCGCCAGGCACTGCACCAACAGCACCGATCCCTGCACCACGTTAGTTAGCGAGGTGGTGAGAGGCTGGTCCTAGTGCGAGGGGTGTTTAGCAGAAGTTCCTGGCTCATTTGGGGTGCCGAGTCCCATTTTGGTCAGGAAAGACATCGTTAACCTTGCTAAAGGCCTCTGCCCCAGCACAAAGGTGCACGCCGTCAGGACCAGCTCCGTCAGAGCAGGCTGAGCATGTCCACAGGGCTCGGGCTCCTCCGAGCCGCTTGCTGCCGATGGCCCTGAAACACAGCTGTTACCGGTTTTGTGTGCACGTGTGGGAGGGGGGGTCAATTCAAAGTGCAAAAAATGAAGGACAGGCTGTGTCGCAGCCTGCTGGAGTGATGTTTTTTCCAGCACGATGACAAGGGTGTGTTTTGCGCGTCCTGGGGCACGGCATGAGCGAGCAAGGTGACAAGGTTCGAGTGCAGAAGACCTGCCAGAACGGTCTTGGGGGAATGTGGAGGGAACGAGACTTTTCCAGGTCTTATCTTCACTGCCTATAGGGTGATCTCTGGAATTTACTATACTGGGAGCATCATCTGGGGGTTGACTCACGGTAAAATGATCATTTTGCTCCAGAATGCTGAGGGCTATTGGGAATCTGGAGACAAGTCACATCCAGGCAACATGGATAGTAGGAGACCAGGGAGATGGGTATTTCTTTTAGCACCTCAAAGGGAAAAACCTCTTTTGGTGCTGGCCTAGGCAGAAGGCTGCCAGAACTTCTTAGGTTTTATTTGGTTATGTTTTTCAAAGAAAAAAAATTACTCCAGGGATTTTCTTAAAGATACGTGGGAGCTCTTTCCCTTGTTTTTGCCTTCAGTGGTCTGAATCCAGAATTCAGGAGCTCTGAACAGGTACAGGGAGAAAGAAAAGACTAAATTGTTCTCTTGAAGCTTTCATCTGCGTGTCCTGGCTGAACTACATAAACCTGAAAATGAGGAGGATAGCAAGGAAAAAAAAAAGGGAAAAATCAATTGGAGTCAAACCAAGCCAGAAATATTTTTAATGGTAGATTTTTTTCAAAAAGAAATTTGCAACATTCATTTTGATTCAAACCAAAATGTTTCCTTTAATTGGCAACAAATTATTTTCAAGTTATTTACCTTTTTTAACATTTTAGAAAAAAAAAAAAAGCCAGTTTCCTATGAACTATAATTTCAAAATAAGGGTCATTTACCAAGTTAGAATATAATAATACAGTGTTTCAGGAAAATGATGCATTTGCCGTTTTCATGTTTCCTTTTCTTTCCAGCAGCCATCAAACATCACATTTTAACAGCTTTGCTCTTCCCAAATCTCCGTGCCGATGAGGGGAAGGGGAGGGTTCCACTTGCCAGAAGGAGACACCCTGGCCGCCGTCCTGGGCAGCTTCACCAGGGCTGCACCGTGGGGATGCCGCATCTTCAGGGGACCCCTCCCAAAACAAACGGCAGAGTGGGGGTAGCGTACCTGGAAGGGGTGGAAGGTGCTGTCCCTGTGTGCCCCAGGGAGGCTGAGAAACCAGGGTCAGCCCAGAGGGGTGGGTTTCTAGCAAACTGTGTGTTAGCTATTAGGATGTTTCCTTCAGCCTTTGATGTGCGGATCAATAGGCACTTTCCAAGGCTGAGGACAGAAAGTGTTTAATGTAAATGTATAGATTTGAGCCTCCGGGGCAATGCAGGTTCTGCTTTTGCAGGTGAGCGGGATCTGGGACACTTACTCAATTTTCACTTTCTAAAATAGGAAAAGTGATCTTGCATATAGGTTTCTACCAACTTTTTGACCATCTGCACTGTGAAAGCCATATTTGGACAGACCTTCTTCCATCAGCTGATCACCTTTACAGCCTAAGGACAAGAAGAAACTCCAGGCAGATATCTCTCCAGTTCTGCGTTGTTCATAGGGAAAAATTCACTGATGGATGCTGTGAAGCTCTATAGGACACTGGCTGTTTCCTGTTGGTGAAGCCTGATGGTACTAGTGACTGGGGAAAAATACAAGTTCAAAATAAAAACTAAACGCTTTCTCAAAATTGTGAGCTGGAGGAGATTTCTGTATACTTCCACTTAAAAAATAGAGAGACTAAGTGCAAAATGATCTGGGAAGTCCACAAGAGACATCTGTTGGTAATGTCAGCACCAGTGGTTCCTGGATGGGATAGATGAAAGCATTGAGGGGAATCAAACAGGAAATTTTTAAGGCAAATGAGATTCCCCCAGGTTGTGAAGCCCTCTCGGTTTCATGGCAAGAGACATTTCCAGCTTCCAGGGACAGGTTTTGAGAGGCTCTGCTGTGGTTTCCAGTGGGAATTTTCCCCATGGTGGGTGTCTGGAACTGGTTTCTTTCAATCAATCATATTCATATATGTATAAGAAAGACTTTCAACCAAAAGCTACAGACTTGTTCGGTGTTAGGAAATCTTGACTGTCAAATAAATCTCAGGAACAATTATTTTCTTAAAATATATTTATATATTAGAAAAAAAAAAGAGAGAGAGAGATGAACAGATTTAGACTGAAGTTGGCACTTGTTTAAGGCAACTTAACAACCACTGCAGGAACAGAGACTCCATTGTAATCCCCTATATGTACTGGCCCAGTAGCCAAAAGCAACAAACAAGCTTGTCATGAAATGGATGTGTAAAGGAAGCAATCAAAATTGGAGAAAGAAACAGAGAGAGGGGGAGAGAGAGAGTGAATGAGAGAGACACAGAGAGAGAGAGGATTTTGAGTGAACTTTTTGTTCAGGAAACAGTAAAAAGAAAACCCCACATCGTTTTTGGCCTGATTCTGAGTAGCTCTTGTGTAGTGAACGCTGCAACGAAGACCACATATATGTGCATTTTTAAAAATAAAAATGCCCTGCTGTCCACTCAGAAATGTAACACTCCAGCAATGGAGATATCTCTACCGGAGATATACAAATATCAGTGTTAAGTGCTGGTCACCACCACCCCACTTTTCTTATGACACTCCAAGGGGCTTCTGGGGTCCATGAAGAGGGAAGGAGACAAAGCAGCTTCAGTCCCTTTCCTAGATGGCTGTGCCTGAAAAGGGCAAGAGAAAAGGGAATGGAGTAAAAATCACCCCTCTCTCCTGGTTTAACTCCAGCTTGCAGCTGAGGTTCAGCTTCAGCCACCTTGACCATGTTGTCATTTTATTGCAGCATGACAGTCTCAAAGAAGTGAGCTTTGACATCCTACTAATGCAGGCATACACTGAAAATGTCTGGTTGGCACCTGGCCTGGAGGTAAGCAGAAGAATTACACGCAACCATGGCGAAGCAAGAGACCTGCGATGACCCTGTGCTCTTTGCAGTTCTCCACCAGGGTAGATGAAGAGGCCAGCACTTTTGGAAATGTCAGATGAGATCCACTGGCCTGTGATGCAGTCTCCCCAAGGCATGTGGTGGAAGGACTACTGTTTGACATTTGGCAGTGCACCCTGAACACTTCAGCATAGGGGTCATATCTGTGTTCATGGGATGCCAAGATCAGATTAGCAACAGAGTTGCATTTATTACAGAGAAAGAACAGATGTGGAGATATTGGATACCTCCAAAGCTGTAGTTACTGTGGTCTTTATCACAGAAGCATCACAATGGCATGTAATGTCCTTAATTAGAGCATTGTTTTAATGTGGGTTGACCCGTTTTCCAGGCATGTATAGGGTGTGATACACAGAGGACTTTTGCAGAAACTGCAAGGAGAGCATTAATACCTTGTCTCTGGTTCCTCTTGACAAGCAGATGTCTATTGCTGTTACAAGCCTTTCTCCACCATGTGATGACCAAGAGGTCATGGTTTGTTCCTGGGAATTACTTAGTTGCACAAGGACCCAGGATGAGCAGGGAAGTGGACCAGAGACCTGCAGTTTATTCCAACCTACACTATCCTGTGGTTCTAGGCCTGGATGTAATTGCACTGTCTTGATCATGTGAACCTGGGCAAGTCGTTTGGAGTGAGGTCTTCAGATGCAATCTACGCAGTTTTCTCAGTGCTAGTTGATATGATTTAGGTTTCTGGATTCCTTGATCAACGTTGAAAATGTCATGTAGGCTCCTAAATCATACAGGCTTTTTTGAAACAATTATTCCTGTTTTTCCTGTCTCTTGCTTCCCCACACGTTTAAAGGGGAGATGCAAATAAACCTGTCATTGCTCCCCTTTTGTCCAACTCTTAGGACCAACCCTCGAGACCTGGAACAAGTAGTTGCAAAGGTCTACATACCAAGACGTCTCCTGAGTTCCCTAAATCCTAGTGGCATGCTGGTAAACCATGTCTTTGCATGAAGGAGCAGAAGGGCAGGCTCTGTGGCCTCAGTGTGTTGCAAGTTGAACTCCCTCCACAGCCCTTTACAGGAACTTGCAAACAAGTTCTTGTAAGCAGCTGGGGGAAATCTCAACTTTTGCTCACCCTCAGCTAATTAAGCACCAGGATGAACTGGGTGCTGTGGAGTTACTGGAACCTTTCCACTCCTGTTCAAGCATGAAGGCTTCAGATTGACTCCATTACACCTTGACACAGATTTAGCAGGCTTTCGATTGGTTTGGCAAACACCAGGTGCCTTTCTACCTACTATCTTTCCTTCCAGAGCCTATCCATGACAGCAGGTACAAAGGAAGAATAGCTGCTGTTGTCTATGAACACAGTTGGACTTGATTTCTAATGCCTCGTTGTGTTTATGCAAGATTTTCTCCAAATGCTCTTTGGGATGCTAGCGGAACTGAAGTTGGAGGAGTGAAATGTGATCTGGCCCATCTGGAAGCCTGTCCCGCTGACAGCAGCAAGACCTTCAAGAAGTAAGATCCTGTGGTCAGCCTTTTTCCGGAAGTTACCTCCCTTACAAGCCTTCAGGATGGGACCTGTTCCAACACTGTAAGACTAGTCTCACTTGGTCAAACATCCAAAGGTCCATCTCACTTGTCCTCTGTCTCCTACAATAGCCAAGAGATGTTCCCCAGAGAAAAAAAATAAGAATCAGTTTAATGTGCAATGGCATTTCCCGTAGCATACTGTGATCTGAAGCTCGGGGGCTTCCAGATTAAGTCAGGGAATATTTTTGTTTAAAAAACATGAAGAAAATTTCCTCCATGGATTTGACTCATTTGAAATCATTGATCCTTTAGGCTCTCCATGCATCTAATTTTCATGCAACACAGGAGCACAGAATAAGTTTTCTAACTTCTAGCTAGCCAACATGCAGATTAGCAGCCTCTTATGGCAAGTTAGCAGTGGTGGTTAGCTGAAACGAAAACACTTAATGCTGATGATCTCTGAACAAAATAACTCATGGTCCATGCAGAAAACTGTTACAAGAAGGATTTTTATATTCCTGTGTCCTTTCCATTGCACCTGGAAACTTCTCAGTCTTTAGTTTGGAGGTTTATGATGTATCATAGAGCTCTGCTGAAACCAATACTTTGTCTTTGGACCTGACTGAAGTTCTCCAGCTGGTGAACAGCAGATTGGTTTTGGTGTCTGTTTAGTTACTCGTTTTCCCACCTCATCCCTCCGTAAGAGAAGAGTAGTCGTTCTAGTAATGTTTCAGAGGATTACCCAGATGGATCCCAGTTCAACAGCCACCCAGCTCAGTGTTGCAACTCTTTCATGGGGACAAAACAAGGCACGGGGTGAAGGAGAAGGACATCTTCACTAGACAGACGGAGATCTTTTACTTGGGCACAAGAAAGGGCTTCCTATACCTGAATTGAACCCCGTGAGAATATTTTCAGAAAAAAATTGTGATTTCTGTCATCTCAACTAGGACCTTAGTGTGCACAGTTCTGTACAAAAATACAACAGAACTACAACCCTTGCTCCATACAGATCCACACAGCTCACATCAGAGCAGAGGCCAGTAGGAGAGAGTGATGAAAACAGCACAGTGACTGGTAAAGTTGCCTTCTTTCCAGGGATGGAAGGAAATTCAGATTTGGTTTCTTCTGTGCAGGCTGGGAATTCAACCAAAAAGAACATGTATGGTCACTTTTCAGAATTTTCTCAGTTATTGAGAGGTTTAAGGGTGTTACTGGTGAGTGAAAGGATTCTGGGCTGAAGGAAAACCTTATTTGAAGGACTAGAAAAAATCCTTTTTGGCCTTTTTGATAAGGACAGGGATAGTTATTAGGGGCAGCTTTTTCACATCAAACCCTACACTTGCTGGCTGCGTCATGGAGTCTTTTCAGAAACTACTCCTTCCTTATGAAAGGTATTTATGATTGCAAAAGTTGACACTCATTTATTAAAATGAAGAGAGAAGAAAAAACCTTCACATTTCTGAGCTTCCATTAAAAAAATAAAATGGAGGTTTTGTAAGTAACTAAAACCCAGTAATTGGGGGATTATAATAAAAACAGGAACATTTTTGTTAAAACAAACATTTCTTGCCAAAACAGTCATTTCAACCAAAAGCTTATTTCTTATTTATTTATCCTTGGATGAAGGGAAAAGATTCAATAGAAAATTTCTACCAGACACACGCCAAGCTCTCCTCTGTCTCTACCCATAAGCAATGCAGTGGAAGCCCTTGGGGGTAATGGACTCCTGACAATGCATTCCTCCACTTGGTGTCTGAAGAGGGGCTCAGCTCAACAGAAAATATCCTTGGAAAACTGCCTCCATCTCTACACTCAAGAGAGCAGCTTATCGCCAAAGTAAGGGAAGCCGAGGAAAATATTGCAGCCCAGCCAAAAGAAACCATTTGTTGCAGCAGATGTGGCAGCCCAAAGGGATGAGCAGGCAGAAGACAGGGAATTGTGCCAGAATTTCTCCCAGTTTTTGAAGGCCAGAGAAAATTCTCCACGTAGTCTCGTTGAGCCATCAAAATCACAGGTATGAGCTCTCTTTTTTAACTTGAAAAAAAAGAAGTAGGTGGGGGGAAAATAACCACCTAACTACTCTACCCAGAAAAGAATGTTCTTGGAAATGCATTGTTTGGGACATTTGTTTCCATATCCAGGGGAGGTTTCTGTGGGTTTCGGAAAAACTAAGCTACGCAGCTGTAAGGAAGAACCCAGTCTCGGTAAATGGATGGCTCCTGGGACGGAGTCTGTGTTACTCTTGTGTAAATTGGTACTTAAAAGGGGGCAAATCTTTGTTCCCAAAGACCCTTCTCGAGAGGAGCCCTGATAGCTGGAACTGGCACACCGTACAGCAGGGACGACAGTGTGAGGGGCAGAAATGGCCCCCCTGCCCTTGCTGGTTGCTGCTGGGACTGGGAGCCAAATCTCAACCCATCCCTCTTGGGAGGGACAGGGTGGTCTTGAACAAGGGGCGTCCTTAGCAGCACTGGCTCCTCCTTTCATCTTCAGCCTCTTGACCCCAAATGTTTGGTTGTATGTGGAGTGAAAATGCCCTATACCATGTCCTCTGATGTGTTCAGCAGCATCCCTTCCCAGCTGAAAGGAGGCAACCATGGCACTTGGACAACACTCAGTACACAAGGTACAGGAGACATAATGACATATACACACATACACATTTTTTTAACTTAAAAAAATAAACATTCCTGGTTGCCAGGCTGCATTTTTCTGTAGCTGTGTTTTAAAAATAGCCTTAAAGCAAGTGACGTTAAAAAAGGCACTACATCTCCTAGCTGTTAGCTCACCCCAGGGCAAAAAGAAAGAGCCTTTGCAAAGTTTTTGGCCTGGACGGTCCAGAAAGGCCTGGATGGGGTCACCTGGCAGTGCTCTTCTCCAAAGAGGCAGTTTCCCCTTCCCCATCCTTGGCAAGGAATCCCTCTCCAGGCTACAGATGTCAGGCTCACAGGGCCACAAAGAGGAGATGCTTCTGTGCTCTCTGTGCTACAAAAACAAAAGAAAATGGGGAGAAATATGCAAATGCTTTATACCAGACATTTTCATATATACTGTTAAATGCTAAAATACATCATGCCAATACCCAATGTTTAGCTGTCTTTTCCTCCCATGTCCACTGCTATAGGCTCCTCCCAGTATCTTCTCTCTGCACATCTTTCCAGCCCTTTGTCCCTGTCTTTTCCCTGCTATTCTCTTCTCCATATTCTTTTCTTCCCAGTTTAATCTTGTTTATGTATGACCTTACTTATATATGGTCAGGCCCAATCCTCTGTGAGGTGCCAGGAGCACAAGTTTTTAGACTCCAAACAGATCATTTCAGGTAGCAGAGGATGCTCAAAATTAGGAAGCGATAGTATTAAGCAAGCTGATGTCACCTATTCTCCCTGGGGACCGCAGGGATCCAATGGCTTATCTAGCACATTTAACGAAAGACAGTAGCTAAAATCCGGGATCACCCCTTTTATGCAGAAGACAAAGTCTGGGTGAGTTGTACACCCTCAGCCAGATGTGAAGCAACAGGCGTAAGTAGGAGGAAAGTCCTCTCTTCCCCGTAAAGATCCTTGCTAGGCCCACTCCATGGCAAATAGTCTAGGGAAAAAGGCAAAGTATGAGACGCACTCTTGTGAATTTTCTAGTGGTCATCTCTGATGTTCAAATGGGTTCAAAACCTGTAGTAATGGTCATCAAAGGAGCCAGATCTGTCTCCTCTCTCTTATAAATGTAAAGATAAAGGGGGTTTCTGTCACTCACCACAAGCCAAAATGTCCATGAACCAGTTCTGCCCTGATTTGGTTTTTTTCCTTTGACTTTAGTCTTTGGATGTTTCCCATGGAGTGCCCTAGATAATATGGTCAAAAAGCTGGTAGGGAACAGTCTTCAAGGACTGTGGGTGCTGGGAGCAAGGAAGCTCCTGAGAGTCAAGTGCAGCCTTAGCATGTTTATATTAGCAGTGATCAGCATTAAGGTTATAGCTTAAGGAAATGGGTGGATACTGAGACCAGGGATATAAATAGGCACATGGCACTCTGCAGCCATGGGAATGCCCTGGATTTCTCTTCTGGATGCTGCTGCTGTCTCGCTCAGTTCTGCTGGGTGACTCATGCAGCTTCCCTCTGCCTCAGTTTCCCTGCAATTGTGCCAATTGCCTCTTTTTATGCTGCAGCACTTCCAGAAGTGTGCTAAACTTGAGGGGTATCCTGCTGCTTTGCAATAAGCACTCACTTTGCCGAGCTATTTTACCTTGGTTGAAGAATGGATTCAGGGGCTGGGACCAGGGAAACATTAAGCTGGAGATGTAGATACAGACCTGTGTTTTTACAACATGGTCTAAGAGCAGAAAAGTCTGGACCTATCCAAACAGTAGGGCCTGGGTTCCAGCCTCAGACCCTGAAGAGGAAATGAGAAAAGGAAAGCTATAGCTTTAGTCTACACCACTTTTTGCCTGGGACACTACTGCTTGGATAAGAGGCCCCGTGCTATGTGATTCCTCGTGGCAGCATGTGTTCAAAAGCATCTGTCCAGGAGAGATGCCACAGTCCACAGCCTGCGGTGCTTTCTCAGGGGTAATCAACTAAAAAAAACCTGCAGTGAGCAGGGGCATGCTTCTTGTACTCCCTGTTAGCAATGCGAAGGCTCTGAAAAAGGTAGTACTGCCTGGTGAGATGGGAAGGAAACAGCCGCCGGTGTCGGTGTAGACCTGGAGAGACCTGTCCCTCGAGGACGTGGTGATCTCAGCTCCTGCTCCGCTCCATCCCGTCCCTTTCCCAGACAGGGAATCTCCACATATTGATCCCGAGGAAACATTCACTCCTCAGTTCCTTCCTGCCGGTTTCTATTCTCAGGGAAAGCTGCAGCCCAGCCTCACCCTTTCCTGCAGCCCAGCACTGAGGAGAAGAGCATCACCGTCACTCATGGCTGGGCTGTAAACCCCTCCTTCCCTCGTACTGCTAGAAATCTCTGGGAATTTTTTACTTTTATTGAACTCCTGTTCTGAGGGCTTTGGTTTTCACATGAGAACAGACATGCAGAGCAGAAGAGCTTTCCAAGACAGTGAAAGGACAGGACCCAACTAATTTTAGGATAGAGTTTGAACTATGTGACTGTCAATAAGCAGGAGTGGGTGTGGGGATTACTTTTACCTTTCTGTGCAATGCATAGAGATGTATTGGTCAGAGATAAAAAGCAGAAACACTGCTCGAGATACAGATTCCATGGTATTTGGGGTCCCAGAGTATCTGTGAAGTAAATGGGGGAAACCTGGATTCTCCCATTGGTGTTTAACAACTGATGAAAGAAAAATTACACCACAGACTTGTTGATGACCTCCAAGCCTTTTGGACCAGGCTGCTGCCAACTCCCTATATTTCTTGCAGACTACTATGTACCCACAATCAAGCATGAACTGAGCAATCCCTCAAGACAACATAGCTCCCAATATTGCACCTTGGGAGCCTGATGCAATCTTGCAAATCCACACTTGCTGGGCACAGTGAACATGTTATTTCCCCACACATAGAGGCTAAATTTGAGATTATTTTTGTCCTATCTCACAGGTCTCTTCATGTTGCAACACACAGGAGGTGGGAGATGTATTCATGTCCTTGGAAAAGAGATTCAGCTCAAGGATCCAAATTCCCTGGGCAAGTGGTCTAAGCACTGATGAGCATAGGTACCCCATACTCCCGCTTCTGGATGTCTTTCCTGAGTGCTTGACCTGCTATGTATAAAAATGTTGATCAAATCCAGCCTTGGCAGGAAGGCTGCTGGAGGAACACCTAGTCTGCGGTTTTGGCAGCTTTTGTATATGATCTAAGCAGCAACTACTCATCTCTGTCTTGGATGAGGCTCTCCATGGCTTCTTGTATCAAACCAGTAAGTAGAATTTCCCTAGCATAGAAAAAGACATTTCTAAGGTAGGGAGAACGATCATCATTAAGTAGAGTTGAACATGTGTTTCAAGGGCTGAAAGAAGGGGGATAGGGCAAGTATTGGGGTCTAGGTCCTATGCAGAATTAGTCCCTCATGGTTGACTGAGGGCTTTTTAATTGCTCATAGAAAGGCTTCACATGTTACAGGCTTCACTGCATCCTGGGCCAGTGACGACCATCAATTAACCTTGGAGTAGCTGTGCTTAATGATTTTGCCCCACTTTGTGAGGGAGAATATCTGGTGGTGATGGGAATGGACCACAAGCATCTGTGACGACTACAATGCTCATCACCAGACTAGCCACTACGTTCGTGCCAGACTTCTGGCAAGCAATGGGGTTTGGCTTTGCCACCCCTTCATACAGCTCATCCCACCTCCGCTGCTTTGCTCATCTACCCCGCAGGGGCAAACCTCTTTTCCAAGGCTCTTTTTCAGACTAAAAGCAGGGATGTTTCAGCTCAGGAGTGGCTGGATTTCGGAGAGCGGAGGATGTTACCCAGAGAGTTTCCCGCAGTGCCGTAGCTACAAAAGGCACTTTGCAGAGACCCACAAGCCCTGGACCCACGCACTGGGAGCAACCCACCATGG
Source organism: Pandion haliaetus (assembly GCA_013401275.1). Taxonomy (NCBI): domain Eukaryota; kingdom Metazoa; phylum Chordata; class Aves; order Accipitriformes; family Pandionidae; genus Pandion; species Pandion haliaetus. The sequence continues at coordinate 168,863 of VYZV01028296.1, read as the reverse complement.
AGCAGCCCTCCAAAACCCCTGTGACAGCAGGATCCCAGCGAATAGCTGAGCACAGCCCCAAATCACCGTCACTCCTGCTGCACCTTGCATTTCCCGGGGCTGGTGGAAAAATGAGCCATCCGCACACAACTAGTGCTTTTCTCCAGCTGCTGGGGGAGTCTTGGATGCAGCCGTGCAGGGATGTGTCACCAGGGAAGTGGCTCTGACTTCAGTCCGTGGGGAGAGAAGTGATGCACATGCTCCCTGTAATAGCTCCTCCAGCCTGCTCACTCCAATAATAGTCTCCGTGTGTGAAATTTCACCTGACCTGAACTTTCTCAAGTTTATCCAGCCTTCACCCTGACAGTTTAGAGCAGAACTGTTTTTATGCCTCACAGTCCAGACACCAAATTGGAGCCGAAGTGACGTTTATTGTTTCAACGGTGCTATTATATGAAGATTGAGCTCATTACAAACACGACCTGTTTTCGAGCCAGGACACATATTAATTTGGATAAAATACCAGCTGTGTCCTCTCTCCATATGGCCTTATTGGAAAACAAACTGCTTTAGGTTTCATTCCAAAGAATGAAAATATAATTGAATACTTGCTTCATTTGAGGAAATTCAAATAATCATTATCATCACAATGTCTCTGCTAATCACGGTGGAGAGGGGGCTGAGGTGTTTATCTCTGTGTGTATCTAAAAATAAACCGAGGCACAATTCCTCCGGGGGGGAACCTGAGGGCAGCATGGGGGGGACTTTCCTCTAGCACTGGGAGAAGCAGAAGGTCCTCATCCAACCTCTGCAGCATTGTGGTCCAGCATGACACCCCGTGTTGTGCTTTTGCAGTGCTTTTATGGTGTTTTCCCCTAGAGGAGACAGGGATTATCTTGGGGAATGCATGGAGGTAGATGTCCAGATGGCCCATGTCCTCCCCATCTGCACCTTGAGTGTTGTGATCGTGGGCTGAGAGAGCCAGGCACTGCAGCAGGCTGGCTAGGCTGGCCTCTGCTCACCACTGCAATGAGGTGTGCTGGCCTCAGACATCCCCAGTGACACTCCAGAAGGGCAGGAGTTTAGAAGCAGTAGGTGCTACCTGTCCCCCAGCCTTGTGCATCTGTGTAGGGTTATCCTAGAATACAAAATAGAGCTTAGTGCTCCCAGTCCTGGGGTGATTTCTGACCTCCGCTGCACCTAACATAGCGAACTTAAAAATAAAATGAAAATCTGAAGCATATGGATGGGGAAAGAAGCCCAAGCTGCCACTGAAGACATCCCCTTGATGGCGCTGGCTCCACTCTGACTTGGGGGAGAGCTGTGCAAAGAGGCAGTGGGTTTATTTTCCTTCCAGCATTAGGGGAGAAAAAGAGCAGGGCAGAAATCCCAGGACGCCTGCAGCCATTTCTAGTTCTGGAGTTTCTTCAGCCAGAGAGAGCAATTCTGTACATGCCAGATCTCAATAGATTTTTTTTTCTTTCAATAATTTGAACCATTCAAAGGGAGAGCCCTTCATGAAATAGAGCAGAGGGCTTTAGGAGGGTCCACTGTCTTTTGCAGCTGGCAGAAGAAATGGCACATCCCTATGAAAGCAGAAGGCACATGGATACCAAGATGATGGGACAGCAGGGGATCAATGTCACGGGACGTAAGTGAGTTTCCTACGGAAATGCAGACAGCAGAAGGAAAACAGGACAGATGTGCAGGAGGCACCATCCCAGATGATGGGTAGGACAAGGAGAATTGATAACAAGATCAATGCAGAGCAGAGGAGGAAAAGGAGGCAACAGAAGCAAGCTGTGGATATAACGACAGCTGGGTTTAGAGCTCTGTTTTTGCAACTCCTTGGGGAAAGAGGGGATATTTCACCCATGCATCTGCATGAAAAATAAAAATGGCAATGATCTTTTTCCAGTAGAATTGTTTGGGCTGTGGTTTGGCTTTCATGTCAGAAACTAAAAGAAATGCTTTGCTGTTTACAAAAACTAGATTCTTTTCCTACCAAAACCAAACCTGCCTTTGGTTTTCAAACCAAACTCGTCAGTTAAAAATAAAAAAGTCAAGGTTTGGGTTTTTTTTCAATAGAGGCTGAAATCTTCAAATGGAAAGAAATCAAAAGTCCCCAGACCAAACAAGTCTACTGCCCTAAAGTTCATTTACTGTCTTAGAGACCAGAAAATTCCATAGAGCAGAGTAACTGCATGAATGCACATCTCATCTGGAAAACCAGCGCAGCAAGGGCAGGTGAGTGACAGCTTTGGGGCCCTCTCTTTGGACTAGAAAATATCTGCATTCTGCTCAGGAGTAGGCAAGTTTGGCATCTTTGTCAGTGTCTGGTCAGGGCTTGGTCCCATGGGGAGATGCTTTCCCAAGCCTTGGTCTTCCCTTTCCAGGTCACTCTCAAGTCAACCTACGCCTGCACCTGACTCGAAGCACAGACAGGTCCAGGTCCAGCAAAAGCTCTGGGGATGGGTGGCTTTGGTGATACTAAGGCATGGGGAATCTGATGGCTTTGCAAGTGCTGAAATGTGAAGAAAAAAGGGGGGGGGGGATGATGTTGAAATTATGGAGTAATTAAAAAGCAGAGGTAGACAGGTTATTTGGAGGATTAGCACCACTTTCATCAGCACCGCAGTGTACTTTTCTGAACTGGAGAAAAGGTTTTAGATAAAGCTATACAATAACTCAATGTCCCAAAGCTTAGGAAGGCAAAACCTAAACCAAAACCAAGTAACTCCCCAGTCTTGCCCTCTCCATCCACGGTAAGCTATGGAAAAAATTAAGTAAACAATGTTACAGAAAATAAGTATTTCTGAAAATTTCTGGGGGCCATCTGCAGGGTGGAGCCCATCTGCTTTCCCTGAAACCAAGACATTTGCTGCTATTATTGCTAAAGGAAGGCAGCTGAGCAGAGGGTGAGAAGCACGGGAGGGAAAGAAAGGCTGATCCCAGGACTAGGACTTCAGGCTGTGACTCACTTTGCCTCTGCGTGACTTTGAAGAAGCTGCCAAGCCCCAGAGCATCTGCCTCAGCATCTAAAATGGGACTTTGAATGGATTTGGGGTCTTCATTCACAGGCTTTCCTGGAGGCATCAATATTTTTTCAGGGCTTGTATTTTGGCCTGCAGAGATCATCAGATGGCCACAGAATTGCTTTCTGCAGATGCAGGCAAGTGCCTAGCTTCAGCATGGAGGTACTTTGCTCCTTCCTGTGTTTTTTGTTGTGACCCAAAGACCTTTCCAAATCAAGATGAGGCTCCCAGGAGCCCCCAGTCATTAGGTCTGTGCCAAACGAATCCTGTTCAGTTGGAATTTTGCCCTCGGGACCCCCCAGATCTCATGTGGACGCCCTCAATGCAATCACTGCAGCTCCAGAGGTGGGTCGGAGCTCAGACACACCCTGTCCCTGTGCTCCTGAGGGGCTGAATCCACTCAGCATCAAGGATTTCTGATCCAGACTGCAGAGCCACCTAACAGCACTTGTTTTCTGCAGTGCATTTGGGTTTGGCTTAAAAAAATTGCTAGAAATATATTTGAAAGAAATTGCAGATATGAATGTGTAATGTAGAGGCTCTCACCAGCCACAATCAAAATATCGTCTCTGATGCGTCAGGGTTTAATTAAGAAACGCTGCTGGACCTGTCTCCATTACAATGTAATTAAAAACCTTTGGGATATTGGATATGGAGCTGATGGGGCTTGTTTTTGCCTGAGTGAATGAAATTCCCTCTAATGAGGCATCTCTTCTCACCCAGCCGAGCTGCTTCCTACTTGCAAGGAGCTCTGAAAGCCTTCAAACAACGAGGGCCCGACACCAATCTGGCTGAAATCAAGGAATAGACTCAGGGCTGGAATGCTTTAGCCAAAAACCTCCTTCCACTGGGATTACAGAATGAGCTACCTCACTGCTTATGTTTCTCCTTTGACCGCTTAAGTTTTCTGGCTAATATGGTTAATTCGGAATTGGCATGAAATGTTTCTTGCCGCCTGCTTCACGTCCTTCCTTGGTACGGTTGTAGACAGGACAACTGGAGCTAAATCCTCCACTTGCTCATCGGCAACACAGGCTAAAAAATCTGCATTAAGTTGTAGCCTCCCTGGAGCCCAGGGCCTCGCGCTGGACGACAGCACGTCTTGCACAAAGGCATCCACCCCTCATTTCAAGATGCTTCAAGTGGTGGATAATCCATCACTTTCCCTTCTCATTTACTCCATTGGTTAATCACCCTCTTCATTCAGACTCAGTGCTTTATTTTTAACTTATGTGTGTGCCGAAAGCTCTGTTTTCTTTTTCTCGCTGCATACCACCGCTTTCCCCTCCAAAGATGAAAGTCAGCGGCATTTCTGCATTATCCAGGTCACTTCCATCCATGGGATGCGGTTGTTTCTTTGAGGTGCATTTTTCCCTTCATGTGTCTAATAGTTCAGTAAACCATTACAAATAGTCCTAAAGTGGAAGCATTTGCCTGCTTGCTCTTTTCAGATGTCAACTTGGCAAGACAAAATCCCAATATTTCCTGCGTGGGCTTGGCTGGATTGAATCACCGAGTGGTGCAATAAAACAAATACATCTCGCACAATGCAAAACAGGAAAACTATCCCCGTTTAGGGCAAACATCTCCATCAGCTTACCCCTTCCCTGAGCAAGGCTGACATTTGGTTTAAGGTAGAACACATTCCTGACACACAGGACTATGATCCGTTACAAAAGGGAGCCCGCTTCCTGGATTTAGGCTAAGGGACAGGGTTCAGGCAGGGGGCAAGCTATATATGTGTCAAAATGAGCAATGTCTTTTTGGGTCACATACACTTTTGACTTCAACACTGCTTTATGTAGGCTGTAAAATTAATAGGTGGGAACTAGATTTATTTGTCCCCCTGGCCTGGTAGTTGCTTGTTAGGTTAAACTCACTGATTTCCTGGTACAAAAGTGCTTGTTAAAATAATCTCCCTGAAAATATTCCTCTGGGACTACTTTATCTTCTGAAATCAAAAATTCCTAAATAATGAAATGTGCAAGATGTGACAGACGGACTTGAGCAAAACAAAACAAACCCCCCCAAAAAGAAGAGCTCATTCCCATAAACACTGTTTGGGGAAATCAACTTGTTTCTGGTATTTTGTAACAAATGCCAGCATCTGTGCTCCATGCAGAAATGCTCTTATGCAGGACTCACCTGTTTCTCTTTTTTCCCCAAGCCTCATTCTGCCCTCCTCATTGACCCAAGCTTCTCCGTGGTGTAATTCACATCAGGTTTACCTGGTTTGGCACCAAACTAGCCCACCAGGACTGTCCCAAACAGGCAGTGAGAAGATCAGTATGCTCAAGAGCCCCCTTCTTCTGTGCCATCACAGAGGCTGTTCCCAAAACTTCATTTACCCACATCCCTCACATCATCAGTAGGGACCCTGAACCCATCCATTTGCTGATGTTTGCTGGTCAACTACAAATCTCACTCTATAAATGAGGACTCCAGCTCTGTGTCTCTTTATCTGTCCCAGTATCCTACCAGCACCATCCTGAAAGCCAGCCTTCATCTATCTCCCCCTTCATTTACCTTCATCCTCTGTGGCCCCATTTCCTTCCGACACACCACAAATGCCTCAGACCGAACTGAACCTCTGCCTTTTGCCACCAAAGATGCTCCACGTTATCCCGATATCCCTCCATCCCACAGTTTTGGTCCTGTCCCCATGTCCTGAGCCTGACACGGCCCTGGGGGCCCCAGTGGGGCAGATGGGACCTGAGGAGCACATCTGCACCAGCAGCAAAGGGCCTCCAACCAGGGAGACCTTGTGCAGTCAAGTCTGCCCCGCTGAATTAGGAAGCTGCCTCCAGTGGGTTCCCGTTGAACATGATTCTCCTACTCTTGCAGATGGACACGCTACCTGGGGAGCCCAGGTATGGCCAGCATGCAGATTTACTGCCATTCCCTCCTCCATCAAGGCCAACTTAACCTCTTCGTATTTAGTTGCCAAGGACTCTGTCCATCAGTGCATTGAAATGGGGAGCTGCAGAACAAGGACCCACGTTAGCATTGCTGCGTGGCTCTATGCAGTACAGACTTTTCTGCACTTTTAATCTCTCTAGACTGTCTTGGTGGTTTGGTTTGTTGGGGTTTTCTTCCTTTTTTGTTTGTTTGTTTTTTCTCAGCATCTGAAGTGTGTGTGTAAGATGGGGAGACACCACCTGGGTATTTTTGCTATGACTAAGGCTGCACAAGCTCATCACACTGCAAAACCATGCCAGTGCCTCTCTGCTCCACCTTCAGCCCCCCTCCCCTTCTCTTTCTTGTTGCAGCTCTGAGCAGGCTGTCAGTCTAATGTGTGGGCAGCCCCTCCCCACAACCCCGACAGCCCTCCTACCTCCTCCAGGTGTGGGTACTTGACTGCAATCAAATACTCTCTCCAGTAAAAGGTGGTGGAGAGTTTTCATTATGGGGTTGGAGCTGTGGTGCTGGGGGATCTGCTTGTACAATGCTCTTATTGTGTGGCTGCATTATTCTGGCTGCTGGAGGAAGAAGCCTGGAGTGCTGGAGGATGCTCATGTATGCCAGGAGCTCGTAGGTGAGAGTGCAAAGGGCATGTCCCTAATGTGACTGCGTGGAGGGCTGTGGAGAGGGGGAATGGAGCTTGTGTGTTCTCCAGGGACAGCCTGTCTTTACCTAATAACAGAGATTGAGGAGCTGGTTTGAGCTACCCAGACATTACATCAGCTTGTGGCCTCCCTCCCATTGGTCCCCTTGCCTTAGCCCCTTTAATTCGGCAGCATATCCTTACAGTCACCTTAGTCTCCTGACCCATGAATCACATTTGTGTCATTCCCCTAGACCTGGGGAAGGGCAAAACTGTTCAAGGAAAAGCTCAGCATCTCTTTTGTTTGGTGAGATGAATGTTGCAGGCAGAAGGAAGCCTTCTTTTGGGGGGGGGATGGGATGTCAGTGCTTTTTTTTTTTTCCTCCCATGAGACCCTTTTTCCTGTTAAAACAAACCTCCAAGACTCTACTCACCTGAGATTAGATCCAGCTGCACTAAACAAGATCAAACTATGTGCCATGAAAGCATATGTGAAGGATGAGCTGTGTCCCAAAGAGCTCCTGCTCTACCCAGATAGAGGAACATCATATCCTGCCCCTCCAGGGTAGGAACCAAACCACAGAGAGATTCTTGCCTAGATTAAGGCATGGTTTACAGCCCATACACAAGTAAGCAAATAAGCCAAGGGGGTGTCCCAGGGTCCTTCAGTTAGGAGAAAGGTGGTCTGAATCATGGTCCGGTGTTCCTGCCTTTCTCAGCAATGGGGTTCCTAACTGAAGGAGCTGATGGTGGTCCTCTAGATAGGATGACTGTGGTCTTGGTGACTTCTTCAGGGTCACCCAGAGAACTGGTAGGAATCCTCTTGATGCCCAGGTCTCTACCCTCCCTGCAAGAGGATGGTTCCCATGATTTCTAGGCACCATCTGCCCCCCAAACTGCGCTCTTGAATCCCACAATGCTGAAGGAGAACCAGCTTCTCTGGTTCATGTGGATCAGCTTCTATCACTTGCAGCCATGGAAAAGAATTTGAAATTATTACCCAAGTGTGTTTTTTAAGGTTTAAAATGTGATGGCTAAACAATAGAATCAGTTAAGAAAGTATAATCTTTCCCTAAGGTCTAGTGGTTTGGGAAGAAGAGGGCTCACTTCAGTGCTCTGTCTTCTGGCTAGATCGCTTTTTCCTGTCCTCTTCCCTCCCCATAAGAAAAATCCTCCATTAAGAATAAAACAAGCTTTTGCCTCCAGCTTTCTTCTAGATATTCTTATTGTCCAGACACTTAGTGAGCAGCCATCAGGCTTAGCTAATACTAGTCTTTAGCAAAAAAAAAACCCTCAAACCTTTTCACCCTAATATTTCAACACAAAGAAATAAGATCTGTGTCTATCTTGGTGCCTAGGAATGGCAAATTTGGGGTAGTTAGATCAGACTTGACTGAAATGAAACCCTGACTTTAATTTTTCTGATCAATTCATCTTGTGCTGGGTCTTTCTTCTTCCAGGCTGGCCAGCTATGGCTGACCATTAAGGAAGATCTGCCCGTGATGCTTTAAAGCGACATCTGTTTGCAACGATGGTGTCTCCAGATCCAAACAACTCCTGATTACTTTCACATTTCTGATATAGATAGAGCAGCTCAGAAGCTTTGGTCTTATAAGGTTCCCAGAACGTCTTCCTCAAAGGATGTAATTGCAGGGCTGTTGTTGTAAACAGTCTCTCCGAAAGCTCCCAACAAAGCAAGTGTCCCTTATTGAAAACACTCCATGCAGACAGTGTTGTTTGTCAGTGATGAGCTGCAGGGATGCTGGATCCCTGGCCCTTTTATAATCTTCAGCGGTCATGAACCAGGCTGCTTGGAAGGATCTGTTTGAATCGGGGGACTTCCAAGAGGAACCAAAAAAGTCGCGCCAGGAGTGCAGCCTGTTCCATTTATTTCACTTTCCCCTGCTAATGAGGGTGATCCGTGCAAAACATGAGGCCCCAGAAGGGGCTGACATACTGTCTTAGAGGCCAGCTTTTAAAAGGACTTAAGGGGCTGAACTTTCATTGCAGTATGGGTTAAGGAAGGGCATGTATTAGAGGAGCAGGCACTGCAGTTGTTTTTTCTTTAGCAAGAGAAGAGACAAGAGCACCTTCAAAGCTGATCTGTTCTACCTGGTATAGGATGGGATAATTTGCCCTAAAAAAGCAGCCAGAGAAAACAGGCTTAAACTTAGATACCTCTGTTAGGTGTCTGTGGTTAGCCAGGAGGACTTTGGCCCCTGGCAATTTTAAGTGCTTTTAAGGATCTGTCCTAAAAGCAGCCAGCAGCTGGATCACACCAATTAACTTGTCCTGTGGACCAGCAATAAAGGAGGGGAGTAATCCACCAGTGTTGCCAACTTTTATGATTTTATTGGACATCTTACAGTTGTCAATGTACTTTCCATAAAATCCCAGCTGCTGGGTTCAGGAGATTGCTTGAAGTATCTCAGGTTTTGTTTAACATCAAAGGAAAAAAGAAAACTTCCACCCCTCGTGATTGTAAAGCAAAGCTTAGAAATATGAAATTAAAAGCATTCTGCAAGCTCAAAAGCTGGCAGATAAATAAAAAGGACCCAAACCAAGTAATTCTTAAGATAATCTCAGGACTTGCAAGCCAGCCTTACAGTTTTTGGTGGCCTGAGTCCTGGTAGATTGACATGTGGGTTGGCAATTCAAACTCCCTGTGTGGGGATACTTGGGGTTTAGGCAGAGGATCATAAGCAATGGAATTACAACATTTGTGGGAGTTACCACCTGTGAGCTGAACAACTGTAACCAATCATGTGCTGCTTTTGCGCACTTCAACCAAAAAAGCAAAATACTTTTTATTAAACCCTCATGAAGGGCAAAGACTGTGGAGTGGACGGAAGGAATAGGAAAATGCTTTAAGTTTGGGGGTTTTTTTAAGTTTTTTTTTGTGTGTGTGTGTGTTGGTTAGGAAGACACACACTGTCAGCACGGCTCAGCTGACAAGCAATAACTCATCACACTGATGAGCTATCAGTCTTGAAAGAAAACCTGTGCTTCCAACTCTGGAGGAAGAGTCTCCGTTGCTTTGAGACTGAAGGCCACCAAGGCTTGTATAGTAGAGTTACACGACGCAGTACATCCTTGTACCGTGGCCAGCTGAAACAGCTGGGAGACCTCCAGATTACGGAGGTACGGAAGACGCCACGTTTATTCTCTTCCTGACGATGCTGTTTGGGTTTGCAGGGTGGTGGGCCCTGGAAACTTGCGCCACCCCGGATGGAGCAAGAGGAGGGGTACGGGGGGGGTTCAGCAGGTGGCGCTCCTCCCCTGACTAAATGCTGACAATTAGCAAATTAACTTAATTAGGCAGTGATTGGGACTGAGGTTTCCTCCGCCTGCTTCACCCGGCTGCTGCCTGTGTGGGTGTGGGCCTCTTTGTTGGCCGGTGAGCAGAAGATGGTCGCATTGCACCGAGCCCCAGAAGGGGTGACGATGCCCTCGCAGGAGGGAGTGGGGAGACGGGCCGATGTCGCATCGAAGCGCGATGCCAAAGATGAGCCCTGTTGTACATGACTGCGAGGCGGGAATCGGTGAGGGATGAGCAGCCAGGGGTCAGAGAGGGCTTGGGGGTGCTGGTCAACTCCTTGCCCTGACCCCAAGAGAAGGAACTGCCTCGGTTTCCCCATCCGCGCTGCTGAGCTGTGGGAACATCCAGCCCTGAGGAATGTGGCAGAAGAGGATACGTCCCTATGGGCTTGGAAAGGACTGCATGCAGTCACCCTTGCCTTCTCCCCTGTGCTCATCTTCCTCCTTTGCTCACACTTTGAGGCAAGCTCTTTAATGGCTTGCTCTTAATTAGGGTGAACTCTGAGTGCCCTGCTAGCACACCCTTTCCTTTGTCAGTTAATTGGCCAGGCTTTCTGATCTATTATGTAAATAGTCTAAGTCTCTGCGGCACAGTGTCGTAACGCAATGCATTCCTGAGAGCCTGGGCTTCTGTTTCATGGAATTGTGCTCCAGCCTCAGGCAAAAACAGCAGCAACAACAACAAAAACGAGGCAAGCCTTTGGCTCATTTTCTGGAGGCTCCATAAACGAGTTGCAGAAGAAAGTGTTCTGGGCAGCAGTTCAGGGCATGCAGATGGGGAGAAGGGTGCGGGATGAGGCCGAGGGCAGTGGGAAGAGTTAAAGGCTTTTCAACAGAGCTGGCCACTCTCAGTCTGGCAGTCTGGCCTGCAGAGAAGCCAGCATCACCTCCTGCAGCCAGGGCTGCGCTCCAGTCCCCCAGCCCAGTGCTCCTGGTCTGTCACCCTGTGTGCACAGGTAGGTCTGGGGTTGAGTCCGGAGCCTGTCCCATGTCACATCCCCAGGGAGAAAGGGAGCAGCTCTGCTCTTCTGCTGCAAGGGGCTGTGCTGCTTAGCAGTAGAGAAAGGGCTTTGCTATGTGAAGACCTTCTCCTTACAGCATTGTGTCAGTTTTTCCTCGTGTCCTGGGATCAGTAAAGCTCCTCACCACGTTGCAGGGTGCCTCGTAGCATTATGTATGGAAGCTATAAATTTTTAAGAAAAGCTTAGACATTGAAGGAGCAGGGAAGTCCGTGTGGCCAAGCAGTGTTTATGTGACAGACCTGCAAGTCAAGGGGCTCTCCTTCCCATCCACCTTTTGGAGATGCTTCAGCAGCAGAATGTACCATCCAGTGCTAACAGGCAGCATGAGGCCAGTTACTTCCTAAAGGAGATCAACAGACCAAGTTTTTGCCAAAGTGAACAATCACACTGGGGTGTGATTGGGGGGGTGGGGTGGTATTTGGTCTATTTGGGGGTTACAGGTGGTCTAAAAGGGTCTTCCGCAATGTAGCGTGTCCTGCAAACCCTGCTGCTTTTGCAGGTAGCTCTGGAAAGGTACCCCAAATGGGTTTGCTAAGCAATGTCTGACCTCGCTCCTCAGAATATCAGCCAGTATTTTCTAAGGGGTATGTATAAAGGAAGAAAAAGGGAGGGAGAAAAACTTCAAAACGATAATTATTCCACAGACAAGGAGAGCTATAAAATAAATGAGCAAAGTCCCTGCTCCGATAAATCCACTTAGAAATCCAAACCCAGTAGCAACAGTGTAATTTATGTCCCACTGAAAGAGGTCCAGATGAAAATTGATGAAGTCTCTTATTTGTGTAATAAATCAGTTTCCATTAATGTAACCAATATGCATATTTATAAACACGGGCTGTACCCCAGGCTTGTTATTCAGGTCCTTGGAAGAGGGGCTGGGGAGAAAAGGGTGCTCTGAACCATAAAGTCCTTTCTGATAAATCCAGAAAGACAATCTGTGAAAAGATAGTGGACTCAATTTATGACACCTGAAAAAGAGCCAAGCATGAGTAAATCTTCTTTTCCTGCAGAAATAAATCTGGTAAAGTCCTCTTCTTCGTTCATGTCTCTGGAGGGGGCCATAGAGCCAGTTAAAAATTCAAGATCATTTCAAAGAGTTGTTTGCTTTGACCACACATCCATGCCCCTACTTCCATAAATCCCATTGCCCATGTTGATGCCTGTTGCACACCATGAACGGCTTTCCTGTCACAGGACTTTCTGGGAAGCTGCAAGGTGGTTGGTTTTGATGTTTGTTGTTCAATGCACAAGCTCATCATCATGCACACAGCGAGGCATGGAGGTTGCAAGGGACCACGCTGCTGGTCATGGGGCAGAAAGGGCGCAATGTGATTTATTGCAGAGGATCATTTGTGTGTCAGACAGAGTGAAGCATGAAAAGTTGTCACATCTGTGGTTTGATTTGTATTTCTGATGGAGTCGCAGCCTGTAAGGATTGTTCAGAAGACACACAATATGTCTTTGCTGTGAAAAGGGTTGTGGTGTGCGAACTACTGAACTAATGCCAGCCTGACCTGGAATGGCAGAGCCCAGAGCAGAGCCATAGAGATGCAGGGCTAGGTCTGGGGTCACGCTAGGGTTAGACTGCACCCGAGGAGTTACGCTGGCACAATAAAAGGAATTATTATGCCAGCCATCCTCCCTGTCCTACAAGCAACAAGCAAACCTTGCAATCTTGTGCCTGAGTTCTTGCAAGAGTACGTGGGCTTGAGCCTCCATGGCTTTGGTTTACATCAGTATAAGCTGCAAAGTGCAGCAGGCATGGAGCGAGCACACCACCCATACCGCTGGTGAAAACGCAGCAGCCCAGGCCTAAGGCTTGTCCCTTTGCAGAGTTTCTGAGCTAAATGCCCAAGGCTAAGTCTATACTAATAAACGAAGCAGGGCTAGGATACGGGCTCACCCAGGCACTTGATTGTCAGCACAGTGTCCAGTTTTGTCCCTGTCAGTCAACAGTCTCCTAAAAAAAAATGTCTGGGCACATTTCAAAGGATAGCAGAGGCTGTTCTCAGAACTCTTTTGTTGGTTTTTTGGGGGGGGAAGAAGAGAGCCCAGGTGTGTGGGCAAAGGCAAAATGTGCCTGAGATGCAATAACCCCAAAAGGTCCCTCAGTGCAGGAGCTCCATCAGTCAAGTTTTGAGAGCTTGACAAGCTCCTTGGTCTTTGAAGTCAGCCTTCCTTTAAGGGAAGATTTGGAATTAAGACATCCAAAAGTCCCTTCCAAACTCAGTTAACCCATAGTCCTGTGCCATGTGCATGTGCTTGTCCTAGGGGCCTGAGAAGAGACCCTGGCTTGGTTTATTTTTGAGGACAGACTTAGCAAGTGTGACCCAGCTGCCCATTTGTGATTCAAGGGAGGGCTTGATGGCAGACAGCTTGGTGGTCACAGAATCATAGAATTATTTAGGTTGGAAAAGACCCTTAAGATCAAGTCCAGCTGTAAACCTAACACTGCCAAGTCCATCGCTAAACCATGTACCTAAGTGCCATGCCTACCCATCTTTTAAATACCTCCAGGGATGGTGAATCAACCACTTCCCCGGTCAGTCTGTTCCAGTGCTTGATAACCCTTTTGGCGAAGAAATGTTTCCTAATATCCTACCTAAACTTACCCATACTGCACCTGTACTCTGGTCACCCATACTCACAACCTAGTCAGGTATCAAGGACTCCGTACAGGAGATTTCATGCCACTGCTGTTGATCCATCTAAGGGGAAGCTGTCTGTTTTCCTTCCTGCACAGTTTGCACAAACCCTCAGCACACAGCATTGAGGTGCCAGAGAGACCAGGTGCATTTCAGCCCCTTCCAGCACCAACTCCTGTTGCCACGTGGGCTGGGGTGCCTGGAGGGGGAAGAGATGAGCCTGGCGGCATGTGCGGCTTCGCATGTGCGTGGAAGGCACAAGCTGTGGCTAAGGAGTGCCTGGCGTGGGTGTCACAGCTGGCTGGGGAGTGTCTTCTCATGCCAGCCCAGGGACAAGAGCGGTGCTGGGAAGGTGCTCCAACCCCTCCTTGGCACCTGGTGGAGAGATCATGGGAGCTGCCTGGGGAGAGGAATGCATACTGGGAATGCTGAGAGCCAGGAGGCAAACACTGGGGTTATCACAGGTACCATCGTGAGACTCGGGCTTGTGGTCTAACGAAGCTGAGTGATCTCAGCAGCACCTAATCACCCAGAGAACTGGGGTGAGGTTCTGGAGATGTTTACCAAAGGAGATGCAGGATGATTTCAACCAAAGGGATGAGGCTGTAGGAAGAACTGAGCTCTGGGTCAACAAACAGCGAAGACCAGGAGGGAATTGGAGACTGGGAGAAAAGGATGTGTCCTACAAAGCTGGGTCATGGCAGGCCTGAAACCCTTCTATCAGCTTGACTCCCACATATGCATTTGATGTTGGTGGCTGAAGTAATGAATCTGCCTAGTAACTCTAGAAAGGTAGGGTCCATGCCATGGTGGTCTCTTGACAGCTAGGCAAGGAGGACAGGAGGACTTAGCTGAAGGTCACAGGGTAGATGGTCAAGTCTCCAGAGGTCTCTACCCAGTGCTGCTTTTCTGGGATGACCACCTTTAGGGACTTTACTTTTCCTAAATGTGGAGAGAAACTTTCTCTGCATTCCAAAGGGCAAGTTAGTTATTGAGTTTTGGCTTAAGGTTGAGCAAAACAGACTAAGACTGTAGGAAACCTTAATTCAGATGCTGGTTGCATGGCTTCCATTCACATTTGATTTTCTTTCCACAAGCCTCTCCTCTTACTCGGTGCACAGGATGGACCTGGTGTGCTTACTCCTCCACTGTCATTCACACTGTCCTTAGACTTGCCTGGAGCAGCAGCTGTAAGGGGAGTTTACACTAAAATCCCTGGAATGAATTGGTCTTCCCCCAGTCAAAACTGAGGTCCAGCTGTGTCCTCAGCTCAACAGGCTCCAAGAGAATTTGAGGCTTTTAAAATGCAAAACCAAAAGAAAACCGCCAACAGCACAAACGGAGAGCAGTTCGATGGTGTCCCACCTCGGCGATCCACGTTGCCTTCCTGGGACCCCCAACGACCCAGACACCTGCCCCAAACCCACAGGTGCAACTCCAGGGCTGCATCCCTGGCTTGGCAGCAACCAGAGCTGAGTTAGATCTCCATTTCACTTTTGAGACCTCGGGCAAATCACCCAGTCATGCTGCACTGTGGTTCCTCTCGTATAAATCCGGCTGTACCTCCTCTGCCATGACTATTCACTCTGTAAACTTTTTGGGGCAGGGAGTGCCCTTTGCCATGTGTTTACACAGCATCCAGGCATAATGGGACTATCATTTAGGCTGGGCCCTGGGGACATCGGTATAATTCCTTATTGTGGAGTATTTTTGCCCTTGCCAGCACAGGGCATTCTGGGAAATGACCCCATTCTGCTCAGTTTGCTTGTTCTTTCCCTGTTTTGGCAGCGGGATCTCTGCTGTGTACGTAAGGGTGTGGGGCAGGTTCCAGAAACAGCAGCAAACAGCTGTGGGTTCATAAATCTTTCTGCTTCCATAGGTGTACAGGGAACCTTACCTCACGTATTCATGTGCTAATTAAAAAGGGAATCAGTGCAGCTCATCAGCACAGGCAGGGCTTAAAGAGCTTGTTTACAGAATTATATAACTTGCAGGCCAAAATGACACTATTTTTTTCTCTTTCACACTACATATATTCCAATGACTTTTTTTTTTTTTCCTCTTTAGGAGGGGTCACTGACACAAACACTGATAGTTTGATTGACAACACTGTCTATGGTGCGTCTCAAGGGATGCCCCATGTCTGCAAACCATGGCAGTTTCAGCTTGCTTGACACAAACCATTGACTTGCAAAGCCTTAGCTTTCTCTCCAGAGACAAAAGACCAAAATGAAGAAACTTTTACGATTTTCTTTTCCTCTCTCTTTAGCCATCAGTGGGCCACCAAACCAGTGGTGCATGATATCTGGCCTCTGCAGGCTACTGTGGGCTTTGTGAATCCAGTTCTTCTTGCTGGGGTCCCCAGCTTGGCATTTTCTTCCCCCAAAGTCTGGGACATGACTCACCCAGGAGCGTGACCCCTGGGGAGTTGCAGAAGAGCACTGCATCAGCCCCTGCAGAAGTATAATGACAGGATCCCCACGAAATTCAGCAGCTGTTCAAATCTTCAAAAACATGGATGCTTCTGTGAACCTCTGGACTTGCAGTTACAGCTAAGTCCCATTAGTCTAACCCTAACAGCCTGAACCAATCCCCAATGCTCAAACCCACCCCAGTTTATGGGAGCCCTGAATTCACCAGCTTCCACCACCAGCTATGGGTTTCGGTAATTCCTGTATCAGATTTGCTGGCCCTGTCTGGATATGACAGTTGCTCCAGGACCTCTCAGGTCTCAGGCAATATGAGATAAAGCGAGCAGCTGAGTCAGGCCCCAGATGTTGTCTTTAAGGAAAAAATCTTTCTGGATGTGGCTGGTGGTGTCAGCCTGTTCTCCATGGTTATACTGGGGTGCTTAAGACTTCATGCGGAAACATCTATAGATATCTGATTTAGGGGTCTACAGTACGGAGAGGAATCTCCCCTCAAAGTTTGAGACCTACTCAACCACAACTTCTTGTTTGAAGGCAGGGTGCTTGGGTCAGCTCCCAGGACTGTCTCATTCCCTGGAGGTATGCCATTTTCTCTATTTCCTATGGCTAGGAAGGTACTGAAGTGTGCACCTCAGTCCCTATTAAGCACAGTACAAGAGCATCTGTATTTTCAGGTGTGTGCAGTGTCCACCCCTGATAAACTCGGTATGTCAAGATTAGACAGGGTCTTTTCTAAAACATGAGTAATAATTAGATCGTAGGTAGGTGTCATTGTACAGCAGGGAAAGATGCTAGCAATAATAAATCTTTACAACTGCTCTGCACGTTTGAAGTACCTCCAGCCTAAACAGACGCTGAAGGCTGATGACTTCACACTGCACTGCAGAACATCTGCAATTCCTTCTGCTTTACAAACAAGAAAACGGAGTTTCCAAAGCGTAAAGCAAATACCCCACCATCACGTCATGCCTTGGCAAAGTTGAGGAGAGGACCCAAATTCCCTGACTCTGCCTCGTGCCTTAGTTGCAGGGTTGCTTGGAGCAGGGGCTGTCATTTGTATGTGTTTGTACAGAACCTAGCTCTATTGGACCCTGACCTAGGCAAGAGCCTCTAGCTCTAGCTTTAAAAATAATCATTAAGCAACTTCCCTGGAAGTGTTAAGCAGAGCAAGAAGCTTTTTCTGGGCTCTCTTTGGAACAAGAGCTCCCATCCATGGGGGCACGTGAACCTCCCTCTGCCAACTGGCAGCTCCAGACAGATTCCCTGCCGCTTGCTAAACACAGCCTAAACCAGAGTGCCCATGTAACTTGTCAAGCGTTAGTTGGGACTACTCACTCACATTATGCAACCAAGTCACATGCATGCATGCGGCATACATCAAGCAAGCTTCTACCCCAGTTGCAGCAATAGCCCTACCTCCAGCTGAGCAGTAATTATTGTTACTCTGCAAGGTGAAGGAGGTAAAAGGCTTCAACTACCACTCCCTGCTATGCTCAGAGCTTTATGGTGACCTCAAGCTGGGGAAGGAACCAGTTAAAACTTCTTATTAACCCCATCCCACCTTTGCCTTCACACAGGACCACCCGCCTGACCGCAGAGCTTCGGTTGCAGGTTAGTTGGCCCAGCAAGGGGTGAGGGCTGGGGCCTCTGTTCTGCTGTCACAGCCTTCCTTGCAGAGAGGTTGCTTGAGTGTTGAGAGTTCTCCAGTGCCTTCCTTCCCAGAGTTCCCCTCTCCACAACAGAAGTGAGATGATTCATGGGGAAAGGTCCACGATGCATCAGTTTCACATAGCGCAAGAGTGTTTGACCACTGGACGTCTTCAGCACTGCGACTACTTACACCGAGGCTGGGCCAACTCACAAGTTCCCCGTTGGGCAGCTGTCACCTGAGTTCAGTTCTCAATGAAGGCACATCCAAAAGTGACTGACATAATCTTTAGCTTTCAAGTGTCAGGGACACTTTGACCTTCCCAGAAATTCCCTTTCCCTTGCATTTCTGAAGGATAGTACTTTAACCTTGTTGTCATTGGAAACAATAATTTGTTTTCTCTCTAGCAATGGGGATTTATCTTTGTTTGTCACCACAAAAAGTAGAGTGGAAATGGTCCCAGAAACCCCCCCTCACTCTGCTTGGGTCACCCATAACTATTGGGAGACCCAAGAATCAGGGTGGGCAACCCATGCAACTACCCTGAACTGCAAGTAGCACACCCAGATCTCTCACTCTCTCTCCCCTTTCCACGAGCCATCCCTCAATCTAGTGTGAGACCTAAAGCAAATTCCTAGGAGGTGAGGGAAGAGGCATGTGTTGTGTCTGCATGCGAGAGAGGGAGCTGCCTGCCGAGTGCAAACGTTGAACTGCCTTTGGGTCTGCTCAGAGCAGACAGTGGGCTCTGACGCTGGGCAGGATCTCGGTCTGGGCACCCTGCCAGGGTGCTGATGAGATGCTGAGTTTGCCCAGGTGTGAGGCTACGGAGTTTGTTATCCCTTCTGCCTCCAGATCTCCAGGGAGCTGATGCTAAATGCGCTCTTCTGCTTTATTCCAGTGCTTTGCTGCAGTGGGTCATTTGTACAGGGGTCCTGAAGGCATTACTCCCCTGTTGTCCCCCCAGATTATATCACCACCTGCCCTAGCACACCAAGCACCTCTTAACAAAATCATGCAGCCTCAGTGTATGATTGTGCATGAGTGAGTTAAGTGATGGCCAGTCCATCTGCAGTGGAGATACTGTCCTTCTTGGTGCATATGCAAACCCACGGGTGTAAAGCATCAGTCGTGCTAAATGGTGAGGGAAGAGGTTTAAACCCATTTAGCTCCATCGTAAATCCTTGCCCATTACCCACAACTCCTACTACTCCGTAGGTAGCAAGAGGCCACAGCTCTGTCGGACCCAGGAGGAGATATTCTACCAGGTAACACCAAAGAGGGAATATTGCATGAAGAGATGCTGCAGGGTTTGACATAGCTTTTACAAAGGCAACTTGAAAACACTCCACAGATTTCAATGGATGTTGGAGCACATTAAGAAAGGTTTTTGGCCTCAGATACAAATTCAGTTACAACTTGACTGGAGTTTAATCCTGACAGTTGGTTATGCAGCACAGGGGATCATCTTCTGTTTTCCCCCAGGGGCAATGAAGTTCCTGTCTTTGTTACTAGACGCCGTACTTTGGGACACTGAAGGCAAATTGCGCTAAGAGAGCTGAGTAATCCTCTAAGGTGGAGGAGATGGATAGTGATGACTAAGATTTAAAATCTACCTACTTTGTACAAGAATTTCATCACCGAGTCACTGCCTTTCCCAGTGAGCTTAAAATCCATAAAGGATTGCATGAAATGCTTTGATGAGACGTTCTTAATTGGTTTTGTAGTTCTAGATGCATTACCTTACATATAGGTTAAGCGAATTGCACAAAGGATTGGAACTGAAATCTTCTTTTTCACTTTCCCATAACTTTTTATAGTTAATTCTCTTTGTGTTAAAATTTCCCTTACGCTAACTATCTCTCCAAAGGTGGATATGTTTTGGGAGAGGTGTGGTTAAATTTTAATAAAATCATGCTAAAAATTTTAATGTAAACACATACCAATAGCAAAAGAGAGAAGCTAATAAGGGAACGAAATAATGGGGAAAATACAGCACATTCTCCAGATATTCCCAATTACAATTCTTGGACACATAAAAATTAAAAATAGCTCAAGCTATTCTTCAAACTTGGCTTGTTTTGTGGATTTCTAAGGTATCTCCACGTTTCTTTGTCTTTTTGGAAGGAATTGGCTCAATGGTTTAAAGTCATAGGACATTTTTGCTGACATTTGTCATCTTTGAAAACAGGAAATTTTGCACCTGCGTCATAGTATTTCCTATGAACTTTTCTTGGTCTGAGTTTTATCATTGTTTGGGAGCTAGAATACTTTAAATGTAAGTGGAAAGATTTTTAAAGGCTTTAGGTTTGTGTCCATATATAGGTGTGCATGTGTTGCAGGGTCTGAATTAGGTAGAAAACAAAGTCTTTCATCTTACAGTACAGGCTGAGACCTTTTCCCTTCTCAGATAGAATGCAGAAAAATGAAATTTCCTGTAAAACTAAAATGAGGAGGAAAAGAGCAAAAGGATGGGACTTGTTCACTGTAGGATTTTCCCACACAGTGAAAGCTTTTCTTTTGCATTCTACCATTTTAATGCCTTACAAGTTGAAACAGAAATATTTTGTGGTGGAATATGGTCCATGTGCTGACCTAGAATTCTGTTTTCAGTTCCTTACTATTTTTCAGCATAAAAGCATTAATTTGAGAACCAGCCAGCCAGTAAGACCCGGTGTCGGTGTATAGGGGTAGCTATGCTGAGATAGCAGGGTGCAGCCGCAGGGCGTAAGATCCACTCAGGTGCAGGGTATATATAGCCTGTTTTGGAAGAGCTCCGTCATGGAAATTGTCAAATTCCCAAATGTGCCATGCCCAGACATTAATATCTCAGAAACTCACCCTCCAGATGGACTAAAACTCAAAAAAAAAAAAAAAAAAAAGAGGGCTTTTAAGTGACACACGATCAGGCAAATACCAACTTGCCATTCCACTTCTCGCAGCTTGCAGGTAGCCCAGCTCCGCCAACACAGAATCCAGGTTTTCAACAATAATCTGGGCTTTTAATTATTGCATTTTAAAGGCTGTCATGTGGAAAGTCTTAATATTGATTTAATCTCATGTACTTTGAGAACAGAAGCAGGAAGGCTTGTTAACAACTTGCTGCAGACCGGGGAGAGGTAGCGGGTAGTGAACTGCTTCCATCTGGCCACAAGTGCTAAAATACAAGGGTTTGGATGCTAATTCATGGGGCTCAAAGTTCTTTTGCAAACACTGAAAAGCACATCCAAGGACACAGTCAGAGAGGTGTAAGGAGGAAGGTTGGGGTGGCTTTAGTGAAAGCTGACTTTGTTTTAGGACAGCCGTCTTCATGATGGTAGATTTCAGGAGAGGCCAAGGAATAGCCAAAAGGTTTATGATTTCCTTTGGCAATCTGCAAGAGCAGTTTATATTGCAGGCAAATAACAAAGTTTAATGAAATGGAAAAGTTGAGAAATCAAATGCTCAGAAATCAAGAAATGCAGAATTAAGAATGTAAATTTAACCTCAAAGCCAGTCTCCCCTTTATTCCTTGAGACTTTCATGTTATCTCTTAGATGACCAAATAACAAAGCAGATACCTTTCACAACTACGTAAATGCAAAAGTGACGTTTTCTACCGCATGTCTTCTGTGTTAAGAAATAATTAAAAAATATGTACTTTTTCAATAGATCAATGCCTTTTTTCTACTCGTACTGAAAAGGGGTCAATTAAAGCTGCAGCAAAAAAGAGAGGACTTTAAATGTTCTGGTGTGAAGCAACCATGGTTTCTTCAAGGAGCTACTAGGCCTGATTATCTGAAGATTATACGAAGCCAAATTCTGATGTGGCAATACTTTCTATCCACTTTGGAGTGATATAAAGGACTGTATCACAGAGAAATGGCTTTGCAATATATCGAGTGCAACATTATTCAGATGTCAGCGTTTCACAACCATCTTCAGCTCACCCATGCACTGCTTCCCCTTGCTCCCTCCCGCATTGCCCAGCTCTCCCACTTCCCATCCACTCCCTAGTTTGCCTAAAAGCGGGCACTCGTTCCTGTTGTTAGGCTAGTTTTCAGTAAATCACCCGCAACGATCTGATGGTCAGAATCAGTCTGAAGGAGTCAGCAGGGTCATACAGCCGGGTGCAGGCAGAGGGCACGGCTGCCCTTTCGGCAGCTTTTATACAAGATACATACAAGATATATATATATATACACACATACATATATAGATATACAAGATATACAAGACTTTTACACCAAGATTTTATACACTTCTGCAACTAGAAGTGGGCCTGTCCTATGCAAGTCACCTCCACATGGCATAGGAGGGGTTTCAGGTCCTTTGGAGAAGGTACTAAGGAAAGTGTGGGACCAGGCTGCCAGCACAGGGGGCTGGGCGGGTTGTCCTGGGGAGGGGACCAAACACAGACAATGGGTCCTCAAGCAACATGACGAAGCAAATCAACTGCTTTGGGATGGAAACCCACCCCTGGCTGTGTCCCAGCAGCAAGCTGTGCTTTGCCTTGAGCCGGGGCCAAGGCACAGCATCTCCGTGGCCCCGGAGCAGCCTCAGGCTTTGCCGCTTCGGCAGGTACATGCAGAGCAGAGGCTTCCAGAGCGTGGATCAGCACTGCTGTGGAGCTGTTTCAGAAGCAATAAAGCGGGTCAGGGTATGGCCTGGGCCTGTGTTAAGCCTGTCCCTGCTAACCCCAGATCTGGAAGAGCCAGGAATTGCGGTTCGGAGACACAGAAGCTGCCTGGATTGGGGCCAGTTGAAGGCTGGAGGATGTCCAGCTGCCTCAGCCCAGAGGTAATAAACCCTTCTGAGCAAGAGCACAGCTGCCTCGGGCTAATATAATGAGGATAGAGCTGGGCCTGAGCTAGTCAGTCTGCACTGCAAGGGGCGAACTCAGATGTCACAGGCTGCATTTCATGGAAGCAGTCTCCCCAGAGCATCTCCTGCCTCTTCATTCAAGGGGACATCTTTCCACAAGGCACATCACGTCCAGCACATCCCAGCAAGATTTAGCAATTGATGGGGTGTTCCTATTGTTTCATTTTGTTTTCTTAATTAAAATACACAGAGTATTAAAAAAAAAAAGAAAAAGGCAAGGAATCAATTTATTTTATTTTATTGTTCTTTCTCATGGAACGATCTCCAGGGAAATAAAGGAGGTTACAAAAAGAGAGGAACAATATCCATGCAGAGACTGTGGGTTCCTGTAAATTAACTTTGTAAGGAGGGGACGGGAAAGAAAAAAAGGACTACGCTCCTGATAAATCAGTACTGGACTTGTGAATTCCAGAAATGCGCAATGGGGTGTTTTCTGCAGGACCCCCTTTGTGGGGAGGGGAAGGCAGAGAAAGGAGGCTTTTGGAAGGTGACTGTCCTCATTTCATGGCTGAGGAGTGCAGGAAAGGGAAATGAATGCAACCACACAGATCAGGTAGGCATGAAAAACAGGGTGAGAGTGTTATGGCATGTGGAAATTAGCAGGGTTAGACATGGTTTGCGATAACCCTGCCCAACCTAAGAGTGGGGAGAGGAGGATGCCAACGCTCTGGAAGTGGAAGGGGTTCTGGCTTGGTCTGGGAAGCAGAGTCCTGCTCTGCCATCCCCTTCCAGGGGCCTTTGCCAGAGAATGCATCGCTCACCCTGGGCTTTTTTCAGAAAAGCCCCATCCCTTCCCAGTTCTCAGGTACGTGGCTGTGGCCCCCATCGCTCCCTTGCAACACCCCATTGAGGGGAAATCAGTTCAATGGCTCTGCTTCACATTTCAGCAGTGCACTCTGGTCCCTGTGCACATCTCCATATGCACATCCGTCTGTATGCACATTCCCCAAGCGCAAGAGTGGATGTGGGAGAGCTGCATGAACTCCCCACCTTGTGTGGGACCCTCTGGTTTCCCCCTTGCCCTGAGGGGCTTGAGACGACTCCTTTACATCTGTTTTGGGCTCTGCCTGTGCACGCCAGGGAAGCGAGTGAGGGGGTCTGGCATGCCTGACCTGCAACCCACAGCATTTCCTTCCACATGCCTGACTGCTTGCCCAGGTATTTCTCACCTATGATGGGGCTATGGGGTTTGGGAGGGGGCAGCTGGAGGCTGGACAGGGCTACAGCGAGGCTCAGTCCTTTCCCACCTGTAGCAAGAGCCCTGCCAGCACTCTCCCCACCCCACAAGCTCTGAACTCCTGCAGAGGTTATTTATTTTTAATTATCACCTGTTTTCCTACAAAATACCAAGTCTACATGGCCACAGGGGCTGTCTTTTCTTCTCCACTAAATCCTGAACAAGCAGATCAGCCACAACCAGCTTTGAAAGCAGAGTAGAGGTCTTAAAGATATGCAGCATCTCCAAGTGTCATGGAAATGGGGAGAGAAGTAGGCTTTCATGGTGCTTCACTGAGGGAAATGCTTCAGTACAAATTCATTAGACTCTCTAGAGAATCCAATGATGGGGACATGTGTCCTTAATGAGTCAGTCATTTTTCACTTGGCGTTTCTCTGCTGCTTGTGCACACAAGCACAGTCCATGCACCAGGCATGACTCCGACAGCTTCACCGAGCAAGCCCTCCTTCCCCTTAGCATTAGCACAAATGTTCTTCTGTGTTTCCTCAGCCTCGTTTAGAAAGCAATGTGCAAACCATGAGATTTTTGAAGCTCTGGAGCTCTCAGCCTTTCTGCTGTGAGTCCTAGCAGGACGGCGTAGTGGAGGATCTCTTCACTAGGAGGAACAGGATCCTTCAGATCACTTTGTGTTAATTCATGTCTTCTTAAACAACATAAGCTTTAGGCCTGTAATTTCATGGACTGGGCTGCCAGCAGGTTTCCAAAGTCCTCTGTCTCCTGGTTCCTTGCTCAAACCAGAACAGCACTTGCTAGGTCTAACTCTATTCTAATGATTAGCCTACTATAAAACAACCTGCATCTCAGGAAAAGGCTTAAAAACCAGATTTGCCAAAACAGCTGGAGGGAGTTTGGAGTGAGGGGGGTGGTTTGGGTTTTCTTTAGTTTGCTTTCACTGTGAATTTGTCTTTGAGGAACCAAGAAAGTACTGAACAAAATCCCTAATTGCTTTGGGAAAAAGAAAACAGAAGAAAAAGAGTAGTTCAGAATACTTTCTGATTCTAACACACACTCTTTTGAGAGAATTCTCTCCCTCTTTCTTGCCCTAATGAGGAATCCCGCAGCTAAGAAAAGAAAGACATTTGGTCAAATCTTTGTTCAGAAAAAACAACAAAAACCAAAAAAAACATAAAAGTGTCGTTATCAATGAGCTTCTAACAAGCAGAAAATGAGCAGAATAAGCCTTTCTCATCAAGTCTAATGAATTCCTCAGATTGTAGAACTGGTCTCACATGCGGTTGTCTGAAGAAAATAAGACTGAGGAAAGAAAAGATTAGTGTCAGGCTAGAAGTATTAGATGATTAGCATTGTTTTAGGAAGCAATCTGAGATGTCATCTGGAGATATGCTACCGATCCATCTGGGGCAGAAAGGAAAGAAGACAGAAGAGAGAGAGGGAAAAAAACCCAACCAACAACCCTGTTTTGTTTCTCATTACTGCTCTAATTCTGGTGTAATTGAAAACGGACTGAATGTGTTTAGGAACATGTAGGACATCTGTTTCTCATTGGAAGAGCTCCGCTTTTTCGAGTGGCGCCTTCCATCTTCATCAGAGTCCAAAGATTCCCACATCACGACTTGTCCTCTTTCTTTCTCTACTTTTTTTTTCCTTTCCAGAAAATGTGAGGTTGAACTTTCGACTCCATGTAAAACAGTTGGAGAGAAACCATGATAAGTCCTGGGGGACTCATTGAGCCTTTCTTCCCATTATCCTACTTGATTCTTTGCAGCTTCTCGGTTCTTTAAATACAGCCTTGAGCTATTTAATGCTGGTGGCATGAAGAAAAAGGGGAAGGGACAAGAGGAGGGGGAAGAAAATAAAAAAAATGGAAGAACAATTTGTAAGGCAGACATCAAAATGGAGAAACAAAGACAACTAGACTGAAAGCTGAGCCTAAGCTGGGCCAGGCCATTGTGCTCTGCCAAAGGGACAGATCTACACAAATACTGGTTCATGCAGTTCTGGCTCTCCTATGTGTATGAAACAGCAAGGAAGGAGCCTGAGATCCAAGAAGACTTACTTGTGGGCTAAACCAAAGGGCAATATCCTAATTCTCCTCTTGGACCCACACACTATGTCTCCAGTGTTCATTTTGGTTTGGATGACTACAGAATTGTCTCTCATCGGAAATTCTGGAGGCCCCATTGCTTAGAGAGAGATTACAACTTGAGTAGATAATAAAGAGATTGTGGGAAACATCACTACATTGGCAGGGAATTGGGCTGCACGGTCTGATAACTCATGATTCTCCACCATTTGGAGAAGATCTGCCTTTAGCAAGAGGGAGCAAAGCAGCAAGATGCATAAGCAGAAGCTAGAAATGTGTCTTGATTTCATAAATGGCTCCGTCCAGCTTTAATAGCACTTTCCATCAACAGGATTAATTCACAACCACTAGCCCATGTGAGCCAATGACTTGTCTTTCCCTGCAATGCCAGCCCCACCACCCACACCTCCACTTGATGAAGGAGAGAGCCCGTGTCTCTGGTTGTGGTGCATGAAGAAACACAACCACAGTGAGTTGTAGGACGGACCTTGGGAATGCCAGCCATTAACACCACCGAGGAGAGTCCTTGCCATGACCTTGGGTCATGAGTAAATTTGGGCCTGCAGGAGAACTTCTTAAATGAATGTAACAGCCCGTGTGGTGTCTGCCTGGCCAGCATCACCATGAAATCAGCAGACCTTATTCTCTTGGGCTGCAGATCTATGTCCTTCTGGCAGTGCAAATGAGCCTCAGCGTGGAAGAAATACTCTCTCGTTTCTAAGCCTGTTCAGCTGACCAAGGCGAAAACATTCCTCCTTGGAAATCAAAGGTAGATATCACTTTTTATTTCAGTCGAGCTCAGGATTTTGTCTTTACAGCAGAGTAGCTGGGACTGGAATATGTTCTGCCTGAGGAGTCTGAGGTAGAATTTGTATGAACTCAAATGTTAATGAAATTACAGCAAATAGTTAAAAGAAACTCAATCGTCCTCAAAAGGAACTGCGGAAAGAAATCAAGCTAGATCAGAAAATGTTGATGAAGGTATCTTACCACTATTGGTAAGTGAAGCCACTTACCAATAGTGACTGCCATTTTACTGAGAGCCAAGTGTTTTGTTGGAATTTTTAATAGGAAACCTTAAGACTTTTTTTTTCCTTCCTTTTTTTGACAGGAAAACATTAAATAATTTCATTTGGATAATATTTCAATAGCCCCATTTTGACATGTATTCCACATAATTTTGACATGTATTCATGTTAATATCATGTATTTGTAGATAAGCTTTGTGTTTTAGAAAGCAAAATGTTAAAATATTATGTTTTGACATTACCAAAATCAAACGTCATCACTTCTTGAAACAAAACATTTCTGTATCATCAAAATTGTACATGTCCATTATTTAGATTTTTTTTATTTTAAATCTGCCTGGTCAGAAGACATTGACTGGCTGATTTTTTCTCCATCTAGTTTGAAAAATGTTCAAAAATTCAGAATTTTCCCAGAAATGAGAAAGTCAAAATGTTCTTCTCCAATCAGTTTTAGGAAGCTGATTCAGTGCCCATTTTTTCCCACTGCACTACACAGTTTCTGAGGTGTAATTCAAAGGAAATTCAGACTGAATTAGTCCATTAGGGGACTGAGTTCCTTGGCTGGAAAAAGTGTTGAGTGCTCTGAAAAAGATAGGTCATGCTTTTTAAAAAAAAAAATCAACTTGAGGTTCTTTGAATCTTGGTCATTTGGTCAACAGAAGTAACTGTAGGACCATTAAAATCTCTCATTCTCGAGTCTGGTGTTTTAGCTGCGGCTAGAACATGTATTTCTCTTAGGAACGCCCCGGTTCAATGCTTAGTACTATGCAACATGATGGCGTTTACACTCACAATTATTCAAGAAAAAATTAAAACAAAAGTACGTTTCTGTATTCATTAATTGCTATGTTGGCCAAGGTGGTCAATCATTACACATGTGATAATGTTCATATGGTTCAGTGCTTCATGTGGAAAATAAAGATAGGCATGACAGATCTACACAACAAGAAAAAGACATCATGTTTTAGGAAAAGTTGTATTTAAAGAACCTGGGAACAGGCCAAAAAAAGAAAATAAAGACATTCATGCATGGAAAAGTGTTCATTACTAGGAATCTTTCCAGAGTAGGTGGAAAAGCAGCTTTAACCACTTCCTTAGTAGAGGGCATCAAACTTCTATTGTATGCAAAAATAGATGGTTATTATTTATCACTGATATTAGAGCCAAGGAGCAAGCCTGAGGTGGGACAGAGTACAAAGTTCAAGGGAATCTTTGTGTTAAAAGCCTCCAGCTGTAAGTTCATGAGGCAGGTAAGCACAACAGCCAGACTAAACAGTACATTTGAACCTGTTTGCCATAAGATGATTGCAGTGGCAAAAAAGTGAGATAGATTCTCCCCCAAAAAGGTCCTTCATGCAGATAACATTAGAAATATTAACAGATAAAGATGAATTTTAGAAAATTAGCTAAAGTGTGCCTGTTCCCTATTTGCTGGTCCCACCATTGTGGTCCCTGTTCTTATGCAGATCTGGGTATTCTCTGTTTATGGGTTTGAGGATACTACCTTCCTGAGACCATCCCAAAGGCGTTTGAACAGCAGTAGAGGACTCTTGTGAAAGGAAACATCTTTTCCATCCTGATTTTTAAGCTTAGCTCATCCTAGCATTGCTTTTGTAGAAATTACTTCTGCTGTGAAAGAAAATATGGTAAAATTTTAGTTAATGTTAAATTGTAGTCAGTTAATTAGTTAAATTGTAGTCAAAGCTGAGTTCATCACCATTTAATGTGATACCCATCCAACTTTACATTTTTCTGCTTATTTCGGTATACATTTGCATTATTCTGCCTCCCATTAGCATCACATTATTAAAGTTTGTGGAAAAAAAAAAAAGGCTTGGCTTAGCTTGACTTAGCTTGGCTTGGCTTGGCTCGCTTCCTTTTCTCTTGGAAAATGTTTATTTCTGTACAAATTTCTGACTGAATTTCTGGAAGAAACCTGAAAGTGATGGATGAGCAATTTCCTCAAGGTAATTTTATATTGTAAGACCGGTGAATGCTAATCATTACCAAACCATGAGGCACTCAGAAGAAAGAGGATGTAACCGGGGCTGGCTATAGCCACCGTGAGGAGATGGAAGTTGCGTGGAGGTCCCACCTCTCTTCCTGACATGACTTAAAAGCTTCTCCAAAATGCACTGCTGGAGAGATGGCCGTGCAGGATGCAGCCTCTCCTCCCAGCCAATGAGATCTTCTCATTGCTGTTACCACAGTGTGATCCAAACGTGAACCAGATGTCTCAGCTTCTCTAGACTGAACTCAACAGCTAGACCATGGGCTTCGAAGCGCAGCCACCTTTCTTGATGGCACGCAAGCTTTCCTCAGCAGATCCCAGGGTGCTGCGAGTGGTGGCCCTGGGTATTTCAAGGGCAAGAAGTTGCAGCTGGGGAGCTCGTCTTTATCCATCATCTTTATCCACTGCAAGAAAAGGAACTGAAGCAGGAGCAAGAAGAGACTGATGCTCACACGTTCCCATTTTCCCAGGAACTTCTACTGTTTTCACTTGGAATCAGAACAAAACCAAGTACTTTTGAAACCGCCTGGATGAGGAATTTTCACTCCAAAAACATAGTTCAAGAAATTCTTTGGTTATTTTATGGGGTTTTAATAGTATTTTATTATATTTATATTATCTATTCCTATGTTATGGCAGGTACTCCTGGCATGCCATAATGACCGAAAATTGCTTAAATATTCTATTTTTATTTTCTTTTCAAAATCATTATGAGCAGCTGCTACTTAGCAGTGAGTGAAATACCTTATCATCCCTTCCAGATCAAAGTATCTCCTGTTTGTATTGTAATTAAGGTGTTTCATTACTTATTAATTACCACACAAACAGGAGACACTTTGATCTAGAAGGGAAGATAAGATATTTCAGTCAGTACTAAATAGTATTTGCCTTAAATGATTTGAAAAGGCAAACAAAAGAAAATAAGAGAATATTTCCACGACTATATTATGACATACTGATAGTCACATTGCCTAATGAATCCTTTACCAATGACACACCATGGAAAATTGTAAAAATGATCACCCCAGAACAAAGATAACACAAGTAAAACGAATTTCCAGAAATCTAAAATATGATTCAGAAGGGGGGGGGGGGGGGTTAATTTTTTTTTAAATNNGGGGGGGGGGTGTTAATTATTTTCTGAAATTC
This sequence comes from Pandion haliaetus, assembly GCA_013401275.1. Lineage (NCBI taxonomy): Eukaryota > Metazoa > Chordata > Aves > Accipitriformes > Pandionidae > Pandion > Pandion haliaetus. Next base: position 138,914 of record VYZV01028296.1, on the reverse strand, counting down.
ATCTTCTTATACTGATGTTCTTTCTGCAGGACCTTTCACTGAAATCTCCATGCTTCCATGAAAACCGCTCTGGATGTGGTGGTGGGGTAGGACCCAGCTGTGTCCAAAAAATACTGTTCTCAGTTAAAAATTATTTTGGCAGATGTTTTCTAAGCATCTCTCACAGCCAGGCCTGGGGCTGGCTGCCTGTAATATAGTGCTGTGAGGGCGCTTGTGCGGTAAGTCAGCTGTCTCCAGGACAGATTCCTCCTGCTTTAATCTTCTTGTCGTCCCTTGCACGGCAGACACTGCCCAAAAATCATGACAACAGTGTACCCCTCCACCCAAGACACCTTTATTTAATGACACCTAGAAGAGTGAAGTATTAAGAGCTCTTTTTTGCTTCTGCACTGACCAAATAAAGAAGGAAAAATAAAGGTTAACCAAATCCAGATGCTTAAAAATTAAACAGAGGTTGGAGCAGAGGCCAAAGTCCAAAGTAGGGAAAGAACAGGCTACAGACTGTTTAGATAAGTTGGATGCACTGGGGTGGGCAGATCCTGGAGTAGTCAAGAACCAAGCCAGGGCCATCTCTGACCCATTAGCAATTATCTGGGACAACTCATGCTCTTAATACAAAGTATGAGTGCATCTCTATTTGCTGGGCAGGGCTTTTTAAATATCTCTTTAATCTTCCAACCTACAGGTTCCTAATGTGCCCATCACTGTGGAATCTAGGCACCAATCAATCAATTTCTTCTGTACTTGCCAGGAGCTTCCAAGCTCATAAGATGCTCGGTGACCACCCAGATGACTAAGGATGCAAATTCGTGCTTCACAGGCCTTTCTTCTTCAGTCTCAGCCTGGGAGGACAGAGAGATAAAAAGTTCAGCATTGTAGCTTTGCCCTTAACTCATGCCTTCTGAACACTGGGATCCTACACACTCCACCTGGAGTCTACCAAGGAGTGGCAGAAGATAAGTGTGCACAAGCACATGAGAATTCAAGAAGTTGTTTGGGGAAGCTTGTCATAAACTCGGCCTTTAAAAAGGTGGAGGAGAAGGCACAGGAAAGAAAACTCCCAGTGATTGTAGAGTTGTCACCTTAACTTCAACATCAACAGAGATACTGGAATAGCTGATTGAATATACCTTGTTCAACCCTGGAGGATAAGGAAGTGATAAGAAATAGATTTCCTAAGAACAAATCATGTCAAACCAGTCTAATTTCCAAATCTGGAAGGTTACCAAGCCTTGTAGATAAAGCGGAAGCAATAGCAGCAATATCCTGACTTTAGTGAGTCTTGTGGATCCCTCCCAGGTGGTGGTTTCACAAGACGCTAAAGGAAAGACTTACCTAAATGGCATTTCCGCAGAGCACAGGACATCCCATTGAAAGATCACACTCAGAGAATCACTATCAGGTGCTTAGGGTAGGATTCAGACCACAGATCACCACACCCACATTTGGGTGCCTGCACATGAGTGTCTACCTGTCCGCCAAGTGCACAAGCTCTCAGTGTAGTTAGAGGGGGATTAATCAACATGGTCTAACGAGCAATGCAGTAGGTTGTCTGCAGCAATGCAAGAGGGGTGACAAGTAGCTCTTCATTGAAAAGATTGACCTGGGATGCCTTTGGTTGTCCACACAGCCATGTGGTGCTATTTTAGCCACGGTGGGATATTCCACCAGGCCTCCAATGGCTGCTCCAGAAGGGCACAAGTCTCCGGCAGGTCTTGTGCCAGCCGCATGCAGATGTCTCGCATACCTTAGAATATCTCAGCTAACACCACACACCTATGTGCAGATTGCCAACAGAGCCCTAGATCCCCATTTATTCAAAGGAAAACTCTTACACACCTCGCTTTTGTAAAGGTACCCATGCACAGACTCCTAAATTTAGATATTTTAGTTACCATACTAATCTCACTTTCAGGGTGGGATTCAGTTGCCCAAACATAGACATCTGGTACCATTTCATGCACCATAGCTTATTTGAGAAATCCACATGGGACTGGTGGACACAACACTACTTACAGGACACTTACTTTTTCTGGAGAAGCAGCTGGAGGCAAGATGCCCTGCAATATGACACTGGATGTCTCTGTGGGCAAGTGAGTCTGACCTTTACTAGCAAGGTGGGAGGACAGCCCAGGTAAATTTGAGTACAGGTTTGTCATGCACCTATAGTACTCAACAGTGACTTAAAGGCCACACTAGATGTATGTAGACCTATACACCATTTTCAGATGGTGCTAGAGCATGAGAAGGTTTGCACACAACTATTTTTTCTTTCCTCACATTCTGCTCTAGATGCAATTTAGGCTCATTAGAGCAACCAGTTGGCTCCTGTAGCTTCTATCTAGCTGGGACCTGTGTCACAGGTATTTATGGTCTCTTCCAAAAATATCCTGGTATCTCATCTTCCTTTTGAACTGTCACCTACTAAAAGTTCACTCTACCACATTTTCTTTGAGGGCCTGGTGTCCTCCCCGCTGAGAGCATGTTTCACCCAATGGAGACACACTTTCAGGTTCATTGCCTCAGCGCTGTTTGTGCAACCACTTGGCAAAGTTTCTAATCATTTGTAATTTTTTTATCTCACTGTTTTGATATGGAGAATAGCTCAAAGGCACTGTTTATTAAGTTTCTCCACCCTTGGCGTTACCTTGAATGTGTCCTTTGCTGCATCCACAAGCAAGTGGAAATCACTGCAACAATTGCGGGCCTTTGCTCTTCTGTCTGACAGTATCCTGGATCCAGAGATAGGGTGAAACCTGGGAGAAGATGATAACTTACATTCCCCTAGGGATTGAGCAAGGTTTTGCCTTGCCTAGACATGGGACTTGTACTGCATCCAGATTCTCCATGGCTGGAATATTGCTTTTACTCTTACATTTTTCTCATGTCCGTTGCACCTTTTGCTGTCTCTGCCTCTGTGCTCGCATGCTGCCAAACTGGAAACTACAAGAGCAATGAAAGAAAATTTGCATCACTCTTCTCACCTCTGGCACAAGAACATTTTCTAGTAGTACGTCTCATTTTTCTGAAACCTTAGCACAGAGCAAGACCACAAGCTGGAAGCAACTCCACAGAGAGACCTCCCTTGCAAATGATTCCTTTGATTTTGGCCCTGCCACTTAGCCTCTCTTTACCTCCATTTCCCATCTGCTGATGGGGCAAACTGAATCCAAGCCATGAGGAAAGTGCATGAAAAAGTGAGCAGCTCCAACGTTATAAGCCAAGAGCTCAGTATTTCAGAGAGGAATGTCTTTCAGTGCAGTTTTGTGGTACTCGCCTCTGGAAAGTAGTCATTAAATAAGCTGCTTTTTGATTTTGCACAGGAGATTTGATATTTCATTGTAGAAAGTCCTATCAATAGCCACTGTATGGATGATACTCCTCCTTGATTTCTGACTGCTGAATAGGAGCGGCAAAACTGAGATGTCCCTGGAAAACTGAACAGCGTTGCAAAGTGCTGAGCTGTATATAGATTTTCAAGTGGGAAGTTTTCAACTCCTTAGAAATAAGCAGTTGCAAATTCTGAACATTTACCCCTATCCCCTTCTTTACCTGAACCTTTGTCTCTGCAGAAATTTTTGGTTCAAGCCCATAACTTGCTTTCTAGGCTCATGAACCTGTTGCAAGTCTGTGATGCAGATCAGGTTATACGATTGTCATTGATACTCTCAGTAACTCTAGAGAGATTTACCTGGGCTTTTCATGGCCTATTTTGCTTTCCTTTAAAGATGCAGCTCCTGGAACCAAATGATTTGGGGGAATATTTCTGCTTTCTTTTCTTCTTCACTGACTTCACAGTGACAGTGATCAAAATGTCCCCTTCTTATCTCAGATACCAGAGGAGAAAACAAAACGCAAAGGTGTTCTTTGGGGAAGCGGCAAGGAAGCCGGGAATACAACACTTTTCTTTTTTAGCATTGACAATTCTCTAACAGTCTCTTCTGGACTTAATACCTAGAAAAACATGCATTTGTCCTGTCTCTTTGTCTGAATCAGCAGAAGCAGGGTTAAAAGAAGATAGGACTCATGCACACTGACTTGGCACAGACTTCCAAGGCCCTTGAGGCTAAAACAAAACAAACCAAAAAAATGAGAAAAACAAGTTTTGTTTCCAAATAAACAAGTTTCCTCTCCCCTCAGGTATGGGGCTCGCTCAATTAAATTACACTCATCTGCCAAGGCCTGTGCACCATGTGGATTCGGTTACTGTCTCTGCAAGAATTTGTGTGATGCTCCAGGCCCCAAGGAAGGCGAAGGCTGACCCCACCCCTCCCCTCCAATGCCCTTCTCCATGCAATCTGCATTTTCTCCTATAATGCTAGGGGGTTTTTTGTTGTTCTGTTGTTGTTGTTTTTCGTAGGCCCAGCCCAGCCCCACTTGAGCTCTGCATCTGGATCTGGGCTCGATTTTAATTGCTCTCAGTTACGTACGACTTGTCTGTGTTCGCACAAAGGCTCACTTGGGGGAAAGGAGGGGATGGTGGGGTGGCGGCTGTCAAATAGCAGCTCTTGTTAATGGGAGCTTTATTGGACCCCTACTCTGACCAGGTTATACTGTGGATGGCGCCTAAACTTTCCCCTGCCATGTGCAGTCTGGCAGCGGCCTTCCTGCTTCATTTCCCATTCTGAAACATTGTGCAATATTGCTGCACTCGTCTAATTTTATTTTGATCCAAAATCACCTCTGTTTTAATTCTTGGGTGATCATCAACTTTGACTGTCCTCCCCAGAAATGCATTTCTGAGACAGGATAGGAATAAAATAGGGTCAACTCTTTTTCTTGGACCAATACTGCCCCTGCTGATGTCCATCTAACGTCAGACTATCAGTACAAAACTCTGAAGTTCTGGGGACTTTTATCACCTGAGATACTCAGTAAATGGAAAATATATTTGTACTATATCCACTGAAGGAATAAATATACCTGATATTTAGGGTCTTGTTTAAACCAGCTGTGTTCATTACCAGGTGAACCCCAGATGTCACTGCAAAGACATGCAAACTTCCCTTGAGCTGAGGCAGATTGGAGGATGTTTGTGAGTCTTGTGCTCAAAGAGTTGTGTATATCTTCACAGCCAGCGTAGGAGACTCTGTTTTTCACTTGCTGCCAACTGGCTCTTCACAACTGTGATTTCTCCCATGTTCTTTCTTCAGGAGAGGAGAGGAAAATACCTTCTGCAATTGCTAAGTGAAGATACCATCCTTTCTATGACAATGGGGCAGATGATCTTCATCAGGCTGGTGTTTCAGCATCTCTGAAGTCTTGGAGTATCATCTCCAGAGCTCTTATCTCTGACACATTTTTTGAAAGCTTTCTGCTAGTTTGTCTTGATAAAATGATTCTTATATCTTCTCCCAGATTGACTGTTTTCACTTCTAGTGCAGAAAGGGAGAGGAATCTTGAAGACACCAGCTGACTACAAATTTTGTAAAAAAAAATAGTTAGGTGGAAAAGACAGACATGAATTAGTGCACCCTCAAAGAAAGTTCAGGATCTTTTCTAGCCTCATTTATCAGCCAGGTGGCCAGTCAGCACATACTGGCCAATTAATCAGCATGATATGAGCATGGACCCATTGTCAAAGCATGTCCCCTTTCCTTCATGTCTGTGGGCTCAGAGGAAAGAGAGCACCAGGCTACACAAATGCAAAACTCCAAGCTCTGGATATACCTGCAAACCTTCATCATCTCTGCCACGTGCCCGCAGTCAGGTAGGATGGACCGTTGCCTCAGTCCATTTTGTATTTGGGAAGGAAACCGGGCCTTGCACATTTGACCTTTCCTCTGTTTTTATTCTCTCCTTGCTAGGGAAACCCCTGTTGACATTAATAATATTATTTGCAGGTGAAGGGTAGGTAATAGCTGAGTAAGGACCTCTAGGCTGGCTTCAGGATGAGTAAGTGGAAAATCCCTGAATTTAAGCCTGGCTGTGTGATTTGTTCATCTTTCATGAGAGGAGTTCCTGCCAGCTCAATTTTCCTGGCTGTATAATGGAGCGGCAAGACAATTCCAGCTCCCTGCAGCAGGATAATTAATAATGGAAAGGTGCTTTGGCTATTGTGATCACCGCAGATGATTCAAAACATTTTATAGATCTTAACTAATTAATTGACACAAGCTGCCCACCTAATAGGTCAGTTTGGTGTATCTGTGTGGAAGCTGAGGCTGAGAGATGACACAACATGTCCTCAGCTGGACAGAAAGGGAGCTGAAATGCCACCACTTCATTGAAGTGCTCTCCTGCGATGCTATGGCAGGTACCACCAGCTGGGAGGTATGAGGGATATGGATCAGGCTGGGATCTGGGATATTTTGATTTGCTGTGTGATCCAAGAAAAAGATTGTTTTGCTTAAACTGGAAAATGTTTGGGGCAGCAACTGTGTCTTTCTGTCTTCCTCTAGCACACCTATCGCAGAGGAATGCCCAGCTGGCTTAGTATAGTAACCAACAAATGAAGAATAATAAATGGGCCACCCCTGCTAAAGAGACAAGTCTTCTGGTTTTCAGGGGTGTTTGCAGAAATGGGAAGGGATTTCAGTGGTAACAGGGACCAAGACACATGTCAAGGCAGAGAAGGTGAAGTAAGAGGTATCCCAAAGTGGTGATAGGACATGCAGATAGCAAATTACATGGAGAAAGGGGTGGAAAACAAGGTGAGTTCAAGGCACCAACGGGAAGAAGCCCATGGAGGTGGAGGAGGTGTGGGATTGTGTTGAAAGGGGTGTGGAGGCACAGGGTGTGGTAGGCAGTGATTCCAGAGGCCTTGGAGAGTTTGGCAATCTGTGGGTAAGAAAGGGCAGGACAAATTATGACAGGGTCAAGGACAGCATCTGTCGTCTGCTGAGCACTCCAAGGCAGCACAGTCGGGAGAGCAGAGGAGCAGCCAGCAGGAGAACTGCAATATCATACCCATTTCCCATGCCTCGCTGCAAGGAATCAGCCAGGGAATGCAAAATGGAAAGGGGGGCTGAGAGTCTGAACCAAGAAACAAAGACTGTCAAGGCAAAGAGGCCCCAGAAATCCTGCAGGATCCTCTTTCTAATGCTGGGCCACTCTGTTTCTCTCAGGGAATAGTTTACTTGCCACAAAATAAAATAGATATATATATGTGTATATTAAATTCAGGTCCATTATTTGAGCTGCTTTTGGTAACTGATTACTTTTTCTTTTTTCAAGTCAGAGGAATGAAACAAAGACCAAATGAAATGGTTTAACTTGCCCCTCTGAAATTTTGTTCTGCTTCTGAAATTTAATTATGGGAATACATTCATAGATTAAAAACCACCATAATTCGTCTTGGTCAAAGGATGCAATCTGTTTATCCTGAAAGAGAATTCTAATAGCTTGCGTGGTTGAGAAAGTAAGTTTTCTTCTTGTGTTTTTGTTAAAAACTATCCTCTTTTTTGTTTAGCTCCCAAATCAACAACTCATGTATTTAAGTGCACAGTCCCACTGTGATGACCAGAGACATGTCTGGATGAAATGCTCAGCATTATTTTTTATTTAAGAGCTTAGCAAGTTTCATCTTGTCCAAATTATGGTTATTATGGCCCATCTAAAATGACCATCCTGCTTCAGATTATCTTTAAAATATTCTTAGGAGGGACTGTCTCCATCAGTGGCTCAGCACCTGGAAGCAATGAGCTTCCTAAACAATGTCAGACTTGGTTGATGCAACTGCAACTTCTACAAAAGCAGATGGGGTATGTTTAAGCAGGTTCCGTCAAGGCGTGCTCCTCCACTCTAATACAGTGACCAAAGAAGGAAAGAGAGGTTTTGTCTAAAGCACCACCAATGGCTCAGATTCAGAGAAGGAATGAAACTGGACAAATGGAAGGAGGTGTTTGGGATTTATGTTACTTCATAAAGAGCTGGAAATCCCTAGGCCAAGAAGGCAGTTTAAGAAATGCTAAAGCTACTGCTGTGTTGCCCCAGAAAGAGTTAAACAAGGCACCATTTTATGTGCAACCGAATGGCATGCCCTGTGACAAAGGCCAAGGGAGGATAGCTGTGTATGACTGCAGGACCCAGAAAGTCAAAGTCTCTCTCTGAGAGAAGTGAGTTATGGAGGCCTACAACCCAAAGAAGGGCAAGAAAACCATGTGTGACTGCTCAAGAGACTCAGAACTAGACACAGCCGGCACCCTAAGACTGGGTATACACTGCAAAGCCAAAGAACCTGAATATTCACCATGTCTCTACTCCTAAGAAAAACGGAAACCTGGTGAAAAACCTTAGAGTCACCAGGAGGCTCAGTAGACTCCATTATAAATACATAATAGCTTTTCTGGGAACAGATCTGACACCCCCCCCAACACACACAATCAGTGACTCCAACTCCAAACTTCTCTGATCTACAAGATTCACCATTACACAGATTTACATGCTGGGAAAAAACATAAAGAGAGCTTCATATGTCATGTCCACAACTCACTCACATCAGTGTCTGTCTCTGGGATGAAGCTGGTGGCTCAAGACCTTCTTCCTAGAGTCAGAGGAGTTCAGACAATCAAAGACTGACAGAGGGTCTGCTCACTGCCATCAGTCCAAAACACCCACCTGGGAAAGGCCTTGTTTTGGAACCTCTCCAAAGCCAACTCAAGCATGCCTGGCACACTAGAGCTAACACCACAAAACAAGTGAGGAAGCCCAGGGCAGACCCTACAGAGGGCTTGGAGGGACCCCTGGGGAGAGCTGGCTTCTCCTGTGGAGGAAGAATTAGTGCATGTAATTTCTTCCAAGTTAGCTCTGTTAGTGTCTGAGAAGGAGGATATCAGTCTTGATTTTGGAGACGGGCTCCACAGGATTAAGTTAGCAGGGACCTGTCTTGGTTTCTAGGTGCTTCTTGAGGTTAAATCCTGTCTGCAGGAGGTGAGTTATTTCAGAGGGCTCCTGGGAAAAGCCATGCTAGAGCAACATCATTTCACACTGCCAATCTTTCCCAGCATCTTCATTCCACGCTTGGACAGCCTTGGCCATATGGTTACCACCAAGTGCTCCATTTCAGCATGTCCAGGGGTGGGCCATGAACCAAGATTCTGCTGCCTGGTACTTTGTCTGACTTCTGCAGGTCATTGCAAGACTTCAGGTGAGGGGGTGTATGCGGGAGGAGGTTGGCATAAGGGGTTGCTCTTTGCCTGCAGAGTAGGAAGAGAAAAAGGCCTCTGCCATAGGTGACTAACCAGCTTTCACCATGGAAAATCCCATGACATTTGACAAATCATGCTTCATGTTCAAGGCCAATGCCTTAGAGGTCTGGACTGCTCCATCCTTCACAGTGCACACAGATATGAAGACAAGGTTGCCTCTTCTCCCTCTCCCCTTTCTCTCCCTGGATCTCTCCTTGTGTGCCCATGACTGAACCGGGTCTGAAGGCTTCCTCCAAGGGCGAGGCCATGGAATCTTGGATAAGAAAGCAGAGATGGTAGCAGAAGCCCTGAAATCTTGGGGGATAGGGAAGGGCTGCGCAGGCATCCAGACAAGCTGAGCCTGTGGGGGCAGGTACTGTCCGCCCTGCCCTACGAGGGCTGCCAGGTATGGGTGCAGACAGGCCTTGAGGGAGTGGTGGTCAGAAGAGGCAAATCAAGTGTTGGGAAGTTTTAACAAGGCAAGGTTTATAAGGAGGGTGTGAGCATGTGTCTGTGTGCACGCACATCTGCATTAGCTGACCTAATAAAAGATGCATCACCCCTCTTTACAGACCTGGCTTCACCTGCCTTCATCGTGAAGGCTACAGCAACACTATTAGGAAGGAATATGAGGAAATGAGTACAGAATATCACCAAAAAAAAAAAAAAGATAATATATAATTCCACAGGGAACCTCCGGTTTGGTTACAGTGTGCACCTCTAGTCTCCTGATTGAGAAAGTATAGAGCAGAAAGGGAAAGCATCATCATACCTAAGGCAATAGGGGTGATCAAAAGTCTGAATAGCTTTGGAGTGAAGGTACAGTAAGCACTTAGAAAGCATACCCTGGCTCGGAAGAAGGGGAATGGAACAGAGGTCTGAACAAAGTTGACCTGGAGAAGGGGAATGAGGAATGACTGTTCTCATCATCTCCTGTCACATCCTCCAGTTCTTCTGTTATCAGCTTTAACATAAAAGGAATTGCTTTTTATCATGGTGCATGAGTATAGTGAGCTCATTGTCCCAAAAGAATGTATGGGTTCAGAAAGAGATCAGACAAACAATCCATCATGGGCTGTGAAAACACCAGGGTGAAAAACAATCCAGCGATGCCCTGGCTCCCACACTTGCAGCTTTCTCAGCTTAAATTCAGCCCCAATGAAATCATGAGCAACAGCTAGAGACCTCTGGAGTCATTCACTGCTCAGTTCAATTGTCCACATGTGCTTTAGTGACTTTTCAGACACTCTCTGAGACATCCACAAGGGGTTGGCAAACAAAGGACCAGCTGTTCTCCTGCAGTGGCAGCTGGAGGCAAGTGGGCCATGCTGCACTGGCCACATCTGTGTGGTCAACTGATCCACACCCTCCACTGACCGTAGCGACTACATCACCACCAACTGCAATGGGAGTTTAGGTCCATAGCACACAAATAAACACTTACATGTGGACACCCACACTGAGGATTCTGCTGAACGCCATCAGATATCTCACACCAGGCAAGATGAGTCTTGGTCAAAGTTGATGGAAGTTACAGCGATGGCAGGGTTGAGAAGCTGAAGCAGGACTTCAGTGCACTCAGGTTGATGTTTGCAGAGAGGTTTGGAGACTGGGGATGTCCTCAACTACATCCATTTTTCAGAAGCTCTTGGGTGAACTCTTAATCAGAACTTCTGGAGACCAGTGCCTCTCCAGTAGCTGCAAGCTTGCAATGAGAAGACAAGTGACAGAGGATGAAATGGAAGAGAAAAGCTCCCAGCGGAGGCTGAAGAGATGAGTGTTTATCATTAATAAGCTGCGTGCATGACTAGGCATGCCTGACCCCCAATTTAGGAGGAAATGAGGGTACACACAGACATGCATTTTCCAGAGACAAGAACAAAAAAGGAGAAAAGATAGATAAGGAACCCAGGGGGAAGAAATCCCACTAGACACAAGACTTGCATGAGCACAAATAGACCCCTTGCTTCTATAGATCCCCTCTATCTCTAACACCTTTATTAAACCGCTTGCTCTTTGTATACAGGAGATACCCTATCAAATAACTGCAGGACTGAGGCTGCAGTTGAATACCAGCCTTGACTGCCAGCCATCTCCTGAGTTCACTGGAGTTGAGCCCTGAAAGCTTGATGATCTTTGCAAAGGAGCTTCTCAGTTGGACTGTGAAACACCACTCAAGGTGAGAAGCATACTGGCTAGGCGACCACTGGCAAGCCCTATGCTCACCCTGCAGCAGTTTCTCCTTCCGCCATCCTTTCTGAAGTGGACCACGATTGCTGCCCCTTTCCAGCAGCAGAAGTCAGGAGTAATTCCCCCTGGAGAAATTGCAGGAGGGAATTTCAAGTAGGCAGAAGGTAATTACCTAGCCTGGAATTTCTCCAGGCCATCTGCTTAACATGCAAGACAAGGAGAAAACAAAAAATCCAAGGGGATCTTTGACCACAAGCAGTCCCAGGAAGTTGGCCTGAGCACACGCTCTTTATTTGTTTGAGCACCTCAGTTGACACTTTGAGCAGTTCACAGGTTTGAGTCAGAAAGCAACTGTGGTGTACCTGTGCTGCAGAAAGCCTTTCTTCCCCAGCCTGCTTTTCCTCTGGGAGAAGACACACCTCTGATAGGAAGGCAGGTGCCTGGGGTAATGGGGTTGGGGAGAAGAGTGCACGTCAGGGTTTAATAAAATAACATGTCCACCCAACCTATGATTTTCTTTGGAAACCCAAACAGGGAATTTTCCAACCACCTGGCAATCAGTTTTGATTTCACATTAGCCTTGGTGATGAGCCCTGCACTGTGCTAATCTCCCCAGCATGAGAAACGAGCGGGAGATGAGATGGAGACACCTCTCAAGCCAAGTCCCTGCCTTCCTCCCTCTGCAGCTGCAGGTCCTTAGATGCCCCCTGCTCAGCCACCGCACTCCGGGCTCTGTGCTCAGGCAATAGCTGTGCTGGTGAGTCAAGACCAGAGATAATAAGTGAGGCTCTGAGGTCAGGCACAAATGTGAGCGCCCAGTGACCTACCACGTAGCCAAGACAAGCGTTGCCCACGAAGGGGAGGTTGGTCTCAGCTCCTGTCTCCTGGCTACCTGCTCACTTCTAGGTGAAAATTTAAGGTTTAACTGGAATCCAGCTTCAGCTCTCACGTTGGGTTTCAGAAGCCCCATCAGAGCCACACTGGAAGACTTTTCTGTTGTCCTTTGGCAGGTTGTCCCTGCTAAGAGATGTTTAGCATGCTGCAGCCCTCATGACCTCATGGGTGTCTGAGTGCTCTTATCCCCTTGCCCAGACACCTCTACAACGTGCAATATTTCACCAATAAAAAAAGCAAGTTATAGGGAAAATACAGTGCAGCTCCCCAAAAGGAATAAGATCTTCCCTTATTCAGAAACCTCCTCTTCAAGAAGGTTCAGGCATTTCCCAGGGTTACCAAAGAGGATATTTTGATTAAGATTCCTAGTCTCCATCTGCTCACCAGTGGGTACAAGGAGAGGAAATGAGCACATAGAGGCTCTGGAGTGTCTCAGCTGAATGCTCCAAGTCCTGTAAGTCACCTCAGCAAGGCTGAGAAACCAAGACCCAGCCCCTCATGTCTCACATTATCATGTTCTCCTTAGAGCATCAAGTCATAGCTATCACCCAGTCTATTGAGCCATCACCCAGTCTATCTACCTGCCCCAAAGCAGGAAGAACAAAACCTTTCCTATCAGATGTTCATTGAACCTGCGCTCAAAGCTCTCCACAGCCAGAGCTGCCACCCCCTCCTCAGGCAGCTGATTCTTGCTGTTCATTATCCTCACTGCTGTGGTTGTTCCCTTTTTCTCTTTTCCTAATCTCAATCTTCCTTGCCATGATTTCTTCTTCCACCCACTATAGGTCCAGAGAGCAACTTATATCCTTCCTCCTTGCAGCTAACTTTTACATACTTAAGAGCCATATTATTTCTCTTCTCTAAAATAAACAGCATCATTTTCTGTCCCCAGGCCATCTTTTTCTCCCCGATAAGTCTATAACTATATGCTGTACATAATGTTGTTTATTTTATTTTATTTTATTTTATTTTATTTATTCATTTAACATAATATTGTTTTACAACCACCACATCACACTAAAGGCCTCCCTTCCTCTACAGGTAAGGAGGGAGTCTCCTTCCTGCTGTATTACTTGATCAGCTAGAAACAAGAAATAATTTCCAATTTAAACGTGTGATGTTCCCAGAAGGACTTAGTTCGCAGTCCTCTCACAGAACAAAGGCTTATCCCAGCAAAAAATGAAGCACTCCCAACCCAGATGCTGCAATGCTCCTGCCCTCAGCATGAGGGTGGAAGGCAAGCCCCATATTAAGGCACCTAGTCCCTTTCCATGGGACTGCACTCAAAGCAAAATGCCCACACGCTGTACAGGGCTTGCCCAGAGAGAACCTGCTTAAGCGTAGAGGATGCACCTAACTTCTCAGGACACCATGCATGAGACTAAAGGACCCTGTCAGCCCAAACCTAGGACTTTTCCCTGAGTGCCAGCACCCACCTGAACTTTTTGGAAGAGTGGAGGAGGTGGAAGTGGAAGTGATGCTTCATCACACCTTTCAGCTGAGTGCTGGTGGTTGGCTGACTCACACGGAGAGCAGGAGACCTGCGTTCACACTCAGTTCACCTCGCAGGGAGGCCACACAGTCCTGCTGTGAGTTTCTTCCCTTTCATCGTCCAGATTTTTTTTTTTTCCTGCTGTTCTGTGGCACATATCAGTTGTTGAGACAGAAGGAGCATTTCAATGGATATAGCTGATAACAATGTTCTCCTAGGAGGATGAGGCAGTAGCTTTAAACCCTCTCCAAGTGAGATGTGAGCCCAGGCTTCTACCTGAGGAAAAGCTCTAGCTACTGTATCAGAGCTGGGTGATAGCAACCCCATTGCTACTTTCTTTGAGGGATGCATCCTACCCCTGAGTGGCAGAGAGGATCAGGCAGCTCCTCAAAGCAAGCTCCTTTCAGCTTACTTTTGGGACACCGGCAGGGCCTGGGTGAGAGTTGTGTGCAATACTGGCTGCACGGGGTGTTTCTGGGCTTGCACAAGCCAAGAGCTCCAGGCAAATAGAGGTGTTTTGGAGAAGTGACTGTGTGCGCCCACAGGTCAGATGAGGGTCAGATGGAGGGGAGTGAACAAGGTGAGGCTGCAGCACCGTTGGGGCTCAGGATGTCTTCATCCTGTCTTCATCATCCTGGGAGCTGTTCCGAGCCCATGACCTGGGGTAAGTCACTTTTTACTTCCCTGTGACTCAGGTTCCTATGAAGTGGGACTCACACTTCCCTGCCTCAGAGGAGTAAGGCAAAGGTAGATGGAAAAGTTGGCAATCATTAAGCTGTTTAGATATCCAATCTAAGTTTAATAAGCTCCCAGACAGTTTTATAATGCAACTTGCCTTGGCCCCAGCTGGGTTCCTCTGGCTGCAGTAGGATGTTTCCGAGAGATGGAGTGGTTTGTTGGTGCGCACCACCAGCTCCCTTTGCTTCCAGAGGCTGCAAGGAAGGCACAATCTCAATCTCCAAAGCTTTGCCTCATGATCTCAGAGCGATGGACAGACTAAAAGTCAATGGACAACTTCTGTCTGGCTGCTTGTGGGACAAAAAGGCACAGGATTAGCTTTGATCTATCACTAAGAAATGACTTTCCACAGAGTATAGAAAAAATGTTTTTAGCTATGGCACACATAATTTCAAGAGAGACTGCAGAAAATCCCAAATACCTAAACAATCCTGCTTAACATTTCCCAGGACTTTGTATAATGGGAGCAGTAGTCAGAGGAGGGAGAGTCCTTGCTCTCCAACTTATAATTGCTTAAGGAGTGTCCCCTAATATAATTAACAAGGGTGCTTTAATTAAGAACCCAAAGTAATGATGCTCAAAACAACTCCATCTGCTGTGGGGGAAAAAAAAAGACACACATATAAATATATATATTATATACGTTATATATGTAGAAATAAATGAGGCTGTGGTAGTGGATGCTAGTTCCAAAGGGTGAGGATGTTAGCCTGGTCTGTGTCCTATCATTATGTACTGTGAAATCACCCAACATCAAAGGAGCATGAAAGGAATGCGGTGAATGCCGCTTCACCATAATTGTCTGGAAAATTAAAGTTCAGTTGTGCCAGCCATTGTGTGTTAAATATCCTTAGGCAGGAAGGTCGATCCTGGAACAAGTAGGTGTGTCTAGCAGCCAGGCAAGGCAGCATTTCTAAACAACTGGCACTTGCCAGCTGATTCCCTCCTGTCCCACTTGGACACTGGGTTCCATTCCCATATTGGCAAAGGGTCGCCCCGGGGCTCAGATCACAAAGATGGAGCCTAAGGAACTTACTCATCCTCTGTCCAGCCTTACCCGGGTCAAAAAATCAACCGGAGTTTCTTTGAGTAAGAAATGAGTAAACAGCTGCTGAAGCCAGGGAGAGTTTGGCCAAGGGAAGGCTCAGGGAGAATGTGAGGATTTGTCCAGCAAAGGGCCAGGCTGGGGTTTTGCTCGGGTGAATTTGGAGCTAAGGAGAGGGCCTGAGTGAACAGCAATACCTTGCATTTGCTAGCTCACCGCGTTTGGCCTTCTGTGCTATCCCAGAGGCCTAAAATGGTGAGTAACTCTGCAGAGGCACAGAGGTTTGGTAAAAAAAGCCCTTTTCCTTCCCCCAGCACCAGCCAGTGCTTTCCAAAACTGGTGGTCCCTTGCACAAAGCGCCCCGGGTTTAACGGGTGCATAGCGCCAGACGCAGAACAGGATGGCTCATCCACCTCCTGCACAAAGCAACGCGGGACAGTTTTCTATTCTTGAATCTACTTTTCCAGCCCTGGTCTAAATGATTCAAGCAACAGTGCATCCACAGCTTCCTGTGTGGCGAGCCTTTTTCTTCTCACCGCAGATCTCAAATGCTAGCTCTTCTTTCCTGACCTGAAATGACCTCTGTCAGAGCAATGCTAATTCCAAACTCGTCTTTGCCACTGCAGGGATGTTAATTGCCCAGTTGCACACGTATCCTCAAACCTGCGTGGTCTCTCTGCAGCTGGCAGTATTTGCAGTCGTACGCTGCTTTGCCAGTGCTGCATCCACACCTATAAATAATGGGGAGAGAGCAGAGTCTGGTGGGTGTCTGAAGAGGTGACTTACAGCAAGAGCAACAGGCAGAAGCTAACGCTGGTGCTGGCAGAGGCAGAGCTGCTCCTTCCAAGTCTACACGCACCGGTGGCCCAGCGCTGTGCTTTGCTTTTAAAAACCTGCGCAACAGGCACCAGAGATGCCGTGGCATTTTTTGCAAGAGGAACATTACTGTGCTGCCCTGGCTGGGCTTCAGCTCCTCTCTCTACTCCCGCTTGCTTTTGCAGTTTCGTTTGGAGATGTTCCTTACCTCCCCTGGGATGTTTAAAACTAGTCTGGACAAAGTACAGGACAGAGGAACAAGCACGTAGGGGTAGAGGGATGGAGTAAATTACTTAATGAGTTTTTTCCCAGCCCTAACGCCTGTGATCGTATGACTTCACCTCCTAAACAAGCTGTTGCTTAACACCGCTGGCACAGAAGGGCTGCTGCGTTCCACCCCAGAGATGACCGTGTTTCAATGGGAGGTGAGCAGGCCCCCCCTCTATTTATGGCCAGAAAAATGATTTATGATCTATTGGAATGAAAAGTGCAATATGAATGTCAGGTATTATAAACTGTTATTACGCTTCTGCTTCTGAAAATGCTCCCCTTTGAGTTTTTGAACTGTTTAATGGCAAGATAATATCCACAGCAACAACCCAAATTACAGGCTCCTTTAGGCAACTCATTAATATTGTTTTATAAATGAACATAATATTCCCGGGCAAAAGTTGAAAGTGCTTAAACCCTCTTCTTTTATTTTTTAATGGCAAAATACCCAGAAACAATTTTCAACATCCAATAATTATGATTATTAATAACTCACATTTATGTAGTACCTTTGATCATAAAGCATATTACAAACAATTGTGTATATATGCAAGTACAAACACACGTGCAGAACCAGTATCACAGCATAGCACCAGGCTATCAATCCTCCTATCACACACAGCAGCGGAGATCCCAGAAAATGGTGTATAATGCTGTGATATTTGCCCACATCAGCTTATATCGTTAACACTGGGATAATCACCTTGTCCACTCCTAAAAATCATCCCTGTGCAATAGCTTTGAAAGACTATCGTACGCAACCAAAATTGCAGCAGGAGTGTTTGGGGTTTTGTTGTTTTGATTTGGGGTTTCTTTTTTCTAGGCTGCAATATGATTAGCAAGGCTGGAACTGAGCCAGGGATAACACACTTACTCTTGCAAAATCTCCATGGGGACTTTGAACTAGTACAGAAGTGGCCAAACGCTTGGTTTTTCCACCTCATCCAGGGATGCCGCTTGCTTCAGTATCACCCGAGAAGGGCCACTGTTGCTGCTTCAGGAGAAACAGTCCAGGGGCAAAATGGGCAGAGAAAGGCTGTGAGACTATCACGCAAGACATAGCCTGAAGTCAACGCCATTAAACTGAACAGTCTAGATGAGGCGATGCTTCTTTATTGGGTTTTTCTTAGCCACACAGGTCTCAACATCCCTTGACAACACTATGTGGGGTATAAGAGGGACTTCGGCACAGGAAGCAAAACTGCCACCTCCAGCCCTGTCTATGAGCAACAACAGGACTGGGATGGTAATATTTCTGAAATGGGTTCACCAGACAAGTCCCTGGCGGTTGCTGCTTATTTACCTCCTCTTGGCAAGGCTTTACTGGAGAAAACAGTGGACGTCCTGATCGACACATGCATTAGGTATTGCCAACAGATGTCCAGTACCTAAACTTGCTGCTCACCTGGCTCTTGATACCCTTGTGAGTCCCCAGTCCAGCCAAGATTTAAATTCCTGCTTAATTTGACCTCTAAGCAGAGGCAGTATCTGACTCACAGGGGCCAACAAGCAGAGATTAAGGCAGGAGCCCTGGACCTCCTCCCACCCACACCCTGGATGAGTTACACCGATATTTATCTCAGCCTCGTGGGGCTCCTTTAGCCTCAGAAAATTACCCTTGTGGCTCACCCCTAAAAGAAGCTCAATGATAGCCCTCCCCAAGACAAACTGGAACAGTGGGTCTGAAGGAAACAAGGGAGTGAGGATGCTCGTAGGACGCTGCCCTCGGGCAGGAGGGATGGACGGTGTGGGAGGAGGCAAAAAAGTGGGGAGGCCGATGCTGAACAGGAGTGGGGGGAGCTGAGCAGGAGATAGTGATGTCTGCCTGTACGCATGGCAATGATGTGCCAACACACCATGGAGAGGTGCGTGTAGGAGTGCAGCCTGCAGATGAAGCAACCTGTCCCCTGAAGTCCACCCTGGTAGAACCTCAAAGTGTGCTGGGAGATTTCCAGGAGGATGAGGTCCAATTGAAGAAAATCCTGATTCAGGTGGAGGGGGAAAGCATTAGCCCAGCAGACATGGACAACATGGGAGGGGTGAAGGAAACAGGGATGGGTTGTCTAGGAAAGGCAATGGGCGAGAGATGAGAATCTGCTCATGTGAGGAAGAAGATAATCTAATCACTGTGCCCTCAGTGGTTAGGATGAGGAGTCCTGAATTTAAATTTCAGCAAGAGAGATTGATGTGAGACACTAGGGAAAATACAGATAAGGAAAGAGAAGTACCAGAATAGATTGTCAGAAAGGGGGTATAATAGCCATCACTAGAGGTTTTCAGGAACAATTTAGACAATATCTGTAGGGAATGATGTGGGTAAAGCTCATCCTGCCCCAGGGCAAGGAGGTGGACTGCATGACCTCTGGACCTCCCTCCCACTCCTGGTTTCTATGGTTTGGTGACTTCTTGGTGCTGTTTAAGCCCGTCTTCTCAGCAAGACCCTGGCCTACATGGGACCGTAGACCCAAGCAAGGGACAACACACTAGGGCAGAAGGATAGCAAGACACGGATACACAGCCCCATGAGCCCACAAGGTATTTTTTTTCTGGGGGTGGTGCTCACGTGTGAATGTGCCATAGTTCAGGGTATTCCCATAGGAATGAAGGTCTCCCTGTTGTGGTCGATCACAGCGTAACAGGACACCAAGACCTTCAAAACCATACAACCCCCAGCAAGATGTCCCATGTGCCGCCGCCTCCTCCCCCAGTACCTCTGACCCATTTTACATAGAAATGGCAACAGCCACAGCACAAAGTTGGAGGAAGAAACTGTCCCTGTTCAGGAAAGATACTGCGGAAACCTGGACTATTGGTTTTTTTTGTATTCTGTGTTATTTACAGGGATTCTTTTTTTCCCCTAAATTCATTATTTGCCTTTTATTTATATATATATATATACATACATATATATATATATTTGTATTACTATTTTAAAAGGACCGGCGCCGGAGAGGAACTAGACAGATAAGCAGTGGGAAGCTGCTTTCCTGACCTCGTGGGCCAGGTTTTCTAGTGTGGTTCAAGCCAAACTCCCTCCATTGTACTCCTTCCAAGGAGACCAATTTTCACCCACTGAGGATAATAGAGCCAGGCTCATTTACACCAGCTGATGAGCTGCCTCATGACTGTCCAAGATCCCAGATGTGCATTTCACAACAGCAGAGCCCTGGTATCCTGGCCAAAATCTAATTTGAGTTAATTATGTTCTGTCTCCCTAAATTCCCCCTAAGGTTTCAATTGGATTCCTCTTCACTTCCTGCCCTAACCTGTTGTGTAGCGCTGATGTGCAGAGTTCAACAGCTGCTTTCTTCCATCCCGCAGCTAATAGCTCCCCAGACAGCCATGGCTCTGAAAATAAATTTGAAATTGTTTCCTCATTATCAGGAAGGTGCATTTCCAGAGCTACCTAAAAAAAAAAAAAAAAAAAAAAAAAAAGAAGAAGAAAAAGAAAAAGAAGCAGATTCTCCATTGATAAAATAAACTCGTGCAGAAAACAGCCCTGGCTTCTGAAGCACATGCTGGTTGATGCTGCCTGGCTGCGCAGCCCACTGGCTTACTGAGACCACAGCAGCTCCTGCCGGTGGTGGATCTGCTGGCTTCCAATGGAGCTGAACAGCTTGCCATCAATCAAGACACAAATCCTAGATTTTAGCAGAACTGGGCCAATTTATCCTTCACCAAACTTCACCAGAGCGAATTCACACCGGCAAAGGCTACAACTTCCATCCTGCCTACAGTTTAATGATATAAATATATATTTTTTTTAATTATATAAATATGTAATATAGTGCTAAAGAGACATCTTAAATCATCTAAACCACCTATCTACCAAAGTTTATGCAGGTATTTCCCCGCACTATATGTTTTAGATTTAGCTGTCCCCAGTTCAGTAGCAAGTTAAACATTTCAGACCCTTGCAAATCCAGTCCCTTGTGCACAGAGCAAACAATGCTGGTTGAATTATTCAGTGTGAACTATTTGTCAGATTCTCTTCTCTTTCCTCCTCTCTTTATGAACTGTCAGAGAACACACTATGATTTTCACTCATTTATTCCCAATTCTCAGTGGCTTATTTTTAGCCCAGAGGTTCCTTGCCAGCTTTGTGCAGCAAGTCCTCAGTTAATTATTCAGTGTGTCAAATTTGCTCTTCCAGATGTGTGAATAGGAATTAAGGAAAGGTTTAAAAATAAGCACAGGCTCCGTACTTTCCTGAATTAGAGTCATAAACCCTCATGCTTCAGGGCAGTCTGTAATAATGTGGACTAGGAACTTAGGGACTTCTTATTTCATAATCTGGATGTTTCCTGCATCTTCCAAGCCATCCATGCAAACTAAACTTGGTCTGGAAGATTTTCCATATGTCTACACCACAGGACCTAATTGGATGAGACAGATTTCCCCTGATGCTGGTCTCACTCTTCTATGATGTCAGGAGAGTTTGTGATCGACCTCAAAACACACTGTTGCAGGGGGTTACTCTACACAAGCAACAAGAAGATGGGCTGCTTTTGGCAAGTCTCCTTACAGCTATCTGGTGGGTTTTTTTTCTTTAAAAGATGTGGATCCTTCCTTGTTTGCAGGCTTTTGGATCCTCACCCTCTGCATCTGGGAGAGGAAGGAGTGAGAGGAAAACCAAAGATGACTACAATGATTTCCCCAGAAGGAGTTTCTTTTCAACCTTTTTCCCTCTGCCAGAGATGGTACTGACACTGGGGATTAAATAGCACCTCTGCTTCTTCTCATACGTCTCAGTGGAAGACTGGGCAGACATGAAAGGATACATAGGCCAACTTCTGTTTTACTTGCGCTGGAGTAAACCTAAGTTTTACTTCCAGTTTAGGCACTCTTAATGTACATCAGATACACCAACCAATTTAGTATTAAACTCCTACTTATTATTCATGGTTCTGGCATGTAGTCCAGAAGGAAAGTAAGAGTCACTCCAGACTCAGTCTCCTCAAATTTAGAGAACAAAACAAAAGTAGCATTCAGTACTGTATGCTTTGTGCATGAGCATCCATAGTCTGTCAAGTACATGGCAATGGCTGTAACATCAGAGAAAGGAGAAGGCACCTCTGCAGCTGAGCCAGCACCATATGCTCCAAGCAGAGGAATAGTACCCCAGTAAGAGGTTTCCTGAGTGTCGTTATTTAGAAGTTGAGGTCTTCCCTGAAGAAGAAGTACTACCTTCACTACAAAAAAATAGAGCAGTTCCAAAACTACCATAAAGCATCGCAGCTGCCAGTGAAAGCCATGGTGATGCACCCATTTGCAGAAGGATTCAACTTTCACATTTGTTAATTTAAGACTTTCCTACCACAACCAAGCAGCATCATTACTTGGATTAGACATCCGGCCTTTCTTTCTCTCTTTCTCTCTTTCTCACTTACTTTCTCACTTATTTTCTTCTTTCTTTCTCCTTATCTTTCTCCCTTTGTCTTTCTTTCTCTTCTTCCTTTTAAATCTGGCTAACTCCTGGCTTCAGGGACAGCCTGTACAACAACTCATTACCTGGGCACTGTATGAAAACCCTGTTTCTCTCAAGCACGCTCAGCTCTCCAGGGGGATTTTTCTGAGAAAAACAAAAAGGTAAGAAGCTTGGGGGGGTAGCACCTGAAGAAAAACTATCCTGTTATAGCAAAGGCAATGTGGGCTTGAGGTAAAACTGAAGCAATCCAGAAAAGTGCTTTAAGCAAGGCTCCAATGACCAGCAGGTCCCTGCCTGGTACAACTAGAGGACCAGCTCCTCCACAGGTTAAGCTCAGCCTCCCTCCATCAGCTCCAGTGATGCTGCACTGGTTTCCACGGGGTGAAGGTGCTGGCTCAGTATCTGCCTTCCTTGGTGATTGAGAAGAAAGCCTAAGAAAGGCAATGGGTGAGTGTTTGTGATGTACTCGTGAGCTTGAAAGGACAGTGCAGAAAGAGACATCATTGCACAGAGTCTCCTCATGCATCAGGATACTTTGCTCTGCCCTCTACCAGCGGAAAAAAAAAAACAATCTCCTGGTGAGCCCACCCCACCCCTCAGCAGCCTGCCCCACTCCCCATGGGGTGGGATGGACACTTTCATAGTCTCTGTATCAAGGGGGTTTGCTGGATGGGGTGCTTTCACAACAGAGGAAAGGAGAATTTCTGGCCCCTGACAAGAGCCTCCCCCACCAGCCAGACCCACTCAGCCCAACCCAGGAAAGGAGATAGAGATTGCCCCTGCTGAAAGGGGGGTCAGGCAGGATCCAGCCCCTGCACCCAAGGCTGCATCCCCACTTCCAGCTACACCAGGACATGCTCCTGTCCCTGCTTGGCCCTGTTGGGACCACGTGGAGCTCAAGGGCAGTGCAGAAGACCAGGATCCCAGACCTGCCCAGAAAACCAAGGCATGGGGAATGCAGGGAAGGATCAGAAACAAAGCCAGATTAGCTGAGAAAGTCACCAGGAGACATCAGTGGGCCAGTGCACTGGGCTGTGCTCTCACACTGGAAAGGCAACGCTGAAATCAATGCACACCCTTGAAGTCAACCAGAGTGTGCCTGAGTAAGGATTGAGCCAAGAGGCTTTGCATGAATAAAAGCCCCAGGCATGGTGAACTATGAGAGGAGTAGAGCTAATCTAAGGGAGGTTGGTCGCGGACGGGCAAGGGAAGCAGATGTGACTGGAATTTGGAATGTCCTAATTATCCCAGTAAGTTGTGTTGACTTCATTAAGCCAAAGCACAGCTGCTTCCAAGGCTCTGGGTGAGTGGGAGGGTTTCCAAAAACTTGGAAGCAGGGTGGGGACAGGACAGGGTGAAGCTTCTGCCTCATGCTGCCACTGTGAAAGGGAGAGGTAGAGAGGGAACAAGATGTGCCGGGTGGAGAGAGAAGAGGCAGCAAGGGGAGGCACACGTCGTATGGCATCTCTAAAGCTGAGTATTAGTGAGTACAGTGGGTTGCATCCTGTATATACTTCACTGCCACCTCCAAGCAGAAATGGGATCTCAAATGACCAGACCTGTTACCCAAAGAGTGGTGAGCATCCCCAGAGGAGAGAGAAAACAACACCAGCACTATAGGCAACTGAGGGACTACCTCCATGCAGCATTTGCTACACTCCTCACATTGGGAGAAGGGGGAAAACTGATTCTCCGAGCAGACATCCTTGGCTGAGCATTCAGGCTGCCAGCGAAGACTGAACTGGGCATTCACTGAGGTTTCTCACTGGGTTTAGCCATATGTCCCCACCTCTTGTGCATAGCTGTCACCAGCACGGGATTGCAGCTGAGGCAGCTGTAAGCTGCTCCTCACATCCACTCAGGACAGAACAAGAACACATAGATCAAATTGCAGCAGGCAAAGGGGATTTAGATTAAGCACAGCAAGAAATTTTCCAGCTGAGAGGAGAAATGAATTTTCTAGGGAGGTTCTAGAACCACCAACGCTGGAGGGTTCTTGTCCTTTTTTCTGAGAAAGATTAGAGAGATGTCTGTAAGAGGTGGATTAGGTAGAGCTGATCCTACCTTGGGGCAGCGGAAGAACCAGTGTAGTCTCAGATGGTCCCTCCAGCCCATTTTCCATGACTATATCAGTCACAGGCACAAGACAGATACTGGCATCGCTTGTGAGTGGGTGATGTGGCATCACGCCAATGCTTGGTCCACAATGAGGGTGAAGGACCTGCCTCTACAAGTGCTCCCTGCAGGAGAGGCAGCTCTCCTCCAACCCAGGCCAGCATTTCAACTCAGGACTCATTTATTACTGAGCATGGCAGCATGCGATGGCCAAAGTCTCTGAGACTAGGGCAAGTTGTGACCTGACACAGACTCTCACTGGAGATAAAAAGTCAGAGATGTCAGGAGTAAGAAGAAAGTCAGAGATGACAGGAGTGAGAACCTGAAAGACACAAGCATGACTGAAATAGCAAAACACAGACTATGAGATATTTTCCTGAGAGGCAAGAAAGTTTTCCTTCTATATTTGCTGAGAAGAGGGTCCCACTCCTGTGGCAGCAGCAGGATGGCTGTTGGCCCCAATCAAGAAGGTCTCAGAGGATCCACCCTGGCTGTAGACATTTGCATAGCTGACCCCATGTCCATATGGGGGAGTGCAGGCCACTGGCTGCCCTTGGTGGCAACAGGCTGTCAATTTGGCCATCACAGCCTCTCTTCAGATGTAAGGTGGGTCTGGGAAAAAAAACAGCTGAGTATCTAAGAGCGACTCTCATCTCTCCACCTTCTTCTTCCTCTCCCAGTCTCCTCCTTTGCCCACCTCCTCCCCTCCATCACAGCCCATTTTGCCAGCAAGACCACCAAAATGAGCAGCCACTCTGGAGGCCCAGTGGCAGCAGACTCTGCAGATGGGCTCAGACTACCACGAGAAGCTGAGAGGTCCAGAGGTTTTCCTCACTTATCCCTTTCCTGCTCACACATCATCCACAGCCTCTGCTCCTGCTCCAAAATCAAAATCTGTTCTCTGGGAAGCCTGTAAGCACTCTGCTCTGCTATGCCAGAGCAAGAAGGGAGTGGGCTGTTTTATTTGCTGTTGGTTTAAGTCCTGTATTGAATAGATTGGGGAACTGATTAAAGCAAGCATGCCAGCCTGAAAAACACAAAAGCCATTTGCCAAAGCCACCTGAGCTTGTGCTGAGCAGGCACCACAGATTGCAGGCAGAGCAAAAATCTCAGAAAAGGGATCTGGAAAGAGACAGGAGCGAAGGCAGTGGAAAGACTCCTCCAGTTTACAGCTGTTCACAAGAGTGGAGAACAGTGTGGATGAACCACCCGGGTCTGAGCACATTCCTGAGTGATGCCTGTGGGAGAAATAATATGTACTGGAGAAGGGCCAAAATGTAAAGGATTGGTGTGTACTAGTCACATACTGCTTGCACTGGAAACAGCCTGACTCCCAGAGCACGGAGTAGGGAATTAAAACAGGTCCCAGCACAGACTGATCCACCAGCGGTGGAAGTAGGTGAAGGAGTGAGGTGTTCAAAAGCACCTGAGTTGCTCTAGCACTGCTTTTATCCACGGTTTTCTTGGTCCACAGGCAAGGTAGCCCAAAGCTATTCTTGACCTGAAATGGCCACTTCTAAAAGTCACTTCAAAATTAAGCCTAAAAACTTTCAGAGGAGAGGTCCTCAAAGCTCTGGTTTGTTTCAATGCTTTTACCTTAAAACTCTTTCTTAGGTGTTGAGGGAAAGAAAAGCAAACACAAAGGTTGTATCGCCCATAAAGTTCTTGGCAGAGTACTTGTCTGTGGGAAGATATGCCCCTAAAGCTGCTGGATCTCCTGGGCTTTATGCTGCTCGCTTCTCCCAAGGACAACACAAGCTTTGTCAGGGTCCTGTTGCCTCACAGAACCCCTTTTTATTGCATGCAAATCACCCCAAACCAGACGTAAGTCCTCGTAGTCTCAGACATAAGTCCTTTCCAGCTGCCAAATCCCACTTGCAAATTTGTTGAAGACAAAAAACCAACTGTAAATTCCATCTCTTCCCCCCAAAACAGTGAAATTTGAACCTCAGTTTGCCATACTGTGGAAATCTCAAAGTTCAAAGGCAAACAGCATATTTCAGAGCCCTTCTAACAGGGTTTTGAATTTGACACTGGTACTAGCCAAAACACTGGGCTGAAGTTTCCTTCTCCGTCACTGTGGAAACAAATTCTACAGATGCACTGCATGGAGAAGGTGGCCTTAAAACCTGAGCCAGATGGATAGATGGCAGATTTGTAAGCCTCCACTAAGCCTGTGCACCTGAGCTGAGCTCCACCGCTAGTCTACTGCAGGTGCAAGATAACACCATTTTACTTAGCCTATTTCAACACAATAACATCTTGAGGTTCTTTCAAGTGTAGTCTATGTATGACCTGATGGCACCAAAACCCAAGTAAATAACATCAAATAAATTAAATTAATAGGTAAGATTCAAAACTGACCAGAAAACAAAACAAAACAAAAACCCAAAACAAAAACAAATTGAAAAAACCAACCAGGCAGCTTTTGACCTAACCTTTTAATTTTGAAATGCACTTCTTCATCACCACTAAGTCTCCCAGAAAAGAGCAACAGCTGTGCTGGTGGCCAGTGCCATGCCCTCTACCACTGTCCTCAGCTGGGATAGAGTTAATTTTCTTTCTAGTAGCTGGTATAGTGTCATGTCTTGGGTTCAGTAGGAGAAGAATGTTGATAAGACACTGATGTTTTCAGTTGTTACTAAGTAGTGTTTAGACTAAGTCAAGGATTTTTCAGCTTCTGATGCCCAGCCAGCACGAAGGCTGGAGGGGCACATGAAGTCAGGAGGGGACACAGCCAGGACAGCTGACCCAAAGTGGCCAAAGGGGTACTCCATACCATGTGACATCACGCCCAGTATATAAACTGGGGGGAGCTGGCCTGGGGGGATTGCTGCTCAGGAACTAACTGCGCATTGGTTGGTGAGTAATTGCATTGTGCATCACTTGTTTTGTATATTCCAATCCTTTTATTATTGTTGTAATTTTATTATTGTTGTTATTATCATTATTGGTTTCTTCCTTTCTGTTCTAGTAAACTGCTCTTATCTCAACTCACAGGTTTTACTTTTTTTTTTCCAATGCTCTCCCCTCTCCCACTGGGTGGGTGGGGGGAGTGAGTGAGCGGCTGCATGGTGCTTAGTTACCGGCTGGGATTAAACCACGACAGGCACATACACCATTCCCATGTCAATACAGTGTAATCAAGTATAGCCTGCACAGAAACATGTCCAGAGATGCTCAAGGTGAATGTTGTAGAATATGAGACCAGGCAAAGCCTCAAGCCTGCAACCACTCAGTGTGGGCCCATATATATCTCCATCCCTATGGAGAGCAAGACAGCCTTGGAGTAGTCTGTCTGCTGACAGCAATGTCATACTTGGATGGTGTCAGCCACAATCCTTCCTAGAATAGTCCCAGTTTCTTGACCCCAAGGGCAGACAGGACAGAGCCCAAAGCAGATGGGTTACTCTGGTAAAACATGAACACCATCAACTTTAGCCATGGGCTTCCTACAGGCAGCAGCATGGAAGCACAGGTCAAGGTCACACAGCGCATGAGCCACTCTCCTGTAGGCAGGGTCAACTTAACCAATGCATCTTGTCTCAGAAATACAAACCAGCAACAAACTTTTAGTGTTAAAGCAGCAAACATAGTGGCAGACCCCCCCCAGCAAAGGATACAGCTCTTACTAACTGGCAGCAGCCAGCAAAACAAGAGGAGAAACACAGTACACATTTTTGTGAATGGAGCAGCACCCAATACCATCATTCCTCATCTCACAATCTTGGCTCTGTCACAAAGTGGGATGAACCTGGAGTCATAAATTACTATTCAGATTTGGGTTAGCTTCGGGTTTTTGTTTTTTTAAGGCAGGGATTACAAACTCATTGAGATAAACACCTTTCCTTTTTTTTTTTTTTTTTTTTTTT
>VYZV01028296.1:65889-110919 GCA_013401275.1 Pandion haliaetus | reverse complement strand
TTTTTCTAAAGAATGCCTCCAGGGACAGGAGAGCTCTAGCATAAAATAGAGATACAATCTATTACAACACAGAAGCCATCTGTCACTGAGATAAGCACACAGACTATTTATTACCCAGCTACAGCAACCAAAAAATTAGTCAGAGATTCAACCAATATAATCTTTCATTAAAAAAGTGGTTAATGAGCTTCTCAAGAATGATAAGAAATGTGTTGAAACCTGACAAAAAGGAGTTTTTTACTGCTGCTTCTGCAGAACAAGGCAGAGCCGGTTTGGTCTGTAAGAAAGCTGAGTAACTGTGAGTTTTTTAAAGGGCTTCATCCAGTCACATGGTAGCTCTAAGTCCTCACTGCAAAGAAATGAAAAACAGCAGTATCATTTCCACCATGGCTGCTTTAGCCCTTAGCAACTTGACAGCAAGAGGTAGAACATACCACTAGTACGGCATCCATGACATTGCTCAAAAAAGCTCTTGAATAGCTTGTGGAAACACCTTGGGAATCGCTGTCAATGAGTTCTCAGGTCAAAATTCTCAATTTCCACGTGGTCTACAAACTCCACCTCGATATGTCTGCAAAGTAGCATCCAGCGCTCCTGGCTGCTCTTACAGACTGGGCTACCTGCAGCACCCTAGCCAAGAACTAGGTGGGAGTATTGGCTCCCAGCAAAGATATTGGGACTCCAGCTGTTGGTACTTCTGCGTATCTGCACAACACTGGTAGCATAGAAGAGGCCAATTTCCTTCCACCAGGCACCTCTGAGGACAACTGTTCAGTCTGGGAGGTCTATGGGCCCAGCCAGCCTTGCACGCCTCCAGTTTGAATCCCTTGGGGTCATGATGCAAGTGTCTGTACGTGCAGGCATAGCCAGTGCGAGATCTGTCTTGGTGAGCTTAGAGGAGCCAGAACCTTGGGTTCATCCTGTTCAAGTTGCTGTGTCCCCACAAGACCTCTGGCAGTGCCCACACTTCACCATGGCCACACCACGCCAGGCAGCCAAGCCACCACTTTTGTGATAGAGCATTATGTACCAGGTGCCAGCAGGACTTTATTCTGCCGCTGCCATTTGCATGCTCTCCTGCTCCTGCTTCTGCCTTCGCCAAACCTGCTCTGCTGCCTTCACAGCCTTGGTGCAAATGAGGGCCCAGAAGGTTGGCACCATGATGCTCCTCAGTTGATATATGTCTCTTGAGCACTGCGGGAGGTGCAACAGCCCCCTGGAAGCACAACCAAACCTCAGCTCTAGCGACTCAGAAGGAAGGAGGTCTCCTTATGGCCACCACTGAAGCAAGAGGGCAAGGAGCAGGGTGGCATGTATGAGCCAATATTTAATGGCATTGCTTCAGGGAGCCTCCCTGCCATATGGATGTCTCGTACTGCACTGCGCCTTAGGGATAGCTGAAAAGGGCCATGAGCAAGGTCACAGCCCAGCCCAAAGGCATCTCCAGAGCTATGTGACTGTCCCAAGGTGCTTTCAGTGGTCAAGATCAAGGATGGCATAGAGAAGTCATTGCTGGAAGGCCACAGACAAGGCAGTGGCACAGGGCTGGCACTGAGGACTGCAGGCTTGCTCTCCACTGGGCTGCTACGTTTGTAGCACAACCATGGNCCATGGGCATGGCATTTTTTTTTTTTTTTTATCTCTGTTTTTTAATCTTCCTGCTCCCAATTCCCCCACCCTCTCCTCTGCTAGATCAAAAGAACAATACAGCTCTGCAGTGCCAGGAGCTGAGTGGATGTTTATACAGTGCTTTGAGATCCCCCAGGTAAAAGGTGTTAAGTGCAAAGCACTGTCATTACAATGACATGACTGCCAGCCAGTCTGTCAAACCTCCGCCCCCGAGCTCATTAAGGAACAGGAATAGGGAGCCACATTCCTGCCTGTTCTCAACTGCTGTTCCCGTTTACAGAAGGAAAAAGTAAAAGTTTAATTGCTTTGTTTATCTCAAATGCCACCTGCAGCTGGGTCCTTACCTGCCCACCCTCCTGCTTCTTCTTCTCAGTGAAACCGGGCCCATCTTGGCCAAACGACACCAAAAGCATACAGAAAGGTGGATTCAGGGACTGACAGCTTGGATTCCCCTTTCCTCTTTGCCTCAGTGCAAGTGGCAGGGGCAGATTTCCCAGGGAGGTGGGCTAAGGGGGCTGCAGCTCCCCTCTCCTCTTCCCTGACATCCCCATCAGCACCTTGAGGACGTCCTGCTTCAGCAACGGGTCCTCAGCCACTGCACACCCCTTCTGCCACTACATCCCTTCTCCTCACACCCCTTCACTGTCACAGCTGCCTCCAGCCGTCCCAAAGAGCATTCAGGTTCATGCTGCGGAACAGAGGGTCCGGCTTCAGATCAGTAACTTCTGTAGCTGGTGCAGCAGTGCAACGCAGAGCAAAATAACGCAGCAAGCGTTGGCGTATCGCTGAGCTATCTACGGGCAGACTTGCTGGCACCATCAGCTCCAGGAGGTCGTGCCCCCCATATCACACATACCAGTCTGCAGAGAGCCCAAGGTGACCGACCCCCTTTATCCTGCTTCTCTAGCAACAAATGAAATTGGGATCCCTTTGGCCCATTTTCTCTGCTGCTATAAATCAGCACAGCTGTTAGTTTACTCTGGCTGAGGATCTGGCCTTCCTGTCCTTTTTAGCTTCTTTGCACTGCTGGAATACCAAGTACGTCTCTCTCATTCATTTGCTCCCTGCATAGGGACCACTGTGGTGGTAGGGAAGAAATTTGTAGGCTACACGTCTCCAGCTGTGCAGCATCGATAAGAAAACCAAATGTTTTGAAGATGCTTTTCAGGGAAAGGAAGAACTTTATGACAGGGAGGCATATTCTTCCCAGGCATAAAAAATGCAGTGTCCTGACAGAGTGGCATTTTGCACAAGCAAGGAACTTTGGCCCACTGTCTCCTATCTGACCCTCAGCAAACCTCAAAATTTGCTTGCACTTGCTTACAGGAGGCTGGTTACACCTATATCATTTACTGTGACTTGCAAATCTGATGTTGCCTGGTCTTTCTCTACCAATGCATAAAAGATTTATGGCAGGGTGTAGCCATCCGGATGTCTTAATTCTTTTCCTTTGCCAAAAGACACCCATAAAACCTACATGTCTGCTGTATTTTTCAACACAAATGCAAGAAGAAAAAAAATCATAGGAATGAGGAGAATATTCTTGGCACACTGAACTGCTCTGTGCTGAGCCACAAATGGAATTAGGCCTGGATTTTTTTTATTATTATTATTATTCACTGCCCCAAAGCGAACGTAGAAGCTGCCTCTGAAGTCAATCAGCTGAGTAGTTACATGAGCTTAAGCAAGAGAAGTGTCATCATCACTAGCCCCAATGTACAATAGCAACTCCACTAACAACTATTCTGGGGCTCCTTTGGAAGATCTTCTGAAGATCTTGGTATTTGCAAGGTGAATGAGGGTGGAGACTTCAACCTGCACAAAAGCAAAGGAATCTCTTTGCTTCCGTTTTGCTCAGAGAAGCCTGAAATTGGGAGATTTGAGGACAAGCCCCAGTTACAATATCAGAACAGAAGGATCAGGTTGACCCTTCAACCTGGACTGCTCATGGGTTTTGTCCCAGCTGCCCTGTGCAGCTGCTTTGCTTCGTGGTGATGTTCTGACCACCTGCAGCCAGTCCGTGGTGTCACTGCAGCTGAGAAAGGATGTCCTGCAGCAAACTTCTCTCCTGCAAGGAGCTGCACTGGAAGACAGCTTCCCTAGCTGCCTGCTTTTGGCTGGACTCCTCTAAGCCATGCAAACATGAGCCAAAGGCATATATATAGTGTGACACATGCCAAACACATACCTCTGTTGCATAACTCAACACAGGAGATTACTTTCATGCATCACAGGGACAAAACTTTAGAGGTTCACTACCATCACCACTTAGACTGTGGCCAATAATAATGTATGCTGTAGGAATGGTTTGCATGAAAACATCAAATAAAGAACATAATGACAAAAAAAATGCCTACAAAAGTCATCACCTTGAACTTCTCCCCTCGCCTTCTTTCCTCTGAGGTCAGCTGTTGCATCAGATTTTTATCTTATGTCTCCTAATTCTTTCTATCTAATGCATCTGAGGGTGGGTCCCATCCTCACTCCACCGGCCTAAAATCTGACGAGTTCACGGACTCAGCATTTCCTCGAGGCAATGAGGTCTGCAGGCCCAAGGTCAAAGGCACGTTCATACACGATGCCCAGGTTATGCTAAAAGATCACACACGCAGCAAGGCCCAGCTCTCAGAGGTTCAGCAGTATCCAAATTAAGCTACCACTGTCACCTCCATCCAGTTCCTACGAGCCTTTTCAGCTACATTGAGGTCTTTAATTACTGGGGGTGTCTAGCCTCCCAGACTCTTTAAGACTCTCTCAAACTGTATCCCTGCCTAGCCAGGCTCCTCCTGCAGCTGGAGGAGATGACCCAGAAGCCCCACTGCCCCTAATGCTGCATCTTCCAACAGCAGAGCTGGGTCTGACAGGCAAGAGGACCTTGAAAGGCAAGGTCATCTGCAGGCAGGTGTCTGACCTCCAGGTAGGATGCAATCACTCCAGCCCAGTTTGTGCAACACCTGGAGCGAGTAGAGCTTCACTCCTCACTCTAGTAGTCTTGTGCATGATGAGCCAGCAGACAGTGCGGGACACATGCTAGCAAGTCCTGGGGCCATGCCGGTCTCGGTGCAGAACCAGCTTGGCATTTTCCAGAGCCTGTTCTCAGTTACAGAGTGGCTTTCTCTGCCTTCCTAGGCATTACCAAAGCCCTCGTAGTCCCAGTTTAGCTGCAAAGACCCCACTCAGAGAGCTGTGCTTTGCACTGCACCAGGTAGCACACCCAGAGGTAGGGGAGCGTGGATTCCCCCCCAACCCCTGCCTCATTTCCTCCCCTTGATGAATGGTGCTCACCACACGAGCAGCTAATCAGCACTTTGTTTCTCCTGAGGCCATATGTTGAGCACGCTCTTCAAGCCCTGCTTTGACAGCAAAAGTCTGTCTCTCCCTTCTGCTGCTCACAGGCTAACCAGTGAGACTAATAGGAGCCGGGGACGGGAGCACTGAAGCCAAATGTCGGTCACACGGAGGCACTACTGCAAATACTGGGCTGAGAAACACCAGACATTTCTCTCTCCAGCTTTCCACTCTCTTCCCTGCTCCATCTCCTCCTCCTTTGTATCAGCACCAGCAGGGATTCCCTTTTGCTTTTTAACCTCAGATTAGTTCCAGGGTCCCAGCTGCAGGACCAAGTTGTTGATTTTTGAACCCTGATCTAGATTCTTCCCCACTGAAAGTCTGGAGGAGAGAAAGCAAACTACATGACCTCTCTTACAGCCTAGCCCAGTTTCATACACAAATGTCTGAGACACAAATGACTCAGACCCACAGCTAATTTACATTCAAAAGGCATGGAAAAGCAATGAAGATTTACCCAAAAATCATTACATCTGAATCAGCTGGTTCTTTGGCTTTGGTTTTTTTTAGAAAAAGCAGAACCTGTGCTGTGTGGTGCAGGGACCCTTCTCAACTAGACTATGATTGTTCATGAACAAGTAATACTATAATAAGTTCAACAAGTCCTTTCCCACCTACCCTACTAGACCTATCAATGTCTCCATCACAAGAGAAGAGGGTACTGTGTGTATGGAGGTAAAACCCTGTAAATCCCACTCTGGTGTTTTCATGGAATAATATTCCTGATGAACGGATTACCTGCACTCCCATGGACACTACCATTAAAGAGTCATAGTGGAGAAGATCCTGGTGAACCTGACTCAAGTTTTGCACAAAGCCAGCATGGTGTAAGACAGCATTTACTCTACATGGATTGGAAACAAGATCCCCCTTGAATATCAAGTCCTCCTAACATTAACTCAACGCTTCCAGAGATCTGGCTTGAGACACAACTGCAGCCAAAACACCCCTCACCAGTTCCACCCTCTTTCTCAAAGGAGTGCTTAGTATTAGTAACTTATCATAGCCAGGCAAAGCACAGGGGTTTCGAAGTCATTAACCTGCAGGGGAGTGTTGCCAATGACACACTCATGATCCAGCTGCTAGAAGGGGAAAGGAAAGATTCCCATCTTACTCAGATAACTCACCTGCTTATGTGATTCAGCGCAGCAGATGGATCTAAGCAAGCTTCAAACGTGACATGCAAACCTGCACACACTTGCAGGTTCATGGGCTACAGCTCTGAGACTCGTAAGCCTCTTCTGTTTGCGTTTACACTTCAGCCTAAAACTCAGTATCCTTCAAAAATCAAAGTGCTCTTATGCAAAAGCCTCCGTCACAAATTACAGAGCCTCACTCCATATCCGCATGCCTTGCCCTACACAGTGGCAGATCTGGACCCCGCAGAAGGTGCTCCCTTTTGTTCCCATGGGATTCCACTCAGAGGTTTCCATCAGTTGCAACCACATGGTTTCACATGGCCCTCAGCCAAACTCAGGGATAGTTTCACTTGCACATCAGTAAGTAGGTGAAAAGAGAACCTAAGTAAGCCAAAGAGCCTGTTCCTAAGATGTAGCACCACTAAAGTCATCCTCCACTTCATGAAGGGAAAATGAGATGGAAAATCCCATCACTAGCTCAGGAACTATGCACAGAAGTTCGTGACAAAGCATGATGTGAGCCAAAGAACCTGCACCCCCAACTTAACCACAGAGATAATTGCCCCTAGCTCAAGCGCCTGTTGGGAACTATCCAGTGTAGATGGCTGTGTTTTGGCTGAATGCAGCCCAGGAGTGAACTGCTGTCCCATTCCCTGCCATGCCCACACATTCCCCAGTGGTCAGAAAAACTCCAAGTCCTCTTTTCAGTGGTTAATGCTAGTATATAAGCTTCTTGGAAACTAAGAAAAGATGGTGCACATGCCCTCCCCCGCCCCAAACCTTTGTAGATTGGACCCCAGCTAGATGCAAAGATAATTAATGCAGCAGCTTGCTCTGGTGGGTTTCATGCAGCCAAAGTTAACTCTCACATTTAAGAATTAAGCTAACCACTGCATTTATAGACCAATGGACCACCATGGTCCGCTGTTAGTCCATCTGCCTTCACTCCCTGGCTCGATCACTGTGATGGAGCATGATCCAGGAAAGAGTATACACGAGGATAACGTAGAAAGGACAAGCAGAGAACAAGCATTCCCTTGGTGCGTTTGCCCAGTTCTTGGCAACAAACAGCTTAAGGATTCCGGATGGAGAGTTTGCAGAGGGACCGCTGTCTGATAGCTCCGGTGGACCTCTCCATTCAACTGGCCTGCCTCTGCTGACTGCAGGGATTTTACACCTGTTTGGTGTTGGAAAGTAGACTAAAATAGAGTGCAAGTCTGAGCTAGACTGGGAATTTCTACGTCCCGGACAAGTAAAGAAGCAGCAGCCAGCAATGTTGACATCATGATGTACAAGTGAGGGTTGAAACAGGTAAAAGCAGGGAAAAGACCCAAGAGACATGGCAGGGAAAAAAATAAAAGTTTTCCATCTTCTATTTAGGTGAATAACCAGAGTATGCCAAAAAAAGGCAGTTTTTCTACATTTTAACCCCTTCAAAGTATCATGGGGATCTCAGCTTCACTGCAAAAGGATCACATAAATCTAATCACATATTGTGACACTCAATCATGCAGACCAGTACAGGCCTGGGTCCTAACTGGCAGCTTGAGAAACCGATTCTTCAGCTCTGTAGTCAAAAGAATTAAAAACAAAACAAAACAAAACAAAACAAAAACCAACCCAACATCTTTGATTTTTCAGGTAGAAAAATAAGTAAACCAAAATAATTTCGTGGAGGACACAGACTCAAGTTGGAGTAAATCCTTTGTTCCATTTTGTATAATTTAACATTCACAAAACATCAGAATAATGTTTAAACTAAAAATGCCATTGAAAAATTAAACAGGAAAAAGTTTATTTGGAGAAGGCAACAAGAGAAGTATAATTTATTTAATTTTATTTTCCAAATGAGGCTGTTGCAAATTTTGAACCCATATTCACAAGTATTTTTGATCCAAGGTGGTATTTGGGGTAAAACCATTTTTAGACAAAAATATTTTTTACCAAAAATACTCACCTCAGTTCTCTTCACTCCCATTGCCCCAAATTCCGGGGTCTTGGTTCAAAAGCAAGGGACAGACCAGGTTTTGCTTTCAGGCTCAGGATAAATGACACTAAAATCTCTCAAAGTGTTCCCATGAGCCTTTAAGCAGCTGAGATACCATTTTTTTCTTCTCACTTGGGACACTTCCAGACCTGGAAAAACTTGTTCCAAGTGAAAAACAAAAAGGGTGTATTTGTTGCCAGGAAAACGCAAGCATTGCAACCCACCCAAGAATTTCACAGAGGGGCTTCAGACCCCAGATTCCCCTGCAGGCCCATCTCAAGTCTCTAATGAGGAATTATTTTGATTCACCTTCGTGCAGAGTTATATTTCTCACTGCCAGTACTGGGATTCTCCGTTTGATACCTATTGTGGGTCTCAGCTCTCTTCCCCAGGGTGGAATTGAGCACATCAAGAGAAGCAGAGTACTGGAGTTGACATCTGTCGCCTTCTCTGCAGAGGAAAGTTTTGCCCCAGGTAAAGATGTTCAGATTGGGCTGGGCTGCGTGTTTTTCAGTGGGTTCCAATCCCTATCAGCTTCACCCATTTAGTAGGCTGGTGTTAAACAAGTTCAGAGGCAGGTGTGGCCCCTGTAAGGAATTTCTTTGGCTGTGGGAAACTTGCACTGAGAAACAGTTTTTGTAATGCTTGTCCGGGCATGTGGGAAGCCTGTCCCCAAGGTCCCATGAAAGCTTTGGCGGTAGATATAACATTGCCTAATACAGAGCAACACCCAGAGAGAACCAACTGGTGGTACCCAAAGAAAGCTCTGATACTACAGAAGACCAGCCAATGGATTGGTATAAATTAGAAGACTCATTAGCAAGGAGATGATAGGAAATGCCTACATGATATAGACTGCAACCGTGGGAGGCCCAAGATCTTACTTTTTCAGAGCCTTCCACACCTCTTTTTCTTACAGGTGGGACTGTCCAGCAGAGCCAGTCCTCCACGCCAAACCCCTGCCAGTTCCCACAACTTCAGAGGGGTAGAAGAACCCAAGAACTCAGCCATCCCAGATTCACAACATCCTCCCTCATTCTTACACACTCGTGCCATCCAGGTGCCAAACATAAGAAGAAAGCCTCTGCCAGGACCATCTCACCCCAACACCCAGCAGCAGTACAGGGCTCAGGAAACCTGAACAGCTCTGATGGCCTTAATCCAGAGGGACCTGCCTCTGGATTACAGCATTTTATGACATCCAACCCATTCTTCACAAACGCATACAGACTCCTCCATCCCTCAGTCGAAATGACTGGATATTGCAAAGCCTGAGTCACTTCCCACCTGAGAAAGGGAGTCCATAATCCAGCCTTTGTCTGTTTTGTCCCTCTATGGATTACAAACACCTCAGGCCAAGGAGTGTGTGTTTGTACAACGCCAAGCACGATGTGGCCATGACCTTTGATGGAACCTCCAGGTACTTCTGAAGTACAGATCAAATATTTAATGATGTCCTTTCAGTGCTTAAACAGCTGTGCTGACGGCATCCCAGAGCAACCATCTCCCCAATCATCTTGTCCATTCACCACAGGTAGCCTTCCTTGGCCCCACAACCAATGCTCCACACCAAATACTATTGCAGACAAGGCTGGTATGGCCAGGAATATAATTTGGTCACGGCAAAGCATTAGACCCCACAGGCATTTCTTTCTGTTTGCTGAAAGTTTGAGACAAATCACCCTTTAAACCTTACTACACCAGGAAGCACCCATATAGAAGCAATCAGCTGATGGCCAAGTGTCCATTTGGTGTAAAAAAGTACAACTAGCCATGAATCTACAGCATAGTATTCACCAAGTACAGAAGAAATCTGGGTGATTTCCACAGCCTTGTTGGCTACATGCATCACATGAGGCCCTGGCACCCCTTTTCTACTTCTTGCACTTAGGAGATCGCTGAACTAGTTTCTCAGCAATTATTAGAGCTCCTTGGTTATGCATACCTGCTGCTTTGATGTCCTCAATTCTCTGCACTCAGCACCAATGTCCTGATCAGAGGTGTAGCAGAATAATGCTTGGAGGTGGGTTTCTCACCTGAGGTTTTGCAATTAGCTTTCTTTTGCCATTTAAGCTCTTTCGTGTTCTCCACTAAGCCTGATTAGCATCTACAGCCACTTTGCTGCACACTGCTCCTCCCCAGGCTCAAAGGTGGTTCTTTTTCTTCTATACACTAAATTATAGGTGTTTAACATGCAACCTGAAAGATTTTTCTAATCATCTCTCAGTACTCCTTCCTCCTGATGAGCAGAGGGGATACCATGATAGGTAACTTCCCTCTACTACAAGAACAAGCTCCATGGCTTGCCCTTGACCCTTTAGAGCTATAGTAGACCCTTTAGAGATAGAATTGCTAGTTGATCCCCACCCCCAGAAACCAGTTAATTCCCGTTTCTCAGAAATACCTGTTATTATAGAGTTTCCCTCCTCACATTCCAGCTATCTGCAGTGATACAGGGGCAGTACTCCATATGGGTGTCAGAGGAAAGATTTCAAAAAGCCAAGTTCTCTGCTTTTGGAGGAAAGACTCCTTTTTGCCTATGGCAGATGGAGAACACCTCCTGTGCAAGCAACAAGTGTGTAGGTACCCTACCCTACAGTTCTAAAACCAGGTGCTATTTTAAAGACTTTACTACTGCCAGCCCAGCGGAAGAAAACCTGCTGCTGTNGGGGGTGGCAATATCATGCCATCATCTTCGGGAGGAGAAGCGACGGATCGCCCACGGCGGGCTGGGAGCCGGGGTGGTCCCCACGAGTGGTGGCCCCTGGGTGGGGGACGTCGCCGTCCCACCGCTGTCCATGGTACCGCCGTGCCGCGGGGGCTGCCCTGCTCTCCCCGCCGAGCGCCTCGGGGCTGGCTGTCAGGCAGCACACTCTCCCCTTGCTTTCAAAAGCTAGAGAGAAGGAGAGAATTGATGTCACTGTTTGGAAGTGCCCAGACTCCCAGAATTTCCCTAAGTTAAGTGCTTGGCTCTCAGGAGACCGTAATCTCTCATCAGAATCTGCTCTGGGGGCCTTAAAACCCACATG
Source organism: Pandion haliaetus (assembly GCA_013401275.1). Taxonomy (NCBI): domain Eukaryota; kingdom Metazoa; phylum Chordata; class Aves; order Accipitriformes; family Pandionidae; genus Pandion; species Pandion haliaetus. Next base: position 99,787 of record VYZV01028296.1, on the reverse strand, counting down.
CATATATGAAACAGTCCAAAGAACAAAATGCATTATGAGGAGCATTGTTTCATGGACAAAGGCAAGTCATCTTTACTGGAAAAGCCTGACCAAGTTACCGTTCCCACTTGATGACCATACTCCCCCCGCATGGACAGCTGAGCTGCTCCTGAACCTCTGCAGAAATTTTAAAGTTAGAAACTAGTATAGATTGGAACTGAGACTGAACATAAGGCCATAAAATAGCAGAGGTTTATGAGCATGCCAGCCATCCATGCAGCAAGGGAGAGCTGAGGGTAGCAGTCCCCAAAGACAGTGTCTCTTGTTCCTCGAGGAAGGGCCATCAGTGATCAGGACCCACCAGCTCTGCCTATCCCAAGGTCAGCAAGGCTGATATTCCCCCACTGCAAAGGAACAGACCAAAGGGAGATACCCAAAGCACAAGCAGAGGCAAGAATAGAAAAACAAATGATCTGAAGACACCTGCATTTTTCCCCCACTTCTGTGCACTTCCTATTTAGGACATGATGGAGGAGACGTTGCAGGAAAATAAAGGGTCCTGAGGAAGCTCTACTCCCCACCAGCCCTAGACAGCATGGGACATGATCCCATTTCACGTGGCTCAGTCTCAGCAGTTTGTTTCCACGGCCTTCCGCCTCCTTATGCAGAACAGGGCTGCACATACCCCTGCTTCACTGTGAGTTTCAGATAATATTTTCTGACGTGTCACCTTAACCAATTCTTCTCATTTTCGGCAAATTCCCTTTGCTCTTCCCCTCCCAGCACCAACGACACACCTGTGTAATGCAGGAAACAAAAAGTAGGAGGTCAGTGAGTATCTCACAGTATCTTTTTCACTGGTTTGTTTCCTTGGCTGTGGAAAAACTCTAATGCTGACTGACACATTAAGAAAGGTGTACCCCCATCCCATCCAGGATAACGGATGCATAGCTAAAAGCCAACCTAAAGAACTAAATGAAATTTCTGATGGCATGCATTTCTACCTGTCAACTACTACCGAAAGGTTTAGTGCCATTTCAAAATGCATCTTCAGGAATCAGCCACTTCCGTTCCAAAAGTTAGAATGAAAATATAGCTGCATAAATGTTTCACATTGTCGTGGTTTAACCCCAGCCGGCAACTAAGCACCATGCAGTCGCTCACTCACTTCCCCCCCACACCCAGTGGGATGGGGGAGAAAATTGGGAAAAGAACAAAAACTCGTGGGTTGAGATAAGAACAGTTTAATAGAACAGAAAAAGAAGAAACTAATATTAATAATGATAACACTAATAAATGACAACGGTAATAATAAAAGGGTTGGAATATACAAGTGATGCGCAACGCAATTGCTCACCACCCGCCGACCTACGCACCCGGAAGTCTCCGAGCGGCGATGAGCCCGCCCCAGTTCCTAAAATGTCATATGGTATGGAATACTCCTTTGGCCACTTTGGGTCAGCTGCCCTGACTGTGTTCCCTCCCAGCTTCTTGTGCCCCTGCAGCTTTCTTGCTGGCTGGGCATCAAAGGCTGAAAAACCTTGACTTTAGACTGAACATTACTGAGCAACAACTGAAAACATCAGTGTGTTATCAACATTCTTCTCATACCTAGCTCAAAAACACAGCACTGTACCAGCTACTAGGAAGCCAATTAACTCTATCCCAGCTGAAACCACGACAGTATTTGTGAAGATCTACATTTTAAACAAACAGAAGTAATTCACTGAAAACTTCCTCAGTGATGGCCAAGGCTCCACAGAACTACGTGCAAACATACATAGCAGAAGGAATCTACGAAGTGCTGCTTGTGATCCATATCAGATAACATGAGAAGGATGACTGATCCTTCTGAGAGGCTGAGAGAGTTCACATTATTTAACCTAGAGAAGAGAAGGCTCCAGGGAGACCTTATAGCAGCCTTCCAATACTTAAAGGGGACCTACAGGAAACATGGGGAGGGCTTCTTTATCAGGGAGTGTAGTGACAGGATGAGGGGTAATGGTTTTAAACTGAAAGAGGGTAGATTTAGATTACGTATTAGGAACAAGTTCTTTGCTCTGAGGGTGGTGGGACACTGGACCAGGTTGCCCAGAGAGGTTGTGGATGCCCCATCCCTGGCAGTGTTCAACGCCAGGTTGGATGGGGTTTTGAGCAACCTGGTCTGGTGGAAGGTGTCCCTGCCCATGGCAGGGTGTTGGAACTAGATGATCTTTAAGGTCCCTTCCAACCCAAACCATTCTATGAATCTATGATTCTATAATCCCACTCTACAGGTATGAAACAAGCTCCAGCCACACAGCAAGTCTAAGGAGAGCTGGACATATACCCCACATCTTCTGGGTCTCCAAATTCATTAAATTAGCCTAAAATCTTCCATTCTTTATGCTTGCCACAGCCAGCCCAATCAACTTCTCTGAGAAGCTCCCACTCAGCTGCAAATTGGTCCAACAATCAGATTTAATGTGTTTCTAAATTTTTCTGGAGTCTGAAGAGAGAATGGCCATTGTTTTCTGATGCTCCCTGCCACAGCCGGTTTCAAGCACCATGTCCACCACCTGTCTAGGGCACAATTTGTCCCCCAAAGCCTCCTTGAACCAAACCACAGCTCTCCTAATGCTGACGTTGTTCAGGCACATTCCCCAAAAAGCCCACCTGACTGTGGAGCTTGGGGTTTCCTAATTATATTCCCCAGGGATGAAGGGGTGGGAAAGCAAAGAAATTTCTTTCCACAGTCTCTTTAGTCATGGTTGTTTCTAAGGTTACAGGAAAACAGAAAGCCACTGAATACCACACCACCACATCCGGACCCAGGAATGGTTTGCAGTGATTAGGATGGACAGCTTTTCTTGGTCTGAATTCCTTATGATTTTGCAATGTGCTCCTTTGCTTTTATGTAGTGCCTCATTTAAAACAAACAAAACAAAAAACCCCCAACCAACCAACCAAAAAAAAACTCAAACCCAAGCAAACACACCCCCCCCAGCACTTCCCTACCACAGTTCACCTAACTTAAGGCACTTAGATGTAAAGGTGTTTCCTAGGAATCCATTGCCCTGTGTGCAGTCATTAGAGAGTGAAGACCTGGCTCCTATTCTCTGTAAATACCTTTTTCCTGATACCTAACACAGAGGTGCATCCGGTTCCCAGGCATGGGCCTATCAGTCCCATGTGTGCCCCATCGCAGGTTCTCACAAACTGCCTGTGCATACATGTCCGTCCAAACAGCCAGCAACATGAACAAGACTCCCAAAATCATAATGAACGCCATTCAGCCCCAGCGTATTCTTTCTATTTTTCTCAAAATTAATGTACAGGGTCCAGGTAATGCTTTATCATAATGTCTACAATCCACAGTAGACAGCAAGACATTGCTGTATTAAGTTCTGTACAAATGCAGCAGATATTTGTACAGCTAATTTTCTGCAATTAAGTTTTTTAACACAAAATTCACAGCAAGACATGAGACAATATTCTTTCAAAAACTGCAAGTTATGATCATGAGCCAGAAATTTAGGGGAAATGACTTGCTACCATATTTTTTGTAGGATTCTCCTTGGGGTAGAGAAAATTTACATCCTTGATTACAACACACCTGACAAAATCAGACACCACTATTCCTCATGAAAACTCTTCAGAGAAGAAGGGAGCTGAAGAGAAGTGAGGGTGGAGGAGAAAATCCTCACTTTTCCTGTCTTTCAATTTAATTTCAGATTTGTGAAGGTTTTTTTTTTTTTACTTGAAAATAAAAAAACACGTGGACACTTCTACACTTGGCAGAGAAACAACAATGGAGGAACTTTTGGGTTTTAAGTTTGCAGCATTGTTTCCTTTTTTTACTATTAATAATTTTGTTATTTTTATTGACAGCTGAACCACATCAGCTGAGTGTTGTTTGGCTGCCCATAGAGACACACAGACTTTTGGATGGCACACAACGATGTACCTACCTATCCTGAACTCTCCCAGGTGAGCTGTAATGAGTGAAATCAAATGTGTGAGACCGCAGGAAGAAACATCACCAAACAGGGCTAAATACAAAAACACCTGCCTAACCCAGGAATTCAGGTATCTAAAATGTGACTAGGACATAAGTGGTGCTTCTGCTAGCTGCTCTATTAGAAAAAAACCTACAGTACCTTCATTGACTCTTTGAATTTACTGACAATGCTCACTGATCCAAACGTGCTCAGGAGACATCCCAGTGTAGCTGCTTCTTTGCCAGGGACACCTAACCTAACCCTGTAAAGCAAAAGGATTTCCCTTAAGTGGGAGATACAGGATGTGCTGGGCTTCAGGCACCCCGTATCTCCTCCACTCTGCCACTGAGAGCTTGTGTATAGACACCAGCCCAAGTTAGGGGGTGAGTTTAGTCCAGCTTAGTCAACCCAGTCCAAAAGGCTATGGGAAGCCTGTACTTTAAACCCACTAAGCTAAAGCAAGCTTAAATTGATACAAATTGGCTAAAATGAAAACAAGAAAAGCCACTCTGAAAATGAGGTAAGTGTCCACAGTGTGTTTTCCACCTGTTTTACTAAATTGGCACATGTTTCTCACGTAGACAAGCCTAATTTACTTGACCCTGGGCAAATCCCACAACCTTCTTCTTCTTTATGTTTCCTACTTTGTAAAATGAGGGTAACACTGTACCCGCTTTTGTGAAGTGCTCAGAGATTTATGGAGGAGTGCTACATTAAACTGAGTAAGTAGGAATTATTTTACCTTGACATACCGAAAAAAAAGTGCTCCGAGTCCAGTTCTCCACTATTTTACTGGCATTTTGTGACTTAGCAGAAGCAAGAGTTTAGGGAACAATAAAAACAAAGTTAAAGCGTTCTCAGCTCATTACACATTTTCTCAATGTCTTTTCAGACGCAATTAAACCAAAGAACCCTGAAATTAACTGGTTTCCAGCCTGAGTAACACTGGAAACATTTATTTCCTACCCTACATGTCTAATTAGTGCCGTTTAGTCAAAAGGGAGCAAAACTCCAATTTGTAAGTGAAACTAGACGTATATTAAAAACACACTCTGTAATAATGCCCCAGTGCTTCTGTAATGCTTCATGCCTTCAAAGGGCTGAGCAAGTATGATCTCATTAATTCTCACAGGTAGGTAATTTGGTGTTATTAGCCTTGTTTTACAGCCAGATCTTAGAGAGGTGGAAGTGATTTGCCCACAGGCACAGACTCCACGCTTGAGACTGAACTAGAACTTGGGAGACCGACGTCGTAACCAGAGCTGGGGACCCTCCGTGCCTCCAGAGGGGAGCTCAGTGCCTTGCAGGGTCAGGAGACAGCTCTTGTGGGATTTGGGGGTCTGCTATAAAGACAATTAAAAAGCCAGAAGGAAAGCTGGGGAACATGGGAGCACCAAGCTCAATGGCAGCTGTGCAAGAGCCTTTCTCCTTGCTCTTCATCCTTAATGCCAGCAATATCAAAGCTTTCCTGTTTATGGCTCCGCTGTGACTTTTGCTGCTTGGCTTTAGACCACGTTGCTTTCCAAGGGGCCTCACTGAAGGCTTGCTGCCATTGGAGACTGCAAGAGCCTTGCCCAGGATAAATCAACAGTAAGAACACTCTCCCACAAGGGTCTGTACAGCCAAATCCAGCATGTTTTAGCCACTGACATCCAAGATTTCATTCTCACACCCTTGCTCACCTGTCATCTCACCCTGGGGGCATTGAAGTCTGTGAAAAAATGCCATTTTTACAGTGAAGATCCCCAGCCCAAGAGCACAGCATTAGGACATGCTCAGAAGTGTCTCGGTCCATGCAGGCCATGCCTGGCCAATGCATCGTCCTCCCTTGTGTCACCACTAAAGCCTGGCCTGTAGGTGTTTCCGTCACATGCCTACCACATCATACGGCATGCAGCACCGGCAGCTGCCTGTAACACACAGAAGCAGGAGGCAAAACTCATGCACTCCCCTCCCAATTAACAACTGAAAGGTTAGTGAGCATTCCCTGAGTCTGGGAAACCTCAGCCCAGCTCCCTCTGATGTTGGAAGCAGAAATCCTCCAAATCCTGCCTGCCACGGGCAGTGCTCTTACCTGACAGGAGAGCTGGAGAGGGTCTCGCACACCCCCTTTCTGGAGAAACTACTCAGCAGGAAAATAAATAAATAAATAAATGAAATCAAAACCTGAAGCTCCAGAGGGCAAGAGTGAGCATGACTCCGCAGCCCTGGGATCGGGGCACTCCCCTGGGAGTGGGGAGACCTGAATTCCAGTTACCAGCACCATGGGTTGTTTAATTTTAAAACACATAAACAGTCCTTGGAGCAGGAGCTGGATCTCCGGCCGCCCCGCTCCCAGGTGAATTTCCCCAAGCGCTAATATAGACAGCCTTGCTTGTTCTTTCTTGCTGACCCACTGAATCTGGTGTTTCCCCGCTGCAAGGTGGAACAGCTTTCCCCAAATGGGGGGGAAGAGGGAGCAAAGAGGCACCTGCCACCTCCTCACATCGCCCCAGGAAGGTGGTAGGAGAGCGCAGTGGGAGATGTGGCTTGGACCCTTCCTGATGGAAAAGGGACCTGAGCCCACATCTCCCCCGTTGTGAACGCATGTTGGGGCTAGCGAAGCGAAGAACTGCTGATGCAGGAGAAGAAGCCCAATCCCCTTGCAGTGATGCCAGCACACATATGGTTTTGGATAAAAAGGGTTTACATGCTGTACGTGCTGTCCATGCATTTTAGTCCAGGGACACAGCTCCAAAGAGCATGCAGTACTTGCATTGGCTTTAGGAGCACAGTGTTGACTCTGGAAAGGGAAAAAAATAAAGCCTATCACAGCAACATAAAAATTAGGAAAACTTCACTCTTTTACAGGAGTTTGTGAAGTCACCTACAGCCCAGCCCTTACCCCATGGGTCTCTAATCGTACCTCTTCCATGGCCCTCAGGGAGCGCAATGGACAGTGGTGGAGATGTAGGAGATGTTGCATTTTTCCATCTCTCGGCAGCTGCGAAAGCCCTGTCAAGAGGAGACTATGGGAGTGAGGATTAGGTGTTGGGCTCCCCTAGACGTCCCTCTGCACCTGCCCGGACCTCCAGCACACCTCGTTGCAGCCAGCACAGCTGCATTAGCCAGCACGAGCTGCTTAAAATGCATTACAAGGCACAGCTAGGAAACCCGTCTCCTCCAGCTGTCCACAGACTTTGTAACTTTTCGAGATGGGTTGATTATTTTGGGAACTGGGGCCTGTTTGAACACTGCAGTGCTCCAAAAAGGTTTTCAAAGTGTGGGGATGGAAATGCATGCACACTCTCATACACACCTCACGCCCACGCACGCTCACTTCCAAATATTCCTTTCTCACACCCACAGACAAACTCTGTCTCACACAGGGACACTATCACAGCATCGGCAGCTCTTGTTCCCAAGTCCCCTCCCTCTCTCAGACACGTGCACACACTTTCCCCCTTCTTCTGCCCCACTGTGCATCAGCTCGGTACTCCCTTCTCAGCAGGTTCATCTCCCAGGAACCATAAAGCAGTGGTTTGAAAGACCCTAGAAAAGATTCTGGAGAAATTTAGTAAGAGGAGCAAAATCATAGTGAAAACAAGCAGACCAGACAAACCCTACAAGTTGGGCAATTGCACCAGGAAGGAGCTTGGAAGGATGTTTTCTTCGAGAATAACAATACAGAGAAAGGTGTGGGGACACTTCTGTACACATGGCTACCATCCCTACATGGATGGCAGACAAGTTTATTTGTGCAAGTCACCCAAGCATTACAGTGCTCAACCCTGAGGGCCTGATTTCCCAATTGTCAAGCTTGAGATGGGGGTTCAAACCTCCCCACAGAGCGCAAGGCAACCAGGGTGCTTGCCAGGGCACATCCCCCAGCCCGGGAGCCTGGGGCTTCACCCTCACCAGAGCTGCAGGTGCTTCATGCACAAACACAACCACAGACACGTTCCCTGTGCCCCAGAGCTTCCTCCCAAAGGCGGTGCACACTCTTTTCCCCATGGCACCATTGCAGTGCAACTGCCACGGGTGTAGGAAATGGGGATTCAGTTCCCTTTTGCTTGGGAAGGAAGACTAAACGTCATATATGCCACCGCCAGCAGTGGAGTCTACTCGTCTGGCACCAGGCTCAGCTCTACTGTCCCTTCAAGCTAGTCTTGGAGTAGGCTGCTTGTCTTAGGGGTCATCATGTCTCCAACAGACCCCTAATCACATATTTCTACTTCACCTTGGTGCTAGCAGAAAACTTCACAAACCTCATCGTAAGCAAGACTGGTGAGCCTTACTGGCAGGACAAGGACAAGGACAAGCACAGGTTTTCAGCCAGATCGGTTCCCTGGTCCAGGTCTGTACATAACCACACGTGTAACTCTGCCAGAGCAAGGCTGAGGGATGAGAAATTCAAAGAGGACAGTCACTGCCAGCATCAGCCCCTCTCCTGAAGTAGTGAGTCACATCCCCAAAACACACGTCTTCCTTCTGGTGAAACAGAAAGGAGTTAGAAACTCCTCTAAACCAGGGGTGATGTTTCTGACTGGAAATGGAGAGATCTGGACCCAAAGATTTATTTAATTTAAAATAATTGCACAGTCCAAGGAGCAAGGGCTGGTGGCAGGGAAGTTCCCTCATTACAACTGCAGGCCATGCTGACTGTCCATCCAAGGGCCTTGCCAATATGCTCCATTCCCACGCTGAAGAGCATCAGAAACGTACTTGTTTAAGTGCCTCTGGACACATTCATTTCCAAAATACTGGAACAGAGCCGTTCAAGTCTTCCAGATTTGTAGGGAGGGAACTGAAGCCTGAACCAAAAGCCCAAATACTCCATCTAACTCTAATGGAGTTTGCAAAATGCTGCGATGATGCCAAATGTGCATTTTCCCCAATCTCTGCCACGGCATACCACAGATACTGGGTTATATTGTTCAGCACAGGATGAGTGCGGTCTCTCGGTCTCTTTTATTAGCAGCCTGCTTCCCAGATCCTAGGCCAGCCTTCCCTACCAGCTCTTGATTAACCTTTTGGTGAGCATCTCCCTCTCACACGCACCCGCTACCAAACAAAGCCACTCGTTCACATCTTTCAGCAGCGACGCTTCTTCAAAACATCCCTCCATCTCATTTTTGTGATGTTTTCCTTTCAACCGTGTGGTTTGCCAGCCACCCCTCCCTTCCCTCGCTAATTGATTTCTCAGGAACCACAGATGTAGCTTGGCACGTTGGATCCCCTTGGTCTGTCAACCACAAAATCACCTCCCCTCCCCTCCCCCTTTCCCAAGCCATGATCAGGGAGGGGAAATGCCTTCCTGCTTATAAACCTCCTGCCCCAGATGTACTCCATGTGGGGAAATAAAACACACATGAGATAAGAGATGCAAGAGGCAAGGGCCATGCCCAGAGAGAAGGGAGACAATTGCCAAAGCATGGAACAGCCCTGCCTGCTCCTCGCCCTGCTCCAGCACAGGCAATGCTGACAGACAGCAGAAACCGAGGGTTATCAGGCTCCTACATCCCTTGGGTACTTTTGGAAATAGCTCTTCTTCCCAGAACCACCTCAGGGGGTATCTGCCCCATACTGTGACACCGAAGGCAGGTTCAGAGGAGCCACCCAGAGAAGGAGGAAGGAAGGGCTTGGCGGAGGCTGATTTATTCATCTTCTCAGGCGCATTTGCAGCCCACGCATGTTGCTGCAGCTGGGCTGGTAGGGATGGCCAGCTCTGCCAGCTGAGCACTAGCCCAGGCCGCGGTCACAAGACAGTCCCTTGAGGTCCCTGCCAGCTCTAGATACCCACTAAGAACATCTAAACCATCAAGGGCTTACCAAACCAGTTTGCCCCTAGGTCATAGTCCTCTGGTCATCCCTACCACATATCTTAGCTTGTTCCTGCTTCTCTGTGGGATGAGCCAGTGTCCTGAGGTGAAACCCAGGCACAGTTGTAAGGGTGTTTTGCTCCAGGTTTTGCTCTCTGTGCACTGTAGGTGAGTCTCTCTCAGGTTTGGCGCTCTCCGTCCTCCACAGCCATCCAACCCCTGCAAACTCCTCGCAACACACCTCACAATATGCTGCAAAATCAGCTCTCCAGTGGGCTGCAGCACAGGCCTCACATATTGCAGGCACTTTGAATTTAAAATATAACAACAACAACAACAAAAAATTAATTATAACAGGGAGTCACGAGGGACCCAGTAAGAAACCTGAGGCAAGTGCTACCTGGGGTGGACTTTGCAGCACTGGCTAGGGCTGCTTAGTGGCAGGGCAAAGTTACCAAGAAGCATTCCTGCAAATCTTATCTGTAGCAGCTCCTGGGGTAGGTCCTGGTTCTGGGGAGGAATAAATAACTATGTATATATTAGTCAGAGATGGGTAGGTTTCCAATCCTCTGTTTGGGGCACAGCAGCTCCTGCTGCTTTCCACTGTTACAGTCACTTCACCTTTTCCTTTTCATTGCTTGCGTTCCCTGAACCATCGCTCCCCCGGCACAGGAAAGACACCTTCAAGCTCTCATTATTTGCATTTATGGCTGAAGCAAAAAACCAAAAAAGCCCTCTTTTTTAGAGGGGGGGGGAGAATAAATTATTAGTGCTTTCTCATCATTTAATTTGTGGCAAGTTTTCTATACAAGACTGTAATCCTGAAATAAAAGTCTAAAACCTGATCTCCCTTTTCTGAAAAGGCACATCACACAGCAAACTTCTCATGGTGTCAAGATGCTGTTTCATCAGTGGACGGGGATGTACCTGCCATTGAGCTACCTGCCAAAACCCACTCCTTGTTATTGAGCTACCTGCCAAAACCCACTCCTTGTTTCCTGCTGGCATGAAATGAAGCCTTGAGAAAGGTAAGGTGGATCATGGAGGCTTCACATCCACTGTGCCATGCTGCACATTGGCACCAGATATCTCTGTGCCAGGAACAATGTATGAAACTCCATGGACCTCACCTGGTTTGTCCATCACTCTGCCAGACTAAGAGTTCACTCTCATGAAGACAGCAACCAAAAAACAAAAGGGAAGATCTGTTGATTAAGCAGAGACAGTTTTCATAGCCAGATCCCTCCCTATAACTAGTAAAATTAGTTTTACATGTGAGAAGCTACATGGGAAAGAAAAATAAAAATAAGCTCGTTTCAATGACCCAGTGTTGCACTGAGTAGGAAAAGCCACAGCTATTTGATTGAGTCTGTTTGGCTGCCTGGTTAACCAGCTGGTAGACACAACAGATAGATATATTATCTTTTAACCAAAAATCCCAGCATCTCTGAACCTTCAGAGCCTCCCACCAGCCACATTAACTCCAGCAGAAACAAGACAGCTTCTCAGAGCAGAGACAGAGACCCAGCTCCAAAAAGGCATTTTGGCCTTAAATTCCTGCTGATTGCTATGGGACTTCAGCACCTAGAAGCCTTTTGAGCCAAAGCCAAAGGCAACAGTTGTTGCTGTGGGAGCAGGACCAAGGAAGTTGTGTCTGCTCGGTGCAGATGAGTAAGACCAGCTTCATGGAGGAGAAATGGGGAATCATCTCATAAGCCATTGTCAGAGGCCAGGTCTGATAGCCAACACCTTGAAGTGGGAGCCCAGAGGCTAAGGTCTGTTCTCAGCTCTGCTGTATGACCTTGAACAAGTCCTTTCATTTCCCCAAATGAAAGGAGGTGTATTTACACGGAGACCCAACATGGCCGTGCTGAGCTACAAGGCAAAATGTCAACATTATTTCTCAGTTCACTCTTTGGACATTCAGAGACCCACCAAAGCACAGCACTCACCACTGCTCGTCTCTGAGCAGAGCGGATCATCAGCTGGGGTGAGTGGTACAAAAAGCTATGGTTACAGCCCTTCTCCATCACTGGATGCTCCCTCCAAAGCTTGTTGCATGCCCTAGCCAGTGGCACTCTTGAGGAAATGGTATCATGGTTAAAGAGCACAGGTCCCAGAGCCTGAATTCACCATTTCCATCCTGGCATAGCTTCACAGAGAACAGGGAAATTCTCCTGCTTTGGGAATGGAGGTCTGGAAAGGATCTCCTGCCACTGGCAAGGAGCACTTTTCCTCCATCATAAAAGTAATTGAAACAGGGTCCCAAATTTCACCCCCATTAGCTATTTAACCAGCAATAAATTGCCCTAGACCACAAAAGCCTGCCAATGGCCTTGCGTTCTCCTGTCTTGGTATGAAATCAAAGCAACTCCATCTAACTCCCAGGTCAATCTGGATTCACACTAGTGTAACACCTTTAAGTCAAGCACAGTTACACCAATGTGCCTGTGATGGCAGAAGAGATTCAGAGCAAAGCCCTTTTGAAACCGCTGTGTTAACACAGGCAAGCAAAACCCTGCGGACACTCTAACAGCTTAGTATCTATGTCCCTACTCAGGAAATAGTAATTGTGACTGTTGTTCCTGTTATGGCACTGCATATCTGAAATCTGAGTATTTCTAATGGTATGAAAATTACATACAGAATAGGAAAGTTAGAGCTTAATTGTTACTATTCCAAATACCAGTGTTCCTTCCTTAATCTTAACTATCTGAGACAAAGGAAAATATCTGACAAATGTATTTGGTCTGCATGTCTCATCTGCAGAAGAAATTAAGAGCTGTATACCTTTTTCATGAAAATATGTGAAATGTCATTGAAAATAGATCAGAGGTTTCATGGCCCACAACTGCACCTCAGAATTAGAGGTCTAAACTGGAGGAATGTTGAAAATAAAAGTCCTGCTATGTTTTCATTTATGCCCTAGGACCAGATGTTCATCTCAGATCAGTATCCAGTCAGAATAGATCCCACTGAAGCTTCTCAGGACATACCTGTTAGGCCTGATACAAGTGAGACCTTGATCACCCTCAGTGCATAGACAGCAACATGCAGCTATACCTCCAACTTCAACAGCACTTCAGAAAGGTCTTTGTTTTTCTGAACATTTCTACATATCCAAGAATAGTAAGAGCAGTAATGACAGCTAATGGGTCTGGCATTTAATGAGTTCCTAGATGAAGAGCCCTTAAGCTCTCAGATCTTCTAGTAGGTCATTAACTGTCAGAAATTATCTAGTCATCTATTTTAGGGCTTTCTCTTGGACTCATTCCTGTAACATTCATATGCTTCAAGGGCCTGAGCCTGTGCCTGCACTTCTCACTGACTTCGGTTGTACAGAATCAGGTACCAGCACCCTAAAGAAATGTGCGTAAATCACACGGCTTTCAACAAAAGTTAAGCTCCTACACGTCCTGTAGATCCAGGTGCTTCCCCAGTAACAGCGAGGGCTCCGGGATCATCCTCTGGGGAGGAACAAAACCCTGATGACCTGAAAAGTTGGAGGTGCAAAACCCCCATTTCCCTTCAGAGACTCCCACCCCAGGCACATGTGGCTGCCTTGGAGGAGAGGAGATGCTGTGCCCCAAGTTGTTGGCTGCTCTGCTGAGACAAAAGACAAGTAGGTGTCGCAGCTGGCAGCAGCCCATGGCACAGTACTGGGCATGTCCTCACTGGGAAACAGAGCAAGGTTGCGTTCAGAGCTCCTGCTAGGTAAGAGCTGCCAGGCTTGAATACAACTAGCGATGGTGGAGAGAAGCTGCAAGTCCCAGGTTAGTCGTTGTTACTATGTCCTTTGAACATGACCTTCCTCTGTATATGTCTTACCCAAACTGCAAGACTACTTTCTTCCACTGTCTCTATGTGGACTCAGAATCTGGAGGCTCCAGAGAGAAGTCTATACTTTATTTTTTATTTTGTAACACCTATAGTAGTTGAAATACATCCTCAAAGCTGCTCCTTGCCACCACTCTGCAGTGCAAGCAAACTGGGAGCGACTGTACACCCCTGGCCAGAATCCCAACTGGTAGAAACTAGCATAATTTCCTGGCATTGGCAACACTCTCCTGGTTCAGACCAGCCAAGGGCCTGACCCAAGAAACAAAAAAAAAACCACAAAAGTGGTAATTTTTCCTCAAGAAGAGATGCATGCTAATATTGCCTCTGCAAGTTCATGACTAAGAAATACATCTGTGTCAATACTGAGAATAGACAGCGGTTGCTTTTTCCCCCTCCTGTAACACCAGTGCCTGAATCAATCTATCAGGAAGTAGAAGACAAGTCCTAACAGTCACCATGGCACAACGAGGCAGCTCTCCGCATCCTTTGACTTTGCTTCACCTCAATCACTATTTATCGCAGCAGTTGCATGTCCCACCAGGGAGTATTAGGTCCTGTTAATATACAAAGGCTACATCTGCACTAGTAAATTAAGCAGGGACTGTCAGGGAGCGTTTCCAGGCACAGGAACACTATCAACTCTACTGTTATGCTCCTACAGCAGCCCCTGGCACAGTTTTGGGCCAGGCCAAATGATGCTCTTGCAAACGATGCCTGAACAGGAGCTAGCCTGAGCCAGGGACCATCCCCAACAGCCAGTCAGGATGCAGCCACCCTGCTTCGGAGGACAAGAGAGCCCAGTAATGTGGACATAGGCTGCCCTGTGCCTGTTGGCTTCAGGACCAGATAACAGTCCCAGGCACATTTAATTTACTGGTATAGACATAGCCAAAAAGGTTTCTTCCTTCAGCAAGGGAAGAGAAAGTAAGACACATTTAAACATTGTAAAGAATGCAGTGGAAAAAGAACACCTGGATATTTTGAGCAGCCGAAGAAAAAAGTTCCTTAAAGAAAAAAAGACATTGTATAAAATTCTCAATTTTCCAGTGAGAACATCAATCCTATGGTATTCCTGACATCTCTGACAAATTTTACCGTAACACTTCAGTTGGCTAAACTGGTTTTCAGTCAGGTACACCCACATGCACCCCTCATTTCTACCGGGACAAGAAAAGACTTCCAAGCCAAAAAGTTCATCCTTCTCAGAAAGCAAAGCCAGCCAGCTCCAACCCCAGAGGATCCAGGAAAGCTCAGCTGACTGCTTGCAGGACAATTTGTTCCTGGAGGATATCACAGTCCTTCACATGGAGATTCCCCATGCCACTCCACCCACCCACAGTCTGTCCCAGGACTTAACTGTCCTTCCAGTTCAAAAGCTCATCCCCCAGTTCACCTTAGGCATCCTTTGCCACATGCTTTGACCTCCAGGGTTGTCCAGCCACCACAGGCGTAGCGGACAGTTGACGGATTTCCTGCTATTTACAATAATTTGTATACACGCAGTTTGTTATCTGCTGTTAATCCCAAGCCTTCCCAGAGCTGTTGCCTTCCAAGATGCTGTCTCCTTTCGTAAGGTCTTTAGAAGTGTAAACTTGCCCTTGGCTGCATTAACACAATCAAGAGAAGATTTTCTACCGAGTCATCACAATCACCTCGTATAACTGTCCTGTCCATACTTGACCTCTCTTCCAGGATTGCACCATCTGAAAGACTTTACCAGGAACTTTATATTTTCCTCTAGATAATTGTAAGAGATAGTGTTGGATCATGGACAGACCCCAGCGGGCTGAAAAATGCTTGTCTGAGTAATGGTTACGCAGCATCAACATGAACAACACCCAAGAAGGGAACAAGCATTTCCACACTACCTCTTACGTAGAGTCCTCTCCTTATTGGTTATAGTGCTGTACTGGCTAAGCTTTTTGAATTGGGTCTGAACTTTCGTAATGCTTCTTGTTAGGGTCAGGTCATAAATTTCAGCTCAACTTTTGGCTAAAACCAGCTGATTCAAGTTTATACAAATAGTTCTTCAAGTAATTTCAGAAAACTGTTGTGATTATATTGCTTTAGTTTCCCATTTAAAAAAAAATATTAAAAAATATTTTATTTCTTAAGGGAAACAGTTTAGTTCAAAGATAAATAGTTCCAATGATGGTTTTAAGCTAAAAATGTATTGGATAATAGGTTTTTTTTTTAAATTACAGACCAAAAAACCCCATATTGTTCATGATTTTGATGTTTGGTTGGACCACCACTTTCCTCTTCTGTTTTCTAACTTTTCCAACATGAACCTTCCCAAATCATATTTTCTTTTGTGAAAGCTCCTGAGCACCAGCTGTGCACACACCTCTGCCCAGCACTGTGCAAACAGGACACCGTCCCCCCAATGACACCAGGGACAGAACAGGCACCAGCAAAGCAGAAACATCAGCGAGAGCAGATGCTTCCCACAGGACTGGAAAAACACATTTCAGCAACAAGGGCCAGAACAGTAATAGCATTTTTTTTTTTTCTGTGCTTTTGCCTTGGGTAGGATTCAACTCTCCTAACCTTAGCATAGCTACAGTGTCACAACTGCTCTCATGTTAATTGGGCGCTCCTCAGCAGAGTTATTGGAGCCTGGGGAGTGTCATGTCTTGTCCTGAAGATGCACATACTGGTCTTCACAGGCAGCAGCACTGGTTTATCCCCACTGCCTACCTCTCCTGCTCCCCATGATTCCATGTGCTACTCTGCACAGAGCAACACCAAAGATCTGAGTGGCAAGGGCAGGAGTCCAGACTCCATGGTTTGAGCTCCAACTCCACGTTCAGCACAGTCTCAACAGTGCCTAAGCATTTAACCCCTCTTGGGGTTTATTGCCAGCCCTGGTATTTGATACGCACGCAGTCCCTTGTCACTGCTACCATCACCTGAGGGAACCCCTAAAGAACCAAAACCGTCCATAAGGGCAAGATGAAGAGGAAGAGCTGTTGCATGTCTCCATCAGAGGACACTAGTCCCAGCTGAGCTGCAGCCTGACAGCTCCTGTTCCTGCACACCTCAAAAAAAATCTGTCTTTCAAGCCTGCTCTGTCCCACAGCACTGGACAAGAGCAATGCTGCTTCCACAGACTCTGAAGCTCTATCTCTCTGATGAGCAAGGAAGATGCCTAATTTCTTTCATCCCTGCCATTCAAACATTTAGTTTGGAGGGGGAGAGCAGCATAAGCATGCTCTTGGATTTCATCTGCAGCCTGTGACAGTCTGCTACCTCCAGCAGCCCAAAAGCTAAATGACCTTTCTAGCTTTAAATGAGATGAGTCTGACAAGGCCCTCACCATCCTGCTTCCCACCCCACCTTTAATCTCATGCGCAATCTTGTCAGGAACACAATAGATTGGAGTTGTCATGATAAGGGCAGATAAGGCTCTGAGAAAGTCTTTACAAATCTGCTTGAAGTTTAGGAACTGCCTTGAGCAGGTAGTGATCCCAAACACGCAGAGGTGGGTGCGGGGATTTCCAAAGCTGTAACCATCTCATTGACAGTGCAGCGGCTGATACCGGAAAGGATCAATGCTAATCACTATTTTAACAAATTACTACAAATGCCCCTATTTTAGGGGGAGAGATGAAATCATGCAAATGAGCCATGTTCCCTGGCTAAACTCTACTTGCAAGCTCAGCTACAGGGAGGCGTCTTTGAAATGGATATGAGGTGAAGTCCCTAAATGTTCAAGAGGCTGGGTTTGCCTCTTTGTTCCCCCAGTTTCACAACAACAAACAACGAGAGGGCTTTGTTCATATTAACACAGGAGAGATGTAAAAAGAAATTATCTCTTTTAGCTTTTGTCTTCAGGACACTGTGCTTATAAATTCAGTTTGCTCTTTGTAGACATTAAAAAGTCAAAACATTGCCCTTGTTTTATTCCTATTAATTTGCATTATGCTCAGAGATCAGAGCACATCTCATGAACGCAGGTCTACTGTGAGATCAAGATACGGGTGCTAGAAAAAATACATATATCTGATGTCATGCAACGTAACAAATTTTTTGTTTTTTAAATTTTTCTGGAAATTTCCTGGTTTTCATCCTTAGAAAAAAACGTAGAAATGCATTGTAGGAGAAAACATGTATCTTGAATAGATCCACCTTTCACAGCCAAACCCATCCTGCCTCCCAGGGCTCAGCTCCAAGCTCACGTCCAGGCTGCATACAGCTGATGTGGCTGTAAATTGAGAAGGAGCAGGTGGATATTTTGGTGAAGGGCATCAACCTTAGCCTCTTCAATCCCCCACTTTGCACCACAAGAGCAACAGGTCCATGGATTACTCTATCAAACTTTTACTTGCTTTTAAAAATCCTGTGCNGGGGGAAGATGTCTTCTAAAGTCTAAATAGAGTGGCTTTGTACTTGTGAAAGACTGAAGCTGTTTTCAAGCTGCAAAACATGTACTCCCAAGAGTCTTTAAAAAGAGATATCTCTCCTTTCCAGCAGTGCCACTCCTCGCAGTCTGAATAAACAAGGAATAAATTGCCCAGCTCGTACACCGGCTAGCACAGGTGACTGATTAATTTGGGAAGAGAGTTCAGCCTTGTCCCAACCAACTAAAGCTGTTGGCATGATTTCAGGAGGAACCATTGTCAGACCTTGTTAAACCCTGTGCTTCAGCTGCTGCAAAATTAATACGCTGTGACTATTTCAGGCACCACTTAGGAGGTCAGGCTTTAAGAGTTCAGCTTGTGGTTCATCTTGGGGGAGCAGGAAGAGGAGGGAAAAGAATGACAAATTTAAAATTAAATCAAACAAGAAGAACAAAAATAAAAAGACTCAACAGCCAACTGTTCACAATGGCCTGCTGGGAACTTGTTCCTTTTACTTCTGATTTACAAGTTACATATGGCGGGTTGTTTACATTCTGTTACTGGTTTATGTTCTTCCAGAAAGGAGAAATTCCTCCAGTAGATTTTGATTGCTTTCCTGTATGCCTCTCTCCCCGAACACCCCCACCCTCGAGTATCTGGTTTCGCTTAATATGCCCAGAGGTTTCCGGAACAAAAGAGGTTGTTGGATTTTTTTTATGGCTAAACAAAAAGTCGACTATTTTTCCAGGAAGGTTCAGGCTGATTCACATTATGTGACTGTGAATCCATGCTTTCAGACTCTTCTTTGCATACGGGCTCTTACAGCAGCCACGTCTTCATGTATCACACAAATGAACACCTCCAGCTGCATGTACTGCATGCCACAGCCAGAGACATCCTGGTGGAAACTGTTCTACCCATGCATTTGGTCACATTCACACTGTGGATTCCCCAAGCTGAAGCAAGACTCCTGGTCTTATGGTCCTGCTCTGCAGACTCAAAATCTCCGTAGACCAAGCAAAAAGGGCAAAGGAGTGGTGGTGTTCACACGATGAAGAAAGAAGACAGAGGTTTCTTTTCTTTCCAAAGAATCCAAAGCAGAGCAAAACTGCCTCAACATTTCCTCAATCTCAGGTTGTGTGTATGCTACAGCAGGGATAATCAATGACAAAACTGCCTACCCAAAGAGTGTGTTCTGTAGACACAGCACTTATTTATTGAAGCCAAATCCATTTGGTGCAAATTCCAATCCTGTTCCCATAGAATCTGCATCCTGGGCTGGATTAGCAAGAGTGCAGCAGCAGGTCCAATGAAATGGCCCTTCCCCTCCATTTGGCACTTGTGAGATGGCAGGTGGAGAATCATATCCAGTGTGGGACTCCCCAGTACAAGAAAGACACGGACATCGTGGAGAGGAGGCCAGTGGAGGCCCCAGGATAGTTGGAGGTCTGGAGCACTTGCCCTACGAGGGGAGGCTGAGAGCCAGGTCTGGTTCTGGGAGACCTTATTGCAGCCTTTCAGTACTTAAAGGGGGCTTAGAAGAAAGATGGAGAGAGACTTCTTACCAGGGCTTGTAGTGATAGGACAAGGAGTAACAGTTTTAAGCTTCAAGAGGGGAGATTTACAGATTGGATATAAAGAAGAAATCTTTTATGATGAGGGTGGTGAGACACTGGAACAGGTTGCCCAGAGAAACTGTGGATGCCCCATCCCTGGAAGTGTTCAAGGTTGGGCTGGATGAGCAACCTAATCTAGTGGAATATGTTCTGCCCATGGCAGAGAAAGTAGATAATCTTTAAATGTCCCTTCCAACTCAAACCATTCTGTGATTCTATGGACAGCTTTAAGGAGGGAAGGGACAGGCAAGACCTTACTGCTGCCAACAGCTACCTTATCAGAGTATACACAAAATGCAGAGTCAGACTCTTCTCGGAGGATCACAGTAATAGGACAATAGGCAATGGACACGTGCTAAAACATGGGAAGCTCTGATTAGATTTAAGGACTTCGTGGTTTTACCGTGACAGTGGTCAAATGCTGGAATGCATTCACAGAGGTGGGGCCAACTCCAACTTTGAAGGTGTTCAAGACTCAACTAGAAAAGCCCCTGAGCAACCTGATCTACTAGGCCTGGTTTGGGCAGGGTTTTGGGCTAGATGACCTCCAGATGTGCTTTCCAAACTGAATTGTTCTATGAGTCTATGAATCCTAATTTCTAATGCCTTTAATGACCAGGCCAAGTGCCAGTTTGGCATTCCTTTGCAGGCTGAGAAGAGAAGGTAGTCTGTGACTGGAGAGCTGGCTGTGCACATGGAGCAACCTCCTTTCAAGCCCTACCATTTTCCAGTCTGACTAGGAAACAGAAAAAGGAAACAGAGCAGATGTCATGGTCTTCAGAGCTGAGCTTCCCCATACATTGTCACTTGACTCATCTCTAACATAGCCCCTTCCTTCATTAGCCAGCAGCATAAAGATCTGCCTCTGGAAAGAGGGTTACAGACAGCACCATGTTCAACAGGATGGTTCTGGAAGCTGGACTTTATTGCAGGAAGCGATTACCCTGACCACAAATTCAGCACATTTGGAGCTAAGCCTAATTATCTGAGGGTCATTTTTCACACCCCAGATACGGCAAAAAGCCACTCACTGCCATCTTTGCCCACCTTCCCAAAGGAACTGAAGAGTGAGCTACTGTTGGGAAAACAAAAACAAAGACAAACTTTAGAAAACGTAAGTAGCCATTTCTTTAGTTCAATGGGGAACTGGGTTTGGCTGCCTCAGACAGCTCTGGAAAAAGAAAAGGATCTCCACACATTGCCCCAAAGACAGGAGTAAAAAGATGAAAACAAGAAATCTCAAAGGAACCATGCTGCAATGTGTATGTTTAAATAGACATGCTTAATCATACAAAAGAGGTCTGGTTTAAATAAATTATCCTGCTTATGAATTTAATGGAACAAACTTTTTGACAACCAGCAACGTTTGTGATGTATAATTCCAGAATAACAAAAAGAGGAAAGCCAAACTGAGTCTACCAAGGGACTCTTACCCTGTACCCTGTCTCTGACACTAGTCAAGAACCAAGGAATTGGGGAGGAGAAACTTTAAAAACAGGGTCAGTCTTGGAGCAATACTCTCCAGAATACATTCTCAGCATCCTACAACAGGGCGCTCCTGTGGGTGTCTTTAGGTCCCCTAGCCCAACCCCTGCTCAAAGCAGGTCTAATTAGATCAGGTTGCTCAGGACTTGTACATTTGAGTCTTGAACACCTCCAAGAATGTAGGCATCCCTTGTGAATGTCTCTGCCATGAATTTGTCCGGTAGCTTTATGGACCCAGGTAAACTTTAAGCATCTATGCCATCCTACTGAAAGGCATTCCCCAACCTAACTACTGGCAGCACAAGGAACTACCTCCTTTTGCTTGTTACCGTTAGCTGCAGTAATTTAAAACCAAAACCCAAGCCAAATGGTACATCAGACAGAAAGAGAGATGAAGGAGATAATATTGCAATTGTGTTCGTTAATGGTGCCTTTGCTCCAGTCACTCTCATGAGAGACAAGTGGCAGGAGTTACTGGCTTGCTGGAACCTTCATATAAAAAGAAGTTAAGATGAGTGGGCCTGCTAACTGCCACGAAGTATAACACACCTTTATAAAATCATCAGCTTTCCATACATTGTAAACTAGAAGCACAAAATCTGTTTCCTCTCCAGTGTGTCAGGGATGGAGAAATTATTAAAACAACAAAAAAATTATGTTGTTAAGAGGATTAAGGCACAAGAGCAACAGCAACATATAATCTATGGCATTCAGCTGCCCAGGTCATCAACAGCAGAACTAGATATTTACATGCATGGTCCATGTGATGCATTATAAAGAAACATCAACAAGGGATGTTGAAATTCTGCAGTCCTGAGGCATCTGCCTCTGAACAGATTTAAGATGACATTTACTGCACAATCTGCTCATGAAGTAAAACAAACCAAAATCACAACAGATGAGTTCAGCTCCAATCCCTGGGGCTCTCTGCTTCAGGACCCAGGACTGACCCAAAGGCTGCTCCAAGACTGCTCCTTTAGGAGATCCCAATTCCACTCCCCCTTGAAAAAGGAAGTCAACAGTAAACACTGAGGTTGGACAGCCCACAGTTTGGAGCCACTAGAATTAAAATAACCTGTTCCACATAAGCAACTCCTGAAGTTCAGAGGAGTTCAGGAAAAGGTACTTCACAAAATTGTGCATTCCAGCGTTACTCCTAGAAACCTTCAGCTTCATCCAGCACCCAGCATGGACCTGCTCTAGGGAAAGCAAAGCTGCATCTCTAGACCTGCCTCATCCCTTGCTGAAGAGACTGGAAGACATCTGCCCATTGGTAGGGTCCTGAGAAACTGGAGTGCATCTATTGGATGACAGAGCACTTTGGATAAGTAGTCCTTGCTCATGTGGCTGAATGTTGTCTGAGCAATTAGAGTCTTTCTATCCCAACCCCTGCCCTAAACTATCTACGGAGTGCTAGGAAAATCACCTCTGAAGGCATCTCACATTTGTCCTGGAGATTCCTGTCCACCCTGCCTATGCTATTTGTGACACACATTCTCACTCAAGGCTAGCACAGGCAGCTCCTTGTGCTGTGTAGACCTACCCAATCTGGACATCCTCTGCTTCTCCCCAAGTACAAGTAGGGGCACCTTTCAGAAATGGTAAGTGCGCCCTGCCTGACGACACTGGGGATGGTGCAATGGATCCCCAGCACTGGGATCCATGTTACAAGCCAGAGGGACCAATGGCCTACAGGACTCTCGTTCAATAGCCTTCCCCATGAGTTTGGCTCTTCACAACACAGAAGAATACCATGATATCTTGGCTCTGTTGAGACATCAGACTCACCTAGGAAGCAAAAGACCCATTTTTAGACCCCATTTTTCCCAAACAGGATGAGTGTGTCAAACTCGACTGCCATGTCCCAGGACTGTTGCTCAATCACTGGGTGCAAAATCTTCCACTTCAGGTATGTGTATCTATAAAGTTACGAACTTTTTAAGGAAAAAAGAGGCTGCTTGGGTAGTTCAGTCCCTAGATACAACTTGGGAAGGGAGAGACCGAAGCATCCTGTCAATCTCTGAACAACATCCTTCTCTGGGTAGAAAGCTCACAGTAGGGACCCTGCTTCGTTATGAGAGCTCGTACGTCTGGCAGGCTTGAGGCTCGGTGAACACCACAGGAGCATGACATAAGTCTGTGAGACCGGACATTTCAGCAGAACCAAGATCTTGTAGAGCACTGGAACGCAGGGCAGGTAACAGAGCGCTGAAGTCCCAGCTATGTAGAAACAGAGTGAATGACCAATGAAGGGATAAGAAACCATTTAAATTAAGGGGAAGATGGGCTACTTTGTGGACAGGGGTAGCCCAAGAATTTAGTATTCATTTTAAGAAGAAACAATGTAGATGATGTTGCATCTACTTTGCTTGTCTGGTTTTTATTTACCCTTGCTTCCCTCTTTGGAAAAGCATCACAGAACAAAACAGCCCAGAAGGGAAACTAGCCTGATAAATAGACCATCAAGAGAAATAATTAGTCTAGATAGGAAAATTAAATAGGGGGAGCCACTAATCAGCTGCTCTCTCTGCAAGGAGGAGGCTGGGAAAGTAATTTAAAAAACCTTTTGGAGGAGACTCTGAGGCAGAGCGTAAAGTAAAAATACAGATGGCCAGAAATTAGAGCAAGTCTGTGTGCACAGGAACAGGTGGAATTGGTTAGAGGCAGAGCTCCCTCCCACCCTGCTTACCCCCTCCAATTCTTCTCATGACTTTACCTTCTGCTTGGCAGCGCTGTGAGCTGGGAAGAAAAAAATATCTCCCTCCAAGCTGGTGAAGCTGTCTCCAGCTGGGAGACTGCACTGCTAGCAGCCCTGCTCAGTTCCCAGGGGCTGAACACAAAGCCCCCAGCACCAGAAGACTGATCCTAATTCAACTACTTCAGTGCTGGCCTCACAAGTAGAGGGGTAACTCAGCACCGCCAGAGCCCCCAGCAGCATGAACTGGAGGGAAGCTTTGCCTGGGCAAAACAATGCTAAATAAAACCATCAGACCCTCCCTGCATAAAACCCTACCAGAAGATCAAGCTTTGCTAGGATCAGACCGAGTCAGTTCACCACCAAGGCAGGAGGGAGCAGACCAGAGCTCTGCTTTGCCCACATCAGACTCCTTTTTGATCCAGGACCTCACTGTTCCTCCCCTTCCCGCAACAAGAAACTACCGGCTTTCTAGTTGAGATCACCCTCTCGATCACCATCATGGCATCTGGTCACCTGCAAAGGCCACTGTCTTACCAAGCAGGTCTACAGGCCGGCAGGTCCGCAATTGTGCTACGAACTCAGAGGCTGTACCAGTGTCAGAAACGGTGGAAGTCCTGAAGGGAAATTGGGATAGACAAGGCTTTGGAACACAAATAAAATTCTTCACCCCAAGGAAATTTGGATCTTCAGCTTCCATTCAGTTTGGGAAACTCTAGCTGACTGAAGCCCAGGGCTAAGCAAACTCATGTCTCCCAGAATGGAATCCATTACCGAGCTGGAATGCCTCTAATTATACTAACACTAATAACGTTAGCTACTAAAATAGTTCAGAAAAGGATAAGTTACAAACGTGGTTTTCAGCCTGTGGGTTTCGAATGCATGGAGGTTGCCAGGAGGGGTTGAGACCAGGGACACAACCTACTTTCTTTCATTTCACTTCCATCTAGCAAACTCACCCACCGTTTTCAGATCCAGTCACATAAAGAACAGATGTTTTAGTTGCTATGTAGGCACCCAAAGAAGCAGCCCTGGTTTCAGAAGAGCTGAAAGATTTTTCTCTTTTTTAGATAGTGAGGAGAAAATTGTTTACCCTGAGTAGGAACGATCAGGTTTCCTTCCCTTTCTATAAGTGAAATCATGTANAAAAAAAAAAAAAAAGCTTCTTTTTTTTTTTCTTTTAAAACACCAGAAACCAGACTTCTGTCTACCTCATATAGCAAAGGGAAGTTCATACCAGGTTACATCTGTCAGTGCTCAACAACCAGGAATTCGTACGATGCCTTTACCCCTCGCTAAGCAATGCATTATGGAAGATGACCTGGCTGAACGCCTCGCCCCAAGGAGAAAATAGGAGCCTGAAGAAAACTGGTGCCATATTTTATAGAGGATTTTCTTTGGCTAACATTAAAGTTTTCCATAGAAAATTAAATTCCCACCCAAAATAGAGTTTACTCTCCAACTAAATCCTCTCTGATTTATGGATTGGGATGATGGTTGGGATTTTTTTTGCTCCTAATATTGGAGGCAGGAGGAACTGCCTCCAAATGCAAGTTTCAAAGCAAAGGTCACAATTTTCTTTTTATCCTATTTGGGGAGTTTTTAAGAATGTTTAGTGTTCGTTTAAAAACGTTAAGATTTTGGAACTGCTTATGTTCATCAGGATGTCACTGCCAGATTTCAGACTAATCTGAAAGTCAAGCCCCAAGGGACTGGAGGGGGTATTAACAATATTTACACACAGGACACTTTTATATTGAGAGGCAGGGACCTAATAAAGGGCAGCAAGCAGGTGACCAAAATAATGGAAAGAAAAAGATACATCACTAGGATTTCAAATCAAAGGATTTTCCCTTTATTAGGCAGGACTGTTTCTGAAGAAAATAAACCAGATCATTTCTGTCATGAGCCTGGTGATTATTCATGCGACCATCCCAGGAAGAGGTAAAGAAGAAACGCACACACACACATGGTAGGTTTTGGTAACATGGAGGTCACAGCTAAAAATTCAAGCCCTTATTAGAAGCTAGGGGAAATTACCTTCCTAAAGACATACCAGTGACCTTCAACTCCTAATATAGTCTAAAGGGTTGTGGAGTCCAGCTGTTCATACACATGCAGAACACCCAAACTGCAGATGAATTGTATGACTCAGTTTGCTAACTGTCTTAAATTTGTCCCCACTGGAAATAAATGCCAATTGTTCAAACATGAGGGAAAGAGGGAACACAGCCATTCCCCTACAAAGCCTAAGGCCAGTTACACACTTCGTCAAGGGTTTGCCTGCCTTTCAGCATTGCCTTTGTGGAGCAGATTTTCCTCAGGCTTTACAACAACAGGTACTGTAAAAAAGCCCTGCTTGTAAGCACACTGAAGGAAAGGGAGAGACTCCCTTGCCACCGTTCAGCTCAGACGTTATCAATCCTGGACTAAAATATACTAACAAGAGATGCTGCAGCCATGGATGGGTCAGTCTTTTGGGGCCAATTGCAAGGCACGATTTGCCTGTGAACATCCCTACAGGGGCTGGAGCTATACACCATCACCTATATTCTGAATTTCCCAAATGGTGCGAGATGCAGAACAGCGATCGCTAATGCTTTTTGAAAGCCATCATTTCCCTAATCCACACACTCCCACTGAACAACAGTTTTATCCCAACAGTATGTTTTTATTTCCCATGTTTTTTTCTGTGAGACCAAAAAGGGAAAACAGGACAGTTTGGGCACCCCTTCCTCAGCCCATTTTGCCTTTGGAAATAAAAGAAATTACAGAGAGAGAAAAACAGAGGAATAAAAAATAAAAGTTGAAAAAGGTAGTAAAGGAAAACCAATGTTCTTCAAAATTAAAAGATGGTTGTTCAAAGCCCTCTGCGAATCTCCTTTTACTGAAGGGCCAATTCCTTCTGAAGCCCATGGAATAATTACTCTGAAGCTTCACAGAATTAGCTTCACCCCAAGGAAGTTAGGGAGTGATGAGACATGGCCAAGTTTGAATAAATGAATGTAAATTGAGATCCCCTGGCCCCCTTCCAAGCTGGCCAGACACAAGGCAGCTCTGGTCTTGAAGTCACATACCTCACGGATCTACACTCACAACAGAGCGTGACTCTGTCTGGGTTCATCGTGTGCTTGCTAATAAAGCCTCGTTACTATTCTTTACCAAACTATATAACTGTAATGGCAAGGTGCTTACTGCAACAGGTGAAGGTGGCATAAATGCATCTCTAACAGGTTTCAAACTGCTCATTTGACCTCGGAACAAACAAAATTGCTTCTCACCTTCCTTGGAGTTCCCTTTCTACAGGACTCCACATAAAAGGAAAAAAGCTCCAGGCTTGCCTGGCCTAGAATCAGAAGACACTTGCATGCAGGGGAAGAGGAGGAGGGAAGACAGCTCTAATCCCCTCCCTCCCCTGTCCCACTTGAAACATTTTCTTTCCTTCAGCCCTGAAGAGGGGAGAGCATGCGTGGTGAGTCAGCTCCCAGACCTTCCTGAGGTCGGATTTGGCAACAAAATGCCTCCACTTTAGCACAGGGTTTTAACAACCAGATGCAGGATGGATACACGAGGGAGATGGGCAGTCAGCGGGTATAATCTAAGGACCAGCTACCCCTCCCAGACCACTTCCAGCTGCAAGCCCACTTGAGTTGGGGTACGCAAAACCAGATCCAGCAGAAGCAATTGCATTTCTATCAGACCCTCAACCCCACTCAGGGTCACAAGTCCCAGCTGCATTGTATTTTGGAAGTGACCCAAGGAAGGTGCTGCTCAAAGGGACAGGACGATCACAGGGTGAAGAGAGTTTATTCTGGGATGGGACTGGTAGTCTTTAAAAGATATGTGGTTCGACATGTTTGGAGAAGGCGGTTTGCCAAAGGAGGGTCCAGTGCCAAGCACAGAGGGGCTATGAACCATCCAGAGGACTTTCTGCTCCAGGCTCTGAAATACCACCTCTTCCCAAAGCGACCATGAGATACTTTCCAAGGTAAACAGACAAATGTCGCCACATGGAGGTTAAAGTTATCAAAAACTAAAGACACCTCATTGATGACAAATACGCAACCCAGAAAAATGAGATTTAAAGATCAGACCCGCCACGCACACCCCATGGCAGGAGACATGCCCTGAGTTTTAAGAACAATTCCTAACTAGAAAAGCCCAGAATGGCTTAGATGTGTGACTTCATCCAAAAAACCAAGTGTGGCCCAGACATATGTAACAAACCCAGAAGTCATCCAGAGGCCAAAGAGCGGACAAATTAAGACAACGCCAAATGATCAGAAAAAGGAAATAAAGGTTTATAATCTGTCTAACCTGCCTAGAAAGCACAGGTCTTTCCTACATCAACATTCCTTAGCAGTTAGTAAGAGATAATAACATGATTATTATGGGGTTTCTAGAGACAGCTCAGGCAAAAGTAAAGGAAATTCATGCTGCCACAGAAGAAAACCACAATAGAGGGCTCTGCATTTAAAGGTTGTCTGCTCTGGACATTTCAGCTATTCATTGAGCAAATATTAGTAGCCAAAGTATTCAGGCTGGCAAGGGATTGGGTTCGAATGTGACCGAGGAGAATGATTAAACCAAGCATTTACACACAGCTTTCCTCGGATAGACTGTGTCTGCACAGGCGGAGGAGGCGGGCAGACACCCCTCGGTTGGGTTTGACCCACGGACAACACCAGGTGGTGGATTCTGCAAGGACTGACGCGGCACAGGAGATTTTTGGATGAATAATTTATTCACTGAAAAAAAATTGGGGTTTGGGCCTACCAAAACTATTTGCAAACTCAGTGAATAGTTTCCACCAAAAGCCTGAAAACATATCAAGGAAGCAGTGTTTTGTTTAGACTTTTCACTTTTTTTTTTCCCCCTCCAGAAATGCCTCTGCCTGAAACTGTACTTTGAGGCCAGATTACTTGACTTTAAGCAGACTAAGCTCGAACAGAGATGCTTCCATTTCACACGGAACATTGTCAGCACTCTGCTTTGTGGGCCAACCCAAAGAAATCAGTGATTTGCACAGCTCTAGTAGGAACAGCTGGAACGAGCCTACTGGCTCAGTACTCACAGGGAAAGACTGGATCCAGTGCCAGTAAACCCAGTTCAGGAAAACACACAGTGTGACCTGGAGCAAGTAAGAGAAAGAACTTCTGGACTAAGGAAATGCTTGATATGGGCTACTTAAGAACCGTGCTGGAAAGCCTGGGACCAAGAAGAAAAGCCTGGAGTCTGCAGAGTTGGCAAGGAACATGAAGGAGCCCAGCTTGGCAACCCCACAGGTCTCTGGGAAGTAGATAACCCAAGAAATAAAAATCCACTGACAGCAAAGAGGCCAGCTGAGCTGATTCTCAAGGAACTGAAGCAGTAGGAATCAGCTTGTGACAGTCCTCCAGGCTCCTTGAAGACCATTAGCTTATGCTTAGCAGCATTATCTACCAAAAGGATGATGAACTTTCAAGATGTTCCACCTGCTGATGCTCAGAGAAGACAGACTTCTCCTTTCACATATGTAGGCATGCTGGTGGTGGGTGAAGGGGCAGTGAGCAGGTATTTCCCACACAACCCTGAGCTCCTAAATATGTGTCACGTCTCCCCAGACTTACTCTACAGCAAATTTGTCCTTCAACCTTCCCTTCTCAATCAGCTACAGGGAGTCTAGTCTCCCAACTTCTGTATCTAAATTAAAGGCTTCAGTGGAGACTGTGGGATAAGCCCACATTCATTTCCCTGTTAGTTTCCAGCAGCAAGGAAAGCATAAAAGAGTAAGATACACACGGACATGCTAAGATCCCATCCCAAAACATTTCTCCAGATTCCATTTATCTGCTGCTCAGGGAATTCCTAAGCCGGAGGTGCTGTCCTTATATTTAGCAGCACTTGATGGAGTTTTATTGCTTTTGCCTATATGGCTTCATGATGGAGGGAAGGGGAGGAGAAAAATCCAGCTGGATATAAGCCAAGAATTGTGTCCTCAGATGATGGTGTTCCTGTACACAGCTTGTCTTTGCACCGATGGGGGCTTGTTGAAGGCAACTTGATCTCATTTTGGATGTTCAGGAATTTTGGGCATCACCACAGAGACATTCTGGACACGTGCAAACACCCACCAGTTCATACTAACTCGTATTCATTTTCTGCCCAATCGCGGAGGGCAGAAACAGACTCTCGACCCATAAATCAGGTCATGGTGTGTTTGTCCCTGTGCCATGAAGAATTCTCTGAGAATCCTGCAGCTGAAGGCAGGAAATTCACAGCTGAGACCCGTTCCAGGGCTGGAGCCCGGGCAACTGGCAAGCAACTGCAGCGAGAGATTTTGGATTTATTGAGCTGAGATTTATGCTGCTGGAATTCATCACAAATATTTCACTCTCAGCAAGAGGTGGGAAAGAGGGAAAGATCGCTTTGCGTGAGACAGCTTATTTATGCAGGGCTGTCTCTCATCTAGCTTTGGAGGCATCATGAGGCAGCGAGCTGTAGTTCACAGAGCCTTTTGGGAGGCAGAGGATATCTCTGCAGTTCCATCTGAGCCTATCTCCAGCAGCCTCCTGGAATCCAGTGTTTTCTCTCTATTGATTCTGCTATAGAGGCAGCATCAGTTGCTTGCCTTTGCTGCTCTCAAGGGCTGCACTGGCTGCTCATCAGTCGGTGTCCGGAATACACCTCTTCCTGGGGTCTCTCCTGCTAAATAAACAGCAGTGAGGGAGGAAAGGATCATAATAAGGTAAACATTTGGCTCAGTCTGTTTGCATTGTCACCAAAGCCCCACTGTGATGTCTGCAAGTCCTACCACCTCCAGAATGGCAGAGAACGCTGCTGACAGCTGGTCCAGTAACCACAGCAGTTCTTGCATGCTTTGCAAGCGTTCGTGGTGGAAGAGGTTGCTTGATCCAAGCTGAGAGAGATGCTACGGCACCATATTGCTATGCCATGAATTAGAGAGATTGGTTTTGAAGAGTTTAATGAAGCCCTGGGGAAACACACGCTTGGGGTTGCTCTTGTGCACGCAGCACACAGCATGTCTGCACAGGCTGTTACGGCTGGGCACATCGGAGCCACCTGGACGTGCTGGCACAGCCCTCTGCCTGGGCTGGGAGGTCTTGCGGAGGGAGCTCCAGAAGGGTCTCTGCTCACATCCAGCCAGATCAGAGATCAGACCTCTCCACATATGCACGTGCCGTGCGGGCACAGCAATTTTCAACGACAAATATTGCCAGTTCATGTACTTGACTGGCCCACGCTGGGGCAATACGAGATGGCCACCACCAACTCTCTGCTGCACCCAGGTGCCTGGTATCACCTCCCCAATAGGAGGGGCAGCAGAGCTGACCACAAACCAGTGTCTGGTATATGAACTTTGCAGTCTGGTATATGAAGTAAATTCATCTTTAATTTGGTGTTTACCTTAAACATACATGGCTATGAAAAGCAGTGGCTGAAAGAAGGCTGTAGCAAACGCCTGCCTGTCCTGAGCGGTTCCCCAGGTAAGCACAGCAGCTGTGGCTACCCATTGCTTCTGGAGCCAGTCCTGAAGAGCTCACGGACCAGGGAAGGGAAAATCTTCATGCGAGAGGCAGAGTTTATTGGTGGTGGTGAGGGTTTAAGTTGGTGACAAGGAGACAGTTTGCCCTGGTGCCATGCAAACTCCGTGTGTGCACCCAAGTCCCACACTACCCCCAGTGCATCTGCAGGAGCTGCAGAGACCTCCATCCCCATAGCCTAAATCCAACAAGGAGAATGAGTCAGACACCTGGCAGCTCATTCCAGTGACCTTTGCAAAAGCAGGTTTCATTCTGTGATCCTTTCTTCCTCCTCCCCCCATTCCTCACCTTTTATGAGTAACCATATCTAAACTCCTAAATCTGGTTACTCTTGCACAGCCCTTGATTTGGAAGTTGCTCAGACAAGGCAATACTTGAACTTTGACCTTTTCACACCTTCACAGAGCTTTTCTTCTGGAATATTTAATATTAACCCAGGAAACATCCTGTGTATGTCTCCAGAGCACAGATCCAGTTCCGCTCTCATTTTCAGCACCTCAAGGTACTGGGGACAAAAAGGAGAACAGAAGTCCTACTTTATCTACCGAAAGTGTCTTAGGGTTGTGCAACTTGTTTACAATGGCAAATTTTGGCAGCCAGCACAAGGAGCCTGGGATGGGATTCCAGTTCAGCTCGAACTGCCTCTCAACAAGTCCCAACAAAAATGCGTGCCATTCAAATTTTGCCACGCCAAATTCATACTCCGGCTTGGCTCCAGCAGCATGCGTGTGGGGGACATTCTCACCACTGCCTGTGCCACCACGTTCCTCCCAGCAGATCTCACCAGATAGGTCTCCCCATCTGAACCACTGAGATGATACACTTTGGTGATGAATAGGCAAGTATAAAGTTCAGATATCCTTTCCCCTGCAAGACCCACTCATAGGTGACCAAGGTCAAGCTCTCATCCAAACCTAGTGAGACCAGTATTGGCAAAGAAGTACAAGCAACAGTCGCCCATGAGTCAACTGGTCAGAGAATAGGTGTTTCCTAGTCTAGTTCCCCGTATCCCTAGAAATGGATCTATGTGATCTGACCACTAGTGTACTAACTCCTCCTTCTGTTACTGCACTAGTGACAGAAAAGTAGCATCTGCTTTCCAATGCGGTGAAGCTTTCCACAAGTCCCTTATTTAGAAAATCCATTCAAAACCATTGGGCCAGCTACATTTCCTGGGACAAAAATAACAAAATTGGAAGCTTCACTATTGCCTATAGCCTAATTTCTTAGGATGTGGGGAAAAAGTAATTTTTCACAGAAGGCTTCCTTAGTTACTAAGCCATGGCACAAGCGGAAGCAGCTACCCTTTACTGGTTACCTGATTATGAGGCAGCTGGGGTGGAGAGTCTGCACTGCCTTTGCTAAAGGAATCTGAAATGGAGCCCAAAAGTTTTGTTTCAGATTGAACCGAACTATTTTGAACTACATAGATCACACTTTGGGTTCATTTAAACAAGTTTTCCCTCCTATTTTCTGGCCTAGTCAAACTAAAGAATTTCAGGGTCCTCTCCACCAGTTGCTGAGTAGGCATCTCCCTACACATTTTGCGTCCAGTCACATAAATGATAGCTTTCTTCAAGGGTACCAAGCAAAGCTGTGATCTGTGAACTTCAAGCAGAAATCCCTAAATAGTGGAAAAGAACAGATTCCAAGTGTGAAAGTCAGGGAAGTTTTTAGCCATCCGTTTTCAAAGTATATGAATTCAGGATAATGGATGCTGATAAAGTCCTCAGGTCACATTGATGCCGTTCATTGCTAAGGAAAAGACTGGCCCAGCAGCATCGATGGACTTAGCATCTAAACAGTCAGGACGCAAAGATCAAAGAGAGGAAGTGTACAAAGTGCTTTGCCCAAGGTTGGAATGATGGTCAGCATCAGATCAGGATAAAGAAGCACGCTCTGCAGCATCCCATGAGTGCTATGATATCTCCACAGTAAAGACTAGATTGACAGAGGAAAACAAGTGAGGTTATTACAGAACTATCTGCAGAACAAAAAAATTAGCTCTTTATATGGCACTTAAAATCTACCCATGAAGTAGGTGACTTTACGTAGACATAATATCCTACTCTTGAAAAGGAAATATGCCAGGAATGTGAAGTGATGGGTATGGTTTCACAGAAACCATCTCAAAGATCTCCGGCTTTTCACTTGCATAAAAACCAAAACCAACACAATAAAAAAAAAAAAAAAAAGAAAAGAAAAAAAGAGGGGGGAAAAAAAAAGTTAAAAATAGACAGGAAGAAGTTTTCACAACCATGGAGTCATTTAACTTTCTTGTTCATCAGCAGAGAAGCGGGTAAAAGGAATGTGAAGCATTTACTAGCAGGGCAGGATGACATTCAAAAATGGAGTCCATTAATTACAGAAATAAATACAATTAACACAGCCTCCAAAGAGTTTACATAAGCTTCTTTTAAAAAGTATCCCCTTCTACCAAGCAAGAGTGTCTAATTTAGAAGTGAAATTAGGAAGCTGGCTAGAGATAAAACAACCAAGGAGACGCTTGCAAAATACAGTTCCTCAGTTGTGCTAGAAAAGATAAATGCTATGAAGCCACCAAGGCCGTTAGCACAATTTCCAAACCACCGAGAACTTGGGAGACGCTGTACGGT
>VYZV01028296.1:27447-65829 GCA_013401275.1 Pandion haliaetus | reverse complement strand
GGGGGGGGGGGGGGGAGGCAATATTTTCCCCGAGATACAGGCGCAGTGAGGTAAGGAGAAGCACAAAAGGCTGGTAACTTCTGAGGAAGAACACCGTCCATGCCTACTTTGGGGTTGTCCACATATGAGTTTAAAGGGGCCCATTGAAATGAGCCTCCTCATCTAGTACAGCTATGAAGCTTTTCTTTAATCAATTAAAGTGCTTAAGGTCAAAAACTGAACTCAAACACACCTGCCTTCCATTTTCTACAGATGAAATTGAGAGACCTTCACCAGGGAGCTACACCCCAGCAGTTTGTACTGCACATACAGCATCAGGAAATGATGGAAATGTAGGAGGTGCTGACTCTCCACATTTTTAGAATAATTTTGAAAGTCTGTAAAGGGTAAAGAAAAGCTTTAGACAGGATGTGAAGTGTCTTTTCAGGGGATTCACAGCATCTTCATTAAAACCTACAAGTGCCTCCAGAGAAAATGCTGGCCACTAAAAATCACACCTCCTTCTAGCAGAGAAAGGCTGAGCTGCTTGAAGTTACAGCCAGGCCTGGGACGTGATAAAACAGATTCAAAATGAGGAGAAAGACTCATTAGTCTGGGTAATCCCTGCCCCGAGGAACAGTCCACAGCCCTGTACGTGCCTTGCTGGGTGACAGTGGCTGGACAGGAGGGTGGAGGCTCTGGCTCAGAGCGTGCAGTTACAGGAGCACAGGTTGAGACCAGCCTGTGCTTGTGGGTTTCCCCTTCCACAGAAGAGAGCAGCTGATGCTTCTCCTCTGCTGGTGAAAGGACAAGACAGGACACCAGCAAACCCTGGTCCCACTTGAGGACAAGCGGTGCTTCTGATGTCTAGGAAAGCACAGAGGAGCAACCCAAAGCTTTGCAACTTTATGCCAAAGTTTTGGAACCGGTTTCCCTTCTGCAAAGCTACTTGCCTTCTGCACAAGACCTCCAGGCCTTTCACTCCTTCCTAAGGAAATAACAGCCTAATAAGGCCCCACACATCTAAGTCCATATGGTGCTGGGTGGACTCACCCAGGATGGGTTAAGATTTTAGCCAGATTTTGCTTGCTTCAGGTAAAGCGCTGCAGCGATTCAGCAGAGACTGTTAAGCACAGTGCCAGGATAACATGGCCAGGCCACATCCAGACCTGGCACAGCACACCTAACTCAGAGCTCACACAAGAGAAGAGGCAGTTCAGGTCTGCCTACACCAGCAAGATAGACATGCCCTCTGGCTATCAGTTTTGTAGGTGTGGGGCTGCACCCTCTAAAGGAACCTATGCAGTCTGCTTGCCTACAATCATGACAAGAGGCAAAAATATCCGGCTCTTCTAAGGGATGAAAGGCAGGCCCTCAAAGGATTAAGTCACCAGCTTCTTCCCTTCCTTTCAGAGCTGGTGAACCATGCAGCAATGTATGTCAGCTGTGTTGGTTTTGAGTCGGGAGCGAGAACAATGCAGCCTGTCTTTCCTGGTGTGCACCTCCAGGGAGGATTCCCGCAAGCGTTCCTCCGAACAGGGCAACGTAGGTGGCAAACAAAAGAGAAAAGCCCTTCAACTTTTGACCCCCCTGGAGTTTACAAATTGTGAAGAGCTCGTATCATCATGAATGAGTCAAGAGGCATCTCACAGAGCCCTTCGGCCCACGCTGCACGTGCCTCTGCACTTTGTCACCTCCTGCAAGTGTTTGTCCTGTTCCCACCATGGAGCAGGAGAATGGGGCAGATGGTTCCTGGGAATTTTTGCCTATGGATGTGCCTGTCTGTAGTGGCAGCAAATAAATTAAAGCCCTCAGGTCCAAAGGCCAAACCACATCTGTGACAGATGCTAGTCTTGATCCGCATGAGGTGACAGCAGCTTTAATAAACCTAGCGAGATGTATTCCCTATGTCTGCAAGCGACCTCAGACATTCTTCACACCTGATCCTGGGGTGGCCTGAGTGAACTCATGCTCAGAGAAACTACTGCCTGGAAGTAGGAAGGGACACCAGACCTCTTGTTTTTGCAGGTGGGGAAAATCAAGCACAGGAGAGAGATTTGTTCAAGATCACCCAGGGAGCCTATGGCAGGGCAAAGAATTGAGCACAACTACCCCAGAGTCCCAGCCCAACACCTTTGCTACAAGGCAACGTCTGTCCTGTTAAGGAGAACCAAAATCATAGGGCAACACATGTCTGTACAAAGAAACTGAAAGGATCCTAACACAGAGGCACTTCCACACGTAGTCAAGACCGTACTCTGCAGCCCATTTCAGTTCCTCACTGCTTTGGGTTGTTTGGGGTTTTTTTAACGCAGTTTTTCTATCTCACACTTTGCTGGGTGTTGGTCTGATATGTGTAAGGTCAACAAGAAGGACAACACCTAGAGCTCACATGACTGGTACAAACTGCATCCCCTCTCTCTCAGAGGAAGCTTCTGCCAAACCTATTGTACCTACAGAGCATCCCCACAAATTTCTAACAAGTTCATTACAAAGCATGAAATGCTCTGGAAAGACGATATCCACGTTTTCATACATGGAGAAGTATCAGCCAGCCTTCTCAGGACAACAGGACGGCCAGCACTTGCCAGTTGATGTAGGGTGGAAATAAATAAATAAATAGAGATAAAGAGATAGATATATATGGAATCAACATACACAACAATAGCAAGTGAGAGAGCAATCACATTCTGGTGTGAACACTAATGCCATCCTTTTCCTGAGTCAGTTGGGTCTAAAGGCACATAGTCACACTAGCCCAAAGGCAGGATGTATACCCACACGGTACTAAGCCTGAACTACTAGTTATGGGCTGGCACACAGCCGGCTCAGAGTAGGAACGTGCATCTGCATCTCTCTGTGTTTTCGTGAGCTGCAGTGGAAAATTAGGGCTGCTCAAGAAACAAGGCTGAGAATCAGGAGCCCTCTCCTCTGCTGATATACCGTCCTGCCATACACCCACCACAAGCATTTCCCAGGCTTACTTTGCAGGACCTTTTGTACCTTCACCTGCTGCCATCACACTCACTTACAAGCAAGCACAAGCCAGGAGGGAAGGTATAAAATATAAACCTTCATTAAAGATTTTGTAAGAAGTCAATGAGGCCAAAATAACAGAGGGTGTAATAGAGCCATAAATATCTCCCACAGCCATAAACACTTCTACCTGCTGCAGCCTGGGCATTTATAAGTGCTTCAGGCATTCAGCACCGTGTTCACACTTATTCCAGCATTTACCAACCAAGGAGCCAGAGGTAGGCAGATGTGGTGCCATGCACAGACTCAGCCATCAGCCTGATTTTACGATACTGGCTTGGGTACCTTTCCTGAACTCTCCTTTCTGTGGATTAGGGCTCCTGCTTCAACCAAGGCATGTTTAAAAGTTCTGGCTGAGCTCAGGGCCCATTATATTCAGGTGCACATGGACTTTGAAGTGGCTCAGAGGAGACTTTCTCTAAGCAGATGGGATAAAGGGGAGAAAAGCACCTTTCCTGAACACTAGGTTAAAAAAAAGAAAAAAGATGAAAAAAAAAAAAAAAAAAAAAAAAAAAAAAAAAAAAAAAAAAAAAAAAAAACAGAGAATTTCCCCTAACCAAGACTGGTATTACAAAAGCCACTTTCCAAGTAGGTCTTCTCTTGAATGTCCCAACAGTGCCAAAAAGCCTCTAGAAAGAGGAGAACACATCTCAGGTCCCTGAAGAAGGACAAGTGAATTCTCAGAAACACCAATCAACTGCATCATCTCCCACACTAACCTGGGAAAGCAGAAAGTGTTTGGCTATGCCAAGGAAATTCCTTATTCTTTCTTCAAAGCACCAGCTGTATAGGGCATAAATCCTTCTGGCCAGCCAGCTTTCCGACACAACCCTTCAGGCACCCACCCTCCTTCCTAGGTCTGGGGTTTCCAAGTATTGAACAACACCATTGCCTGCACATTCCACCACTTCCAAGAGGCACAGGACAAAAACTGAAGTATTTTAGCAGCAGACAGATGGGTTGACAAGAGTCTAGGTGGTCAAGGGGTCTCCAAACTAGAGTATTCATGCCCACTAGCCTCAGGTGTGTTTTTTTCCATTACCTCAAAATACATGTCTTTCCCTAAAAAAAGACATCCTCCCCTCAAACCTCAGAGCATCTACAGGCATTCATCAACTTTTTAAGAATCCTCCTCAGATATTCCACAACCTTCCCCATCTCACACCATCATGTTTCCAGCTTTTCCAAGCCTCACAGGAGATCTCCAACTAGCTTAATTCCCTTCTTCACACCCCCAAGTTGCTACAGCAACAATTACACATGGTGGTGTGTAGTGTATGGTTGTAGTGTATGCTGGATACCCCAGTCATGTCAAGGGGTGAAGAGGTCCCTTATGTTTGAGCAAGGGAGCATC
Organism: Pandion haliaetus; assembly: GCA_013401275.1. Lineage (NCBI taxonomy): Eukaryota > Metazoa > Chordata > Aves > Accipitriformes > Pandionidae > Pandion > Pandion haliaetus. The sequence continues at coordinate 61,460 of VYZV01028296.1, read as the reverse complement.
TCTTCAATATTGACCGCAGTCAGCAAGAGACACAGAAACAGGCCTAAACTTTTCCTAAATGTATTCTGAAGGCTGTTGTACTTTGCTGCAAAGCTACAGTTTGTCCTGAGGCCACAACCTACCTTGAGGCTCAGGGACCGGTCAGCAGTGGGATATATGCCAAGTGCCATGGAGTCATCTCACTACAGAGATGCTTAAACCGTGCACTTTGTTACAGGAAACGAGAGGTGTTTACTACCTGTTCCTTTAAGTCTTATCAGGATATTGCCGAAGCTATCTTTGAAGTGGGGTTATAGACAAGAAGTCATGATTCACCTCCAGAGGGACCTCAAGGTAAGTGACATTTGCAAGGCTTAATCATGACCTTGTGAACAATGGGTGAATCAGAAAGCTGAACTTTACATCACTCACCCAGATTAATGTGGCCTTGGACACCTCCTTGGAGATCCCAGGCCAAACATTAGTTAGTTCCTCCCCTAGGTGATTCAGAACCAAGATTAACAAGAGAGAAAGCACCAAGCCAAGCAGAATTATTTGCAAAGCTTAGTTAAGCCGGAAATGTTTTCCTTGTTCATGACTCGAAGATCACATTATCCCACTATTATATGTCCTTTGGAAGTTTTTCATAAATATGGTAGAGCTGAGGGGCAGGAAGGAAGAAGGACAAATAGGTCAGTTATTAGAGAGCTCACATGAGATATGAGAGCAATTGTAACCCTCTGCACTGCATGAATCACACATGGAAGCTGAACCCTAATGACCAGTATGCCAAACGCTGGCTAATCTGACCATAAGAACCAGCCTCATCCTGGACCAAGTACCTCCTGCTAGGTGCATCAACTGATTTATCAGCAGGATCTCCACAAAAAAGTCCTTTTTTCAGCAAATCAGTATTTTCCAGGGAAACACTAAAAAAGGTTGTAAGGGCTATTTCAGCTTCTTTACAAGAAATAAAACAGACCAGGTCCAGACCCCCAAACCACTGAGAATCCAAGTTTCCCAGTGTTCACCTTTGTTGTTTATTCCATGTCAAATGACCTGGTGTAACTTATGGCAGGCACTCCAAGAGAAAAGGTAAGAACAAGTTACTCATCTTCCTAATCCTTCATTCAGTGGGGNTGTGTGAACCAGCACAAAACCTCAGGCCCTACCTTCAGCTGTTGCCATCACACCAAATCTGACTCAGATGTCCCAGACTAAAAAAACCCTACACAGCTGCTATCTANAAAAAAAAAAAAAAAAAATGCTGATCATTTGCCACAGTAATTCATTGTACCTGAGGTCTTCCCAACTCCCAGCTAAAGCTAATGAGAAATTCTCACCTATTCTGGTTTTGACCTATACCTTCTAGGAAGGGAGACCTGAAAGCAGAAAGCTCAGCAAAATCCAGCTAGGACCTGCCCATCCAGTCCCAAACCACCCAATACAGAAGAATTTGCCTTGTAGAATTCAGACTTGTAAGGAGCAGAAGTAAAGGTTGTTATTGCCTCGGTAATTGCTTGCACTGGAGGAGAGTGGGCCAGGGATAATGGGGCTGGATGACTGCCAACAGGCAATTGCAGCCTGGGATGACTTGATGGCAGTGCTTAGGGTGCATAAGCTGTCTTTCCCTCTTGTAACCACCATCGTCTTCTGTTCAAGGAACCACTTGTTGGGCCACTCTCTTTTATTTCTGTGCATCTAGGCTCTTTAAAATTGACAGTTTCCCTTTGCAGAATACCTGAGCTGGCTACGCTCAAGTTAATCTGAGGACTCAGAAATGCCTTGAGCTCCAAGTCGCTCTAGCCAGGTTGCTTTTATGACCCCAGTGAGGTGATTTATGACATCTCTGCACTGCAAGGCAAAAAGAGGCATAGGTAACTTCTGCTGCATCCTCCTTTTCTTATAAATAGAACAGTTCACAGCAACAATAACCAATGATACAAAATGGTGCTGCAGAATAGGTTGGCCAGAAGAAGAGTCTGTAGAGTGCAATTGCAACTCTACAAAAAATGCCCAAAGCTCCCCAGGTAGCAGCTTCCAGAAGTGTTGGAAACTAAAGGAGATGGATCCATCTGTCACTGTTTGCTGTCAGCTCCAGCCTAGACCTTTCTTTTTGTTATACTGTTCTCTGTTATCAGCACTACAGGTATTATCCAGGTGTCCCTGTGGGGAACCAGGTCTCATAATATATAGAATAAAGAGACACAGACAGAGGTCAGCACTGGCCTGAAGCACGTACAACCACAACAGCCTGATGCTCCTATACAGAGGGCTTGCTTCAAACCATGGCCCTGCTTAGGCATCACCTAAGTTTCAGCTCTAAAATGAAAAGGAATGGGGATGGAAAAATCTTAAGAGGCACTGACCCTTGGCCCAAGGTGAATTTAATCTGCACTCACAGACAATCAAGCAAGCCCATGCAAGCCTCGCAGAACCATGCAGGAACGCAGCATTTTTCTGCTCTGGATTTATGCAGCTCATGTGAGAATCAGTGCCAAAATCCATTACTGCCTGCTTTCTCGCTGCCTTCGATTTCATAGCCTAATCTCCAGTTTAGCCTACACCGAACCACAGAAGAACAAACAGTGGCCACCCGCCTCTCCCCTCCTCCCTCCCCGGGAGCGCTAGCTTCTATTTATGGGTCCCCTGGGGAGAAAACAGTCGTGGCCATTGTATTTGTTTAAGGGTTTTCTGTAATTTCCTTGGGTTTGACTGCAGCCTCTGAGGTTAACCACAGCCAGCTATTGTGGCTGTGTCTTCATCATTCTCTATTGTTCCGCACTAGGTGGCTCTGCCTTGTTTTCTTGGAAGGTCGAGAGATTGTTTGTCATTTCTGGCTTGGCGCTCAACGGGGAGAGGGTGATGGAGGGGAGGAAAGAGAAAAAGCGGCTCCTTCTTTTTTAGGACTGTGGGTTTCTGAGAAAGACCAGTGTCACTGACCAACTAAGGTCAGCCCGAGGTTGCTTAGATGGTATTTGTAACAGAAGGAGGCTGTAACCAGCTCTCTGCTTTGATAGGATTCCCTTGAGGGGTTTCGAGAAAATTGTCAAGAATCCCCCACTCCTGGCTTCTTCCACTGGGGTGTTCTGAAAGTCTTTTCTCCTGAGAAAAGGAGGAGAGGGCCATACCATGTAAAGCCTTTCCCCTGCCGTGGCAGGATTAGCCACATTTGCACTGCATACTGACCTTTTGCTACTGTAATGCTGAATTTCCACAGCACTGCCAAGAGGCGATCCTTTTTCTGGCTTCCAGTTTTGCTCCCTTATGGGAGGACACAGTCATTCTCCAGCCACATAGAGACAAATTCTTCCCAGCTTGTCTCTGTCAGTGCCTAAGACTGGAAACTTACCTCATCGTCATGGATGCATCCCGGAGCCAAGGGCTTGGACTCTGATTCATGCCTAGAGGGAGAGGAAGGAGCGGGAGAGCACGACTCCATTGACTTCACCGAGTTACACCAAGGAGTCAACAAGGGGAGCAGTGTAATCTAGTGCATAAGACACCGAACAACGAATAAGGGACTCTGGCTTCTAGCATTAATATCGCAACCTGCCTTTTGATCCAGGCAATGCCACTGCCTCACAGAGCTTTTATTCCCTCTTTCCTCTCTTTTGCCAGTAATGTCTGCCCCAAGTTACAAGTTGAAACATTGGATTGTTAGTCATCTCTCTCTAACTCATGTGTTGGAGAGAAAAAGACACTGAAGAAATCACCTCAGCCCAAAGTTGTTGTCTAACATGTCTTAGAGGAGGTGACACAGATGACCTCCTCATGCTCTTCCCCACCTTTCTGCTCTTTGATGGGAAAGTATAAGATGATCCAATTAGAGATCTCAGGAGGCAGCAACTGTCTGGGGATTGGGTATATCCTGCTTTAACTGAAGACCACAACCCGCCTGCTCATTGCCAAAGCAAGCCTATTCTGATAACACATTGACTTCTCCTGTGATTTGAACAGAAGCAATTTTGAACCTGGCATGGTCATGACACCAGGCCTGTCAGAGTTCAAGGACCATCTGGACAAAGTTCTTAGTCATATGGTTTAGTTTTAGGTAGTCCTGTGAGGAGCAGGAATTTGGACTTGATGATCCTTATGGGGCCCTTCCAACCTGAGATATTCTAGGATTCTATGAATTAACATATTAGTTATGAGATGCTAAAATTGACAATTTTCACCACAATTTACACCACTACAGATTATACTAGACATTTTACAGGGGTTGTAAGCAGAGTTGAGGTACTTGACTAACTTTTGCATGACTTTCCATTCGTGCAATTTCATTGAAATGGTGCTAAGAGGCAGCCTGGGAAGTGAATATAATTTGGACAAAGAAGTAGAGTTGTTTCATGGTAAAGATGAGAGAACTGAAGGAGGTGAGAGCATATCTGAAGCAGAAAAAAGTCAGGTTGACTACAGGGTTTCCATTATGCCCAAAAGAATAGCAAAAGACCAGACTAGTGGGCATGAACCACCTTCTGGAGGTATCTCTCTCTTTGGAGCTTCAGACCTCAGTATTCAGTCTCAGGTAGCTGCATTCGCACCTGCTATGGGACTTGAGCAGAATCCAAACACCCAGGTCCACAAACACAGCACAGAAAGCCACCCATGTTCCAGTGGTTGTACTTCATTCACTAACTCTCTTTAGAAAGAAAACCAAAAAACAAAGGCAGACGAGAGGACACCACCACAAGGCAGCTGGGTGCCCCCTACCTAAGTGGGCTCCTACATTCAGGCAAGGTCAGTGTGATGGGTCTTCTTTGAGCAAAAGCTGCAGCTTCCAGCAAGAGAAGTCCTGGGGTCAGGACTTTCTACTGGGGGGTTCCACTTTTCGTGTGCAATATGGGCATCCCCCTTCGGCTGAGCCAGAAATTACGACACCTATCTCTGACACCCTCAATAGCCTGACAGGGACCAAGAGGCTGAACTTTAAATGTTGGAAGTTCCCACAGATTTCACCCTTTAGTGGGAGGATGAGAGTACCCAACACAACATCCTACAGCTGACAGATCATGCCCTGTACAAGTTCCCCTCAGCAAAGCAGGTTTATTTTCATCTCCTTCCCTTCAGCAGGGCATTTTAGGGGTGCAAAGGGAAACAGTGCATTGAGCATCAGCAAAGGTACCTGTCTGAAACATGGACAAGCTTCCACAAGGGGATGAAGGGAAATCAGCAACACTTAGGCCAAGAAAAGAATAAAAATCATCCCAGCTAAGGATATGACCTAAAACACAACACTTGCCCCCAGCAGAAGATATGCAGGGCCAGACAGAAACCTTACCAAACACAGGTCCTGGGTCTGCTTTGAGCCCCCTGGAATGGAAAGCTGACTGGAAAGTAATTTTAATGATTTTAATTTAATCCAACTGCCTTCACCCAGCTTCCTTCCCTTTCCCCAATATCCACCATCACAGCTAATCACAGGATTTCCTAAAGGTCTCAGCACATACTTGGCTGATAGGACAAGTGGCCAGTATTCCCCAGAGCTGCTCAGCTCTGCAGCAACACGAATCAATAGAAACTCAGGTACTTTCATCTATTGTGAACAAGTTTTTGCTGAACACTTGAGTGTCAGCCCTGGCATTTGTTGGTCCAGGCTAGCTCCATTGTTAGCAGCATCAGCAGAGCATACTGCTTATATTGCAATGAGCATCAGAGGACTGCAAAGGAGACTGTGTTAAGAAAAGCCTGAGGCCCCAGCCAGTGAAAGAAGGGACATTTTGACAGGTGAAAATCCACCCAGCAAGATGAGCAGAAACCCCAAAACAGCCAAAAGTGATGGTTGTCCTTCCCATGGGACACCACTGGCCAAACCTCATTTTAAAAGGCTCTTTTTCTTTTTCCTCCTGGCCCCAGTGCTGATGTGTTCCACTCCTGGGAAGCAGGGGAGATTTATGCCAATTAGTCAAGCCACTGCGCCGTGATACTATATAAAAATGGATATTAAAGCAAATGCGATGAGTCACCCATCCCAATCTTTAACAGTTGTCAGCCCTGGCCGTGTAACAAGCTGTTGACATACTACTGGGAAATGAATGTTAGCAAGAACAGCCTCTCGTCTCTGCCTCAAGCACCCTTGACCTTGCTTTGAGATCTCAGAAGTGGCCTGTGAGACATATGAAGCCAATTACCATTGCCTAAAATTGCCCTTCAAGGGCTTGATTCCACTGTAGGCCCCCCACCCTCTGCCAAGCTTCCGAGTGTCATTCAGAAATCCGGGGTGCAACTAAAGGCTCCATGAGACAACCCATGTTAGACATTACCCAGCAGCAGCAATACAGCTTATTGATCATTGTTGTTAACTATTAACCCCTTGGCTGCTCTGGGGGAAGACAGCAAAGCTGGGGCACCAATGCTGTTCGGGGGAGGACACCACATCTGAGGGGACTTTGGCTCAGCATCGTCTCAACCAGCACAGGTCATGGTAGGTGGAGATGGCACAAGGCATTTCTGCACTGGGGTAAAACAGACCCCATGGATTGCTCCTACAAGAAGAGGAAGGACAAAAAGAAGGCGGAGGGAGGAGACAGAGGTTGGGAGAACCACAAAATGCCACTGCTTCAGAGACGAGGAGGAAGGGAAATGGAGGAGAGCACCTCCTATTTCATCCCAGCAGCCCCAAGCCAGCCCCCCAGCAGTAGTAGCCACCATAGCTGCACAGCAGCCTGAGAAAAAAGGACTGCCCTATTTTGTTGGCTTCCCCTAGAAAGCGTTTCCCCTGCCTGCTCCCAGAACAGCCTCAGCTATACCAGTCTGCACCAGCTTTTGTCCTCCAGAAAACCAGCATTGGGCAATGCAAATGCTGTCTCGAGCCAGGGCTGAAAACTATCATTATGTTTGGGCAAGGAATCAGGGCTTGAGCACCCTCGGCCAGGCTGTAGAGGAAACTGGCCAAATATCAAGCGTTTTGTCCAACAAGGTCAATGAAATGCTTTACTTCAGCACACTGCGTTGGGCCTCCAGATGAGCAGGGTGTCCGAAGCTCCACGTGCAGCTCAACACAGCGGCTGTGTCTCTGTCAAAGAGGGTTGGGCATCTCAGACCCCTGAAGGTACAGGTCCCTTAACAAGGAGGAAGGTCCGTTAGTACGAGGGAGCCTCCAGCTCTCTTTGTCTCAGCTGTGATGAGGTCTGCACATTACATTCCTGCATCTCCCCCTCCCCAAATTTTTGCTATTATATGCAAATTTGCCAGGAGAATAAATTTAGCACTGAGCTGACCAGGAACATCCAGAGACTTTCTGGGGTTTGCCCCTGGGCAATTCACCCTGTCCTCCCACACGTCACCTGAGCAATTTCCAGTTGCGCCAGAGCTGGCATTGGAGCTCAGAGGCCAGGCAGGGGTCAAGCCCGGACCAAACTCCTCAGCTCCCACTGTGTGCCAGAGATGTGGCAAAGCTCTGTCGTGGCTGAGCAAGGGACAAGTGCTTGTCACCCATGACCAACAAGTGGCATCAGCAGGACATCATTAACCCCAAGTGCCCTGCATGCCACTACCCACAGCAATGTGCCTGTCAGCATCTGAGCCAGTGTATTGCAGGCACCGCTTCCCTCCTAAGAAAAGAGAGAAAGAAAGAAAGGAAGAAAGAAAAGAAAGAAAAGGGTGTGGGGGCAGGAAAATAAAAAGCAAAAAAACTCTTTAGTGTGAACTGACAGTGACCTGTCAGAAATATGTTGCATTCAAACTTTCCCATAGAGCACTGAAAATTTGTTCCTTATTAAAGAGGGGGGGTGGCGTATCCAGTTCAAAGGAGAAGCTGGAGCAGAGAAGAATTCTGTGGCTACTACTGTGGTGTATTTTTTTCCATTTGCTTTACCCTGCTTCCCCCCCTTCCCCACTCCCTTCCTTTCCAACCCCAATTCCTGTACGGTCGCCCTGAATCTAACAATTCCTATCCAGTGCAAAAAAAGAAAAAAGAGGAAAGTTGGGGAGGAGGGAGGGAAATCTCCAATTTGTGGGAACTGCTGGTGTTTTAGTGGGAATGCAGAGAGGGGTTTGGACTTTCCCATGCTTTTAGCTTGAAACACTATTTTTACAGTGCCATTTAACATAGGAGAAAGGGGGGGTGAGAGATTAAAGCAGTGTAAAAGCAGTAAATAAACTTTAAATGTCAGCGGCTCATATGTTTCAGGAGTGTGGCTGTTGTTATTATTTTTTACTATTTGAATCCTATTTATTCCTCAGTAGCCTGAACACCATGATACAAACCCAGGACACAAAGCAACCCCTGACCTTAGAAGGCATTTTGTGACATTGCCTTTGTTTTCTTGTGCATTTTCCCTCAACAAGGTGTAAAGCGTAGTGAAGGAATGAAGAATGGTTGAGAACACCCTGCCATTCACTGCAGCAAGTGTCCTGGACACTGGTCATCTGAGCTGGGCATTGACACGCCTCTGGAGTCCTGGAAATTTCCTGAAGTGTTTAGAAAGCACCTGGTATGTAATGGGACTTGCCATAAATGCTAAGAGGGATAGGGACCTTAATAGCAATACTATGAGGCATGTAGAAGACACTTAACATGTACCCATAGAGTGTATCACGTTCTCATGCAGAGCCCAAAGACAAACACATTGCTTGAATCTTACTCTAGGAAAACAGGATGGGCAAGGCTTTCCTGCACAACTGGGGCCAGAGTCCCTCTACAAATCCATGACCAGGATTAGACCAGAGGTCCAGCTAACCCCATACCTTGTTTAAGGAAGACATAAGATCAGCAAAGTCACATAGCTACGTTGCCTCAGAACAGTTGCCCACCCTCCAGTCCTCTGCTCGTATAACTACCACAGAAAATCACATCCTTGAACTGAGCAATGTCCATTTTTATAGTTCCTTACCCACACAACTCTTACTAGATGGGACTTCCTGAACCTCACTGCTCATCTACCTCCAAAATTCCTTTATGGCAACTTTATGCCTGACCAAAGCCTCCAAACTGACTTTGGGCACTGCAAAAAGACACTGTAAAGACCTGATAAATGGCAACGAAATGTGGGAGAAAGAGGTGTGTCATCTGGGACACAGTTTTCCCTTTGGTCCCAGGAAAGAAGAGAGATAACTTTCATTTTCTGGCCATCAGTCACTGGCTGGAGTAGCTGGATAACAAGATCAGTATTTCATCCTTTCTCTAGCCTCATCGGTATGGCATGGACATTACGCTCCTCCATTACCCCTCCACAAAGTGGGGCCAGATTCAGACAAGTACCTTATCATCGCATTCAACTTCAAACACAGGAGGATGCAATAACCTTGCCTGCAAGTAATAAACAGGTAGGTCAGTATGGTCAGATGTGTCTGTGCAAGAAAGAGGCAAAGTTTCCTAGCATGACCAAAAGGAAAAAAACCCACATTTTTACTCATTAACACTCCTTGCTCTTTCAAGATTAGCAAGGAGTCCCACAGGAGCTCAAATACTTCTGATCCATTTCAGTGGCCGGGAGATGAACAACATAGGCTTGGACACAGCACATGAAACTGGGTCTCCATCTGGGTGAGCACCAAAGCTTTTTTCTTCTGGCAGCATCATCTACCACAGGGACCCGATGTTATCACACTGCCTTCTGCTTCACAATTATGTTCTCACTAGAAAGGGGATTTCAGGTGTTTCCCACTCCCATGTAGCTAATTTTCATCCAAGCTTTCCTCTTTTTTTAATCCTGCTCACTCAGCATTTCACAAGGACCAAGTTTCCACTAACTGGTCTTTACCCAGGAGCCAACTACTTGGAGGCATAAGGAGATCAAAATAGAGATGGGATGGGCTACACCAGGCATAAGATATGCACAAAGGAGAAATGCCTTGCTGAGTCAGGGCCTATGCAGCCTGCAAAATAAAAGAGGGGAAAAAAAAAAACCAAACTGATGTTTTTAGTAAAGTGTTTGTTTTCCTATTTTTAAAAAAAGACTGTTGTTTTCCTATTTTTAAAATAGGCTGGAGGAGCAAAATTAGAGGTTGTGTTCTAAATCTGAAGAGGAATTTTCTGATGGGTTGACCTACAGTAATCTGCAGTTTTGGTACAAAGCACTTTCAGCTACAGTAACCTCGCCATGATTTAAAGCCATTCACTACCTGGTATTTGTATGAAATAAGCACAGGATAGCTGCAGAAAAATACAGTTTAGCCATTAAGCTACATCAGGGATGGTCGATGCTTCAAGCCTCTGTCCACACACAGTGGTGTGCAGGAAGGATGACTGTGCATTAAAATCATCACCTGCTATTGCAAGCAATTTGGCTTCAGGCACAGCCTTGTCTCTGGACAAGATCTGAAGCACCCTGCAACTTGCGGCACTACAAAGTGCTTCAGCTGGGACTGAGCTCCTGAGAAAACCTGACCCAGCAGAGGAAGCTGAGTACACTTTCCTCTCTAGGCTAACATTTCTGTTCCTTATCATTAAAATGAGAAAAAAAAAAAAACCAACAATTCCTTCCTCCTACTGACTTGTCTATTTTGATGGCACAGTCATTTTTTCCTCCCAGTGTCATTAAATCTTCCGTCATCTGGGGCACTCTCTTGTCTAAGGCGGCAGACAATGCTCTACTACAAATAACAGACGCCGACACTATAATGAATTTCAAGCATGGCAGAGGATCTTGGATATGAATAAGCAGTCTGGGGCTTAGTTTTGTGCCACAGGCAAAGGCAATAGCTTCATCACCACAGCATCTCCTCGTAACCCGATGGCACCTTGGGCTCTAATTAAGACTGAGACATTACTGCTATCCTGGGAGGAATCCAGAGCTTCAAACGAGCCCTGACCCCTGCTCCAGTAAGCACTGGTTAAATCACTGCTTCCAGTTGCTTTTCTTTTCATTGGAAAGAGCATGAAGGGTTTGAGGGGCTCTGGAAAGGAGCAAGCCGGGCTACGCAGAGTGATAATCACCCATAATTCCTTGATGTTTAATTTACCCTACATGGAAACAAAAGATTTGCAGTGGCCCAGGACCATTGGCATATGCTGCCAGCCTGTTCTTCCTAAGCTAGTCCTTCCTACTTTTTAAAGAAAGATTGGAGAATGTTTTCTTCTGGCCTGCATTAGCAAACACATATTAATACCCAAAGAAAACAAGGTGAGCCGCAGCCTTAGCTCAGGACAGATGGCAAACAGAAAGCAACTTCCTTTCCTTCGTGTTTAGACAGAAAAAGGGTCCTAAGGGAAATGGAAGAGGTACTCTGGGCTTTTTCTCTGTGATGACATGACCTGGGCATGGACAGGCTGTGGCACTTGATAGCAAGCTCTTTCAGCGCATTTATCGCTGCATTTCCTTGGGCCAACCCTTCCTCCTTGTGTCCTTCCAACACCACCACAGTAGATTACAATGAAATGAATGAAAATAACGCAGCAGGCCATCACTTCTCAGCTGTTCCCAGTGCCTGGATTCAATGGAATATTTGAATGAAATTGGCAGCTTTCCTCCAGCCAGGTCTCAGGGGTAACACCAAAACCCTGTTTCCGTCCCATGACAAAGATGGCTGTAGGGATTTTCTCATAAACAAGGTTTTCTCTGTCAACCTCCTCCTTGGGTTGAGGTCACTGGGGACTTGATTTGCTTCTGGGCACCTCAGCAGCACTGGAATGCTTCAAGGTGGAGAGAAGTCAAAGTGGGACAACATGGATGATTAAGTTGCTGGAAGGATTGACTTATGAGGAAAAAAAACTGAAGGAGCTAAATATGTATAGTTTGGCTGGAGGACAGCAAAGGAGGACAACTGTCTGCTAACTAGCTGACAGGCATAAATGTCGGGGAGGGGAAGGAATTGTTTAGGTTAGCCCAACAGGGGAATAACCAGGAATCACAAGATGGGATTAAGAAATGGAAAATGAACTCTGAATATCAGGGGAAACATTCTTAGCAGTGAGATCTAACCTACTGGATTGTGGAACATCCTCCCCAGGGACTGTGGTGGAAACCCTGCTCTTTAAGATATTTAAAAATGGACTAAAGCACAGTCTCTTGGGAATAATCCTTTGACTAGAGATGGACTAGATCCGGGCAGGGTGTTCCCTGCAAGAAGCACATCATGTGATGTTGAGCACGCATGCACCATGGGAAGGTGCTCAGAGAGCACAGGCAGGCCCTTTGCCCGAATCTGAGAAAATCCAGGCATGGACTAGGCATTAAGGTTTGCTCTTCATGGCTGGGAGTAGCCCTCCCCGTGACAATCTGCAAGAAGAGTTGCTCACATTCTTCCTTCTCTCACAGGCACTTGAAAATGATGGAAAGTCAAGATATAAGGGTGGGCACCTTGTCTGAGAACACTGTTAGGAGTTTACACTAACAGGACTTTTACATGCTGTGCCCAGAGTTTGGATGCACACCTCTTCCAAATTCCTGACTGACTGTGGAAATAGCTCCATAGATCTTCATTATCAGGGAGGCTCTAACATCTGTGATACACAGCAGATTATCACACATGTTGAACTGGCCTGAGTTTCAAACTGGCCATAAAAATTATTTATGACCTAAAAATCCATGCCAAGGGCCTGTTACATCTCTGATCTCATAAAACCAAACCAAACCAAAACCAACCAACTAAACAAAAAAAACAACAACAACAACAATCCCCACCCCCACCCCAAACCAACCAACCAACCAAAAAAAAAAAAAAAAAAAAAAAAAAAAAAGAGAAGTCCACTAAGAAGGAGCTGGAGTAAAAGTGAAACACACCAACATGATGCTAAACAACAGCAACAATCTTAATCTTTCCTTATTAAGCTGAAATAACCTCAGCTGCTACAAAGGCTTAAACAGTCCAGAACATGGAGGACAGCACAGAGACAGGGGAACATAGAGCTAATACAGAGCGGTCCACTCAGCATGGAGTATGAGGTACCTTAAGAATGTAACAAGTAGGATCTAAGAAGTGGATAGCCATGTTACAACAGCATTGTGCCTGAGTTCATAATCCTTTCCTTTTGCACCACGCCGATGTAAGTCAAGCACAGTTTGGTCCATTTTTGCTTGAGGATCTCTGTATGATCCCTCCTGGTGAGAGCAATCCAGACTGTAGCTTATGGCTGTCTTCTTCCTGCCAACAGACAAAGGGAGAAAAGGTTGAGAGCATATGAGGTGAAGAGCAGTGGTTTCACAGAGACATCTGAGGACATTTAGATATGTCTGTTATCTGCATAAAAATTAGTATGAAAATGTGGTTATAATTAAGGCAGAGGTACTGGCACCAGCAATGCAGTGTGATGCTTTTGTTGCCTCTTGGCAGCAGACACTTAGCATCTTTGGCCTCAGTAGTAGCGCTGGGGTTTGACAGATACAGACAGTGAATTTTAGAATCACAGAATCATGGAATAATCTAGGTTAGAAGGGACCTCCAGAGGTCTCTAGTCCATCCCCTTGCTCTAAGCAGCATCAGCTAGGAGATCAGACCAGGTTGCTCAGGGCTTTATCCAGGCTGATCTTGAAAACCTCCAAGGATGAACAAAACCCATTATGTCATCCTCTCCCTATGCAGCAAGAGCTCCAACCCGCAGCCACCTTGGTGGCCTCTGGTGAACTCGCTCCAGTTTATGAATGTCTTTCCTGTACAGGGAGAGACCCGAAACTGGACACATTCTCTAGATGAAGTCTAACAAATGGTGAACAAAGGAGTGTTTTAGGCATTAGATTCAGAAATATCTCCAAACACCAGTTCCCTGCAATGTATCCACCCCAAACTGAGAAGAATGATGATGACAAGCATGGAGGGAAGGACTTTGCACTCACCAGGGAGTGTATTTTCTCATCTCATACTTTCTTCTCCTTGATGTACACAAACATACCTGTGGGTGTACCTTCCAGCCATGTAGACTCCCAGGTGACCCACAGAAGTTTATTCTTCTTGCTCTGCACAGGACAGCATCTGCCCTGCATTGGATTCCTTCACCTGACCATTTCTGATCATCTCTTTCGGGTTTTCAAACCAGAAGTTACATCCTATATTCGCTTCTATGAGGGCATGCACCAGAGAAGCAAAATCAGGATCAGAATCCAAACAACTTCAAATACCCACAAAAAAAGCAGAACTAGAAGAGATTTTGCCAGGTCGTCTAGTCCATTCTTCTCCCTCATGGGATCAGTTCTACCAAAAGACATTTGCTTAACATAACTAGTTTCACCCTTGCAAACCCTCTCCTCCTGTCCAACCCAAATGTCTTGCTCCTGATTTAGATGAAAACGTGTTGTCTGTTCTCCTGCAGTGCACTCAGGCAGCAGGTTCCTCTCTTCCTTTCCACAATACCCTTTTACATACTTGCAGTGTCCCAGCACATCCCTCTGCAGTCATCTCTCCTCTAGACAAAACAATCCCAACTCTTTCAGTCCTTCCTTGGAGGTCATGTTTTCTGGACCTCTGATCATTCTTGCTGCTCTCCCCTGGATCTTATCCAGCTGGCCTTCATCTATGTTGAAATGCCTTGTACCGGACACATGGGCTCCAGCCGAAGCCTTTTGGGACTTCTCAGATCAGAGATCTCAGTTCAGACCATTAGAGAGGAAGACTTAAGTTACTAAGCCTGGACATGGTTCCGAATCCACATTTCCTCCGTGCTTAGGATGGCTCTGCTGTTCCCACAAGGGACTGTGACTGGAATGCAAATATCTGAAACGCTAAAATGTTTGAGAGCTAGTCCTGGACACTGAAGAAAGATGGAGTAGAAACTCTTCCTGAATACAGGGCCTCAAAGCACAGCAGTTCTGGTGACTTTCCAGCTCCATGTTGTAGTGCAGGACTTGTTGGGGTGGAAAGAAGGGAATACTGCTGTACCCAAATATATCTGTCTTGTTCGCAAATATCTTAACATGTGTCCTTTTTGCTGCCTAGCACTGAGGCTGCAGAAGCCGATCCACATGCTAGATGGGAAAAGAAGTTAAAATAAAAACAATACAACCAATAAGATGTTTCCACTTCCCTTAATCAATAACAAGAATTGTTCTTCTTAGAAGAGAAACTGATTCCCAAAAAGGAACCCATCTATTAAAGACAACAAAATTGCTCCACTTGACACTAACTGATGATTAACCACATTACAGCAATCTAGTCTGTCCGCCACGGAATCAATGAAATGCAAAAATGAACAAAGAGCTTAAAGGATGAAACATGAGATTTTTGTAATTCTTTCAGCTTCACTCATTTAAAGTGCTTAACAGGAGAAGAATTACACTTAAATGCAGACACACACATTTTTTGCCTTGGCAGAGCATTGGCATTTCTTTTTAGTCCTATTTATTAGCAGAGCAAAGTAAACAATTTGCTGCAAACAACAATTTGATTTGTTTTGCTTTTCTCTCTCCACTTACAAATTAGGAGGTCATGAAATGCGCTCATTTGTTTTATTTGTAATTAATAGCTTCTAAATCCTTGGCTGGTTTCAGCACTTCATAGTTGCGGCTGTACATCTGTGCACTTCCAGCACTACTCTGGTCTCCTTGGAATGATGCACACTGATAATGGAGGAATCCAGGGATAATCAGGATTAAAAAGCAATTTTAGATGCATATATTTTCGTTGACAAAACCCCCCACCCCACTTGCCCTTCCTTGTGCATGTTTTTTGTGAGCTGGTAAATGCTCAGGTAACTGATACACCGTGTGATAGGACTGTCACCCCACTCCTGCAGGTCCTGGAAGCATAGGCTGTAATCCTGGCGCTCCTCACTGGGGCAAACACTATGCTATCATGGGTGATACTGATCTTACCAAGAGTTGGCTTGAGGCATCGCTACACGATGCTGCATGGACAAGCACTGCTTCCTTCCTGACTGGGGGGAAATAATCCTCTCCATCTCCTTCCCCTCCCCTTTGGCCACCTTCTGCTCATCTCTTCTGCTTCCATTTCTGCGGAATCATTGGGTGCATGAAGCAATGAGTCCCCTCCTTATCCCAGCTGGGGCCTTCAAAGAGCGCTATGACCCTGTAAGACAGTGCACAGCTGCCTGGCATGAGCTGTTAATGAGCTATCTCGTTTACCCAAGCATAGATTAATCTCCAATTCCCGCACACCTGGAATGAGACCTCAGAGCCCAGAGACTACATCCAGCCTATCTTTAAGAGCCTGCAGGTAAATGTTTCCTGGCCCAGCTCTGCTGACAAAAAGACCCTCCACTCCTGTGCGCAGGGGCTGTCCTGTCTTGGTACAACTCACCGGAGCCCTTACACCAGCTCTGACCATCCAGCCCAGTCTGGCCATGCCCTCTTCCCCCAAGGCAGGCTCAAGGCATCACATGTGCATTTCCATCCTCACCCCACACAACTTTCTCTCAAATTTACCACTTGCTTCCAAGGCATTTGCTGGGGGAAACACAAGACTTTCATTTCCAGCTGGGATGATGCACAGAGCTCAAGGATGAAAGCCTGTGGCTAGTTGGCAAACAGGGAGTAGTCTACCAAATGCTGCCCCATTAACATCTCAGCCAAAGCCTAACCATCTTTCTGGATAAAGAGAAGGGGCAGGGAGGGGATCTTGGACTTGTGTGTTGAGGATTCATCCTATGACTTACCTGAAACTCCCTAGACTATGAGTCATGAGAGTCCTGAAGGGGAACAATGCATTTCCCAACATTTGGAGAAAGGCATGGTAAGGCTGTGCCAATATTTTAACAGGAGAAGTGATTTCACTCAAGTAGCTATACACATGCTAGCTCAAAATTAATCCTTGCTCCTTTTCTTCAGTCAATGGAGACAGGCAGGCACTTCCAAACAGCAATCATCCTACTGTAAGACAGATGTCTAACATAGATTAGATGATTCAGCTGCTGGAGGGCTGATCTCGCTCCGTTGACTGCAGAACGAACCTTGGCAGCTAGTTTGGATCAGACAGCAAACTGTTATTTGGTTAAAATTAGGCCAGGTGACACCGCTCCACCTTACAAAATAATTACATTTGCAACAAATGTCAGTCAACGTTTTTCATGGGAAATAGGCCTGATCTCATTTTCTGACAAAATTACGAGTTCTGTTCATCAAAGAGTCTCTTACAGGCATAATACAAACTTTCATGTGGTGCATGACTTAACATTGCACAACCTTCTGTTTGAAAAGGTTCTGCTACACTATAGAAATAAAACATACATTCAATAGATTGAGACTAGCTAGCTTGCGGAAGCTGGGAGGTATTATTCAGTGAGAAAGTATCACTGATGGTTGTCAGGATCTACTGCCTTGCCCAGAGGTAGTCAACATTGTCATCAACTTTCATGAAAGTAAATATGTTACTTGCAGCTGATGCAAGCTGTTTAGGTCACAGAAGCTAGCAAAGTGATAAGTAATGAGGAGGGCAGGGCACTCAGCTCCATCAGGACTATCAAGCTCCTGGCATGCTTCAGCTCAAATATATATATTAGGTAGCAAAATGCAATGTTACATGCAGAAGGCAAGGGGCATTCACTATACCCATAGAGCAGAGAACTGTGACCTGAAGGACAGTGATTTTTTGAGAAGGACTTGAATTTAGAATGGGCAAGAAAGTCAACCTGATTTTCTTAAAAGGTGATGGTGAATAGGAGAAAGGAAGAGTTTCTCTGCAGAAACCACAGACAAGACAGATACTGAAATACTGTGTACAGATTGCAATACATATTGTAGAAAAGATGTTTAAAAGCTGGATAGAGCTACGGAAAAAGCCACAGGAATTATCTGAGAGAAAATGCTGTGGTGGAAGACCTTGAAAGCTCAATCTAATTAAAAAGGATTAAGATGTTAAGAGTGGGATTCATCCCACCTGCATTTAGGAGTTTAAAAGGCCAGAGGCAGACCAGGCTGGACATTTGGCTTCCTTAAGAATCAATGGAGAGTGAATGCCATTTCCAAAAAGCAGGTCACCTTCAGAGGAGATGAATTGCTTTGTGGAAGAGCAAATTCTCTATGGGGATCAGCTATCCATTTCCGACCTTAACTTCACAAAATTTATGACAGAAAACAGCAGCTTTAAGACTATCTTAGCATATCCAAGTCCTTTGTAACAAACAGTTACCCCAGTTCAACCTACCTCATCTCCCTTCTCCAGCCAGAGGAGCGCCAGACATCCCACAAGACCCTGAAAGGTTCAGTCACGAGCACTTTGCGATACAGGTTGCAGAAAAGGATGTGCCTGCTTGGGGAAAAGGAGATATAGATAGATAGATTAGATAAGATAGATAGATATTCATGTATATATATTCAAGTAGGAAGCCCACGTCTATCTTGTGCCATCCTTACAGTATCTTTGACCCTAACACATCTGATTGCCCTCCCAGCCATCAGTGAGAAACACTCCTCCCTCACCCCAAGATGCTGTTGTTGCATCACCTCTCCCATTCACCCAAAATCTTGCTCACCATGAGGTCAATAAGCAGCAGCCGCCCAAATGTCACTTTGCAGGCTGGTTTCCAGTCCCCAGGCAGATATCTACTGGATCTTCTCTGAAGGGATCTCAGCCTGACCCAGCTCAGAATTTCGGTTTCGTTGACAAATTCAGCACATTTCTCCAACAAAGTCCTCTGCAACCGTCTTCCAGCAGAGCTCTTAGCTGTATCTCACAGACAAGATTTCATCTTCCAAAGCAGAGCTCTGGATCAGCAGTGCTTCTCACAACAGAGTCCTGAGTGAAGAAAAATAGATTGTGTAAATCTACTTAACACATGATGAAATGGGCTTCCCTCTACAAGCCCCTCCAAGGGGCCGCCAGGTCCCACACACACAAATTCTCTTTATTTATAGTGACTCCCCAAGAGAAACAAGGACTTGTGAGTGGACAATCTGTGTAAGCAAAACTCCCCATCAAAGTATAGACCTTTTTCACCACTGGAGGAGTAAGGAACTATTTTCTTTTTCATTTTCTATCCTACAGACACTTCTGCATTATCTACATTGACCAGGAAGACCCTTCTCCCACAAAGCTCCAAGTTCATCCGACTTTGGGCAAAGCTGTCAGATAATGAGAGGCTCTGGTCTGTCTTGGCAAGGCTGGCTTTTGAGTTGTGATCTCCAATAATGGAGACCACATGATCCATCTCCAAGTCCAAACCACCACGCTTCAGAGTACCGTGGTTGACCTGAGTGAGAACCCAGCAAAATAAATAGAGCGCTGTGAAAGCTCTGCCATGGGAACGTTTTATAGAAAGCACGTATGCACACGTACCCTTGCTGGAACAAGGGACACACATTTCAGGATAAACAGGGAGGGCTCTGGAGCTGAGCTGATAAATTGGATTCTCTCTTTTTTGTCTTTCTTTCTGCCAAGCTGAGACAACCCAGTGCTTTTCAGTCTGGAGCAAAGAGGGGAGGGAGAGTAGGAGGTGCTCTTACCCACCATGTGGTATCAATAGGTTGGTGGTAAAAAGCCTCTTGCTGCCAAGGAACACCAGAAATAACAGTGTCAAACATGTCTTTGTGAGCAATTACGGTAAATATAAATACACACACACTTACTAAAGATGAGATACATTAAAAAATATATATATGTTGGCCTCCTGCTTCTCATCCACTCTTCCCTAGGCCAGGATTAGAAACAGATTGAAGTAGCCTGAGAAAAAACATTCACGTGTCCTAATTCTCTCATTAAACAGTAGGTGGTTCATCTTGCCATGTGTTTGATATCACAGGGTTTGCTTCTCCCCATCTCTTTTGATGTGTCATCACTCCCCACCCATCGCAAGAGAATTTCCCAGTGAACTTCACGCCTGCACGTCCTTCCCCCTCCCTGCCCGCCCTGGTTAGCCTTGCTAGGGTAGCACAGGGCCTCCTTATGCAAAGTTTGCTATGTGCATACACAAAAACTGCAGGAAAAGACCTGTGTCTGGTCCTGGTCATAAAATACGTGCAGACTATGAGACCACTTAGGCAAATGAAGGTGAGGCAGCTCCAACTGAAAAGGCAGGAAAATCTGCCGAGTCTGTTGCAGAAAGAGGTGTTGGGAATCAATAACAATTTTGCTCACCCGTACGAGGTAACACCAGAATTTTATCAGTATAACTTGGAATTAGGGATAATTTTTAACTGAGGAAAGAATTGAAAACAGTCTTTCCCCTCTACCTTTCCTCAACAACGTGATTACTCTACGAAATCTATTTCTGCTTTCAGTTTTTCACCAAGGTCCAAATAAAACTCCAAAGTGCAAAAGGAGAATGAAAGAAAATCAGCACAAGTTTAACAATTACAAACCTTGATGACAAAATACAAAACACCACACCATCAATACAAACATTTTTTTGCACATCTCTGCCAACATTTTCAACAAAACCAAACAGATGATTTCTGAGAGAAAACAACCTTTCTAATTCCTGCATGCAAAACCTTATCCTTCTTCTGGCCAGTTCAAACCACAATATTTTACAGGCAACCCACAGAGCTTTACGTAGCACATAGACTGCCCTGTGCTAACCTCATCCCTCCCAGCGGCATATTCCAGCGTAAATCCTCTCATGTGTGCATTCAGAGGAGCAAAGTCATGTCTTGTGGGGACCAGTGCAAGGAAAACCAGTAGCTTCTAAGCACCCAGTTCTCCTCCTCCCACTCTGGTGGGCAGGAAGCGGCTGGAGCCATGACTCTGCTCCCCACAAAGCACCAGCTGAGCCAGCACAGGCAAGAAAATCACGTACATCAAGGAATTAAGCAGAGATGACTTCTGTCATGGACCTAGACCAGGGTCAAGTCTCTGATTTAAGGCCACAGACGTCTCTTTGCTTTGATCCCTGATAGCTTGAAGCTGCTTGTGGCAGAAACCAACATTATCGCCCATGTTGGTTAGCACACTCGTGACCACTGAGCCAGTGAGATTTGTCCAGATCAACTCTGGAGGAGCAAGCAGCAAACAGGGCAAGCTCTGCGCCCTACCGGCCCTCACTGAAATCCAAATGCCATGCCAGCCCCCCCAAAAAAACATCCTTTTCCAACCAAGAAAGATGGCATTCAAAACCACTAGCTGTTTAGAAAAAAAGGTAAGGCAGTGTCTTCTGCTTTAAAGTGCCTCTCCCAAGTTAATCATAATGGAACAGTTAGGAAGAGCTGGGTATTTCCAGAGGGTGATTAGCCCACTGATTAGGCCATCTTCTTCCCAGCCATCCCTTGGTTGCGTGCTTGCCCCAATGTGCTGCCCTCCCATCACATGTGCTGAGGACATTGGCCAGCCCCACATGATCTGCAGACCTAACCTGGCACACGAGGGGAAGCAGAATCCCCATGGAGTTCATTTAAGAGTGACTGAGACCATTTCTTGTGATACTATTTGGGAAATCAGGCTTGAATGAATGGCTCTTCTTCCAGTCCTGGCCAAGACTGTGGTTTTCCAGTGAGCAGGGAGGAGGGGACACATACCTTCAGAATTGTCTCTGTGGATGGGAATTCATCATGGTTTATTTTCTCAAGGCTCATGGCTTGTCACAAATCCTTTTAAAGTCATGAGGCCTGGGAAGGGAGGGAAAGAAGAGAATGTTTTGGTGTTATTTTTGTTCAGATATGAACAGTTAGTAAGTCATTCCGATCCCGTTAAGTGAGCAGTTATAAAGCCATAGCCCCTTGGACTTTTTCACTTGGTGAGGTTTGGAAGAAGCGGAGGGCAGTAAAGGGTGTCCCCCTGCTCCACATATCGCCCCCAAGCCCACCACTCCAGCTCCTGCCCACGTACCCTCAAGCAGCCTGCAGCATTTTGGAAAATCTGAGTGAATCTCCTCTTTTTTTTAGCCTGCATGAAACTCTCTCTCTCTCTTTGACACTGGGCAAGGTGCTACAGCATCCCATGCCCTTTGCATTACGTCTCGCTCCCAGGAGAAGTACCAGAGGCAGGAGTCCCCCATTACCGTCCTGAGCAGTAGTGTTTTGCTCTCATTTTCAGTGTGCACAAACAGCAAAGCAAAGGAAACTCAGAGCTCTGTGCTATCGCTCGGAACCTCCAGCTCCAAGCATGCAACATAACTGTAGAAAGCTTGCAATCTCCTGCACTAGGGGAAGGAAAGATGTTGGGAGAGCAATTAAAGCTCTGCCTCCCAGGAGGGCAAATGCAGTAAGTAGCATAACGTATCCTCTCGGCTGGGAATCCTCTCGCCTCCCTCCAACCAACTTGGAGCAAGGTGTTAGTCCGATCCGCTCGGCCAGCCGGTCCCACCAGCCATCGGAGGGGGAACATCACCTCCCGAGGTGTGACATGCTCCAGGGGTGTGTAAAAGCAGGCAGGGGGAGAGGGTCTGGTCTGGCTTTAAATATTCACCTTGCAGACACCAGCCACAGTGTCAAATCTTACACACCTTCCTCATGTCAAGCCTCAGGGACACTTGCCCTGAGAAGGGGCCTCCTCATACAAGAATACTTATAACGGACTGATCCAGGCTCTGTCTACTCCATTAGCTGGCATCCCGTGATGTACAATATACCACCGCCTCTTCATGTAATATTACTCAGCATTATGGTTCCTGAGAGAATAGGCTTCCATAACCACACTAATAAATTGTGACTCAGTTGAAGACCGTCTCCCTGTGGGTGTATCTTGTAGCTTAATGAGCTCGGTAGAGCAGCATCCATTGACCTTGTGGACCCTGAAACAGCCTGACAGAGACTTAATGTAGCAGGTCTCAGACCTCAGCAAGCAGGGGCTGGGACAACTTTCTCCTGATCCACAGCAGTATCTGTCTACTGGTGAGCACTCAGCAGCTGGAGCTGGTGACTTTCCAAATACTCACCTGTATAAATGTTTCTCCACAGCTAACACGGATGACTTGGTACCTCAGCCTTTCTCCCCCTGCAGTAAATCAAGGGTATGAAAAACTCAAGTAAAGTCCGACGGGTGCAGTATGTATGCAGCCAGAAAAGCAGAAAACCATTTGACCCTCTTGAGCTTGCAAAACCGGTCTAGCATAAGAGGTCTGCTGAGATTTTGGGGGGCTTTCTGTAGAGCAGAAACAATGGAGGAGAAAGGAAACCTGGGAAAAAAAAAAAAAGAAAATAAAAGAAAAAACACAAGCCAGAATTTCCAGCCTCAGAACTGTTTTTTTCCCATCTTTCCTTAAGGTTTATGCATGAGAGTAAATAGGAGAGTCTTTTTACAACACATCCTCACAGGCTTTCCATAGCGTGCAAAGAAGCTGATGGAAATTGGAAGATTGTGTGGCAACAAGGGGAGAAAAACAAGGTGCATTACTATGATCATAGGAGCATGAAGAACTGCATATATTCAAACAGTCTGACCTCCTACAAAAGCCAGGCAAGAAAATCTCACCCAGATATTCCTGCTTCAACCATAACTTTCAGATGATTTACAGCATATGCTTAACCAAGTCTCCCAAACCTGTTTTAAAGACTTGAAGCACCCATGGACCCACCATGACCTTAGGCTTATTGCCTTGACCATTCGACAGCCAACAGCTCCCCAAGAAAAAATGCAGAAGACAGGACTCACAGAAGCTCTAATGGAGGTACCGGCAGGAAAGCTGAATGAAGGGTAGAGGTCCTGGCCTCTCTTTTCCATTTTTTTTTTTTTCCAAAGCTGTGGCACTCAGCCTGAGGCAAAGCCCTCTGAACTCAACAGGAGTCTTTCCATGGTCAACGGCAGGTCCATTCATCCCACCTCCCGTCACCTACCATCCAGAGCTCACTCTAATTCTCCGTGCCAGCACTTCCCATCGCGCTGGAAAACCTCCTTGCAGCCCCACTTAGCTCCTGAAGGTTGATTCCCGTTTTTAACAGGCCAAAACCGCAGGATGCCAACTAATTGCTTCGTGAATGACCCCAGTGTTAGGGGCTCCGCCGCCATGGCTGGGAGGCCCTTCCACACGTTTGTGGTGCCTCGCACTTCCTGACATCTGGTTCCAATTGGCGCTCCCTTTAGCTGCTGCCAGAGCTCAAATGACCTCTTACCTGTGCTAAGGTACCAGTAAGCCACGGGGCAGGCATTGCCTGCAGGATTCTCAACACATCTGCTCCCTTCTCTGCCTCTCATGCCAAGCCCACACTTCATCCCAGATCCACCATTTCAGATCCAGCGTTTCAGCCACCATGAGATCCCTTCTTGTGTTCTCCCTCCTTTCTGCAGCCTTTATCCTCTCTTCGATAGGTAGAGGTTTTATTAATTTGGGGGGTCCTTATTTTCTTCCCCATCTATGGCATCTCACTACAGTACCTAGGTGCTCATCTTCACAGGATCTGCATGTCAGAGCAGGGCTCTAATACCCCTCATGCAGAGGCAGCCATTCACAACACCAGTCTCGGGCATCAGCCTGAACATTGCAAAGCCTCAAATGTAACTGCAAGACGATTCAGGGAAGGGGTGACTTGAAACATAGCCATCAGCTGCAAGCAGGCACTTTCAGAGTGTGGAGAAGCGTGGAGGTGCAGGTTTCCTCAGCCACCAGCTTGGAGGCTCAAATACAACCACACGTGCCCAAGTATGCAGTCTGCCCCTTGCCCCAAACCAAGGGCAGCATACACAGGAACACAAGGCAGGAAAGCAAACCACATCCCCTAGCCCTCTAACCATAAGGATGTCTTTTCCCCTGTTTTTTTGTTGCCTTGACCCACTATGCAACAGAGTCTGGCTGCTTCCCTCATCCCATTAACTCCACTTTTCAAGCCATGGTCTAAAACCCAGATATTCTCTGCTGTTCTTGGTCTGCGAATGAATAGCAAACCAATTCACCATCTTTCTTCTCCTTCTTCTGACCCATCTGCTCCTCCTGTTTAGCCTCTTCGCCATGAAGCTGAGGCAGGCTGCAATCCTGCCACCTCCCACGTTGCCAGTGCAAACTACTGCAGAGCAGGGTCCACGTCCCGCTGAGCAGAGCTTTGATACTCAGCCACAAAAAAGCCCCATACATATGAAAATCTGGTGCATGCAACCCCAGTAACAAATGCTGAGCTCCAGGTCCTGGAAGGTGGAACCCCCCAAGCCTACAAGCTGGGACCTTCTTATCCTGCTGGGGACCAAAACCACTTTCAGCTCCCAGATACTGTGCAAGATTATGTTCTCATTATAAAGAGCTGTGGGGTCTGGTGGTCAGAGTAGGGTACCATCAGTCAGGGCTCCCAAGCTTCATCTGCAACCACAAATTAACCCACTATCATGTTACTCTGCTGTATAATTTTGCAACAGTTATGGAGTGTCAGGCTGAGTACAGGCTCTGGGAAACAGGGCTGGCACTGGGCTTGCTCCCGGAAAGCTCAGCAGTGATCCTGTCTTGCACTTTTCCTTTAACTTGGATTTTCTGTGAACAGAAAAGTGCCTTTACCACCTCATTCACACCTCTGCCACTGACTGTCTGGGTAGCCTTGGCGAAATCACACAGCCTAGCTCAATTTTTCCATCTGGACACTTCAGATAATTGCAAAACCTGTTTTCCTAACAAGGTGTTTCAAAATTCCCAGGTAAAAGGCACTGTGGAATTGCAAAACTGTGTGATTTTTGTGTGTTTTGAGATTAATTAGATGCCAAATATAAATCCTTCCCAGAAACTGAAAAATGAAGTGTTGCAGAACCAGGGCGGTTTCAAGTTCTTCATCCTTTTTTATGTTTTGATTTCCTCAGTGCATGCAGAACCCAATCTGCCCAAGGAGTTTTGTTTGGGGCTCCTCTGGATCCCATCAGATCACAGCTTCTGGAGCCAGCGCTAATAAATATTCTGGTGCTACAGGTCCAGGTTCCCGATGCACTGCTTCTTCAGGTCAGAGACAGACTTACAGACATCCTCATCCCAACCTGGGTCAGGATCAGATTGAAGGCTAGATATTCTGGATCAGCCCAGTTCCCAGCTCTGGATCCTGGGCCAGAAGAGACTGTGGAGGGAGAGTGAGGGTGGTTCATGCAGGCCTGCAGCATGGGAGCAGGAGGCAGCTCCTGCAGACAGGCTGCAACCTTGATATACCCAGCAGAGAAAGGGCAGGGGGGGGAGAAAAAAGAAAGCTTCAGGTCCAGCCATAGTACAGATGTCCAGTCTGTGCATGCAAAAGCAGCTTCCCAAAGCACCCCTCTGAATTGCCTGTGGTTTTAGAAAGAAAACAGTGACAATTATAGCGACAACAGTGTTCTCCGTGAGCTCTCCCCATTGGAGGAGGGCATCTTTGCAGCTGGGCGGATACACCCGAGAGCCTGCATCCCTCCATGCTCACCCACCACGCACGTAACCCCCCTCCGGGAGCATCTGCCAAGCACCTCTGCGCGGCCACTCGCATGCAAGGCTGCTGGGGCTGACTCACATTTCTCCATCCTATGCACTCCTCCGGCAGCGGCTACAGCCAAAGCCATCGGAGAGCTGGGCGGCCGGCTGGCCGTGCCGGGGGAGGCTTCCAGGGGAGCCCTTTGGCACAGCTGGCTCCGGCCACCCCGAACGAGCACGGCAGCTCCTCCAGTGCCCAGCAGCCCTCAAACTCCAGCTGCGTTTGCAACGGAGCGTGGTTATTTAGGGGTCCTGGGAGGGGGGAAAGTGTGGTGAACCAGGCCAAGGCTGTTTCTCGGGAATGTTGCAGGATGGGCTGTGTCCGCTCGGCAGAGCAATGGACGAGGGGTGGTTGCCTGCAGAGGGCAGCAAGGGAGCGCAGCCAAGGGTTGTGTCAGAGTCCGATGTCCAGCACCGGAGTCCAGCTGCAACAGGTCTTGGATGGGTGCGATCAGGATTAGGGTGCACATACCCCCTGTCCCACTCAGCAAACCCCCGAAGAGCTATGCACGCTCAATAGACACACGCACACACCCTGCAGGGCATGTACAAGCATGTTCAGCCTCATGTGCCTCCCTAACGCACGCCAGCACGTGCACACGTGTGTTCTCAATAGCACCTTCAGCCACACGTGCAATCGTGCTGGGCAGCCCTTGGTCCCTTGCACTCGGATTTGTGCCAGCACCAAAAAGCGTCACACAGAGAAGCATCATAAAAATACCACCCCCCATCACATCAGTACCTGGGGAAGGCCTCACCCCAAAACACTGAGCATGGCAGCTACAAGAGTGCCTGTATACCCCAGAAAACCTGTCCTGTGTGCGTTCGAGGTGTGCCAGCTCTCTCGGCCTCCGGCACAGCTACACTACTGCCCACACCAAACTGCCAAGCAGACCCACACGCAAATGCACAACCAGCAAAGGAAAGTTCATGCAACCTCAGGCTGCACTGGTGAAGCACAAAATGAGCTCATAGCTCTCAGCAGCAGCACTGTGGTCTGTCCTCTCCTATCCACCTGGGCCACACAGACGGGATGGGGCTACATCTTGAGCCAGGATCAGGCTCCTCTCCCTACAGACCCCCCCATTGCCCCAAAGCACCAGCCACCATGATGCACCAGCCTGGGACAAGGACTCCCAAAGCAGACGTTTAACAGAATGAAATCCCCTTTTAGTCTCTGCCTCAGGGTATATCAGCACGACGCCTGCTGCTGAGCGCATGTATCCCCTCCAGACCCCAGGTACTGCTCAGCGTCATCACACTGAGTTGCTGCTCAACCCCTGCCAAACAGCTTTTTGGGAAGAGGGTAGGGGCCACCCATTCAAGGGAGGCTGACCTGGCTATTCACCAAGACAACCAGAGTGATCACAGCCTACGTAACCAAACAAGCATGCAGAAAGTTGCCTGCACAGCTCCCACTGTGCAGCGTCCTGCTGCAAATACACTGCAGTGACCATCGCTGTCACAGCCCACCCAGGATTCCTGCCGAGAGCAGAGTTATCTCCTCCCTGCTCTGCATCGAGAGCACGTGGGACCCAGCAGAGACCTCCAGCCCCTGCCAACCGCCAAAGTCAATCCAGACACACAGACGCATCCACCCTGCACTTCCAGCTGCAGGAGGTGGGAAGCTGCGTCCAAGGAAGGTGCTGGCACGCAAAGAGACGAAACACAGCATTTTCATGCACTTAAATCCAAGCACATGAGCGAGCACTTGGCTAGATTGGGACCCCAAGCTCCAGGAGAGGGTAGAGGGGATTTATTCCTTGCAGCCACACTAAGCATGGCACTTGCANAGAAAATTAACTCTGGCAAAGAACTCAAAGTTTAAGGATGTACAAGTAGAGCTGTGCTCCCTGCCAACCCCAGCCCCTCCGGCTGGGAGTTCAGCTGATTGTAAACCTTTGAAGCGAGGCTGTAAGGCAGAGGGTGGTGGTTTTGGCACAGCCTTCCCTGAGCCTGAAGCCCCGCAGCTGGACGGCTCTGCGATGAGGAAGCAGGTGCACAAGGAGAGGAGAAGCTGCAGAGGGCAAAGACCCTTCACAGTGGGAACAGAGGAGAGAGCAGGCTGTGGGCTGGGCAGAAGAATTGAAGGCAAAGCAGCCCTGGCCTTTGGGGAGATCCTGATCTCGGTACAGGGGTGTTCCCAGGGACACCAGCCCACTGGCTGCATCGTCTCCTTTTCAACCTGCCCATAGGACCGATCGGGAATCACCAGCATCTCCTGCATCCGAGATGACCACACGCAGAGCAAGTATCTAGGAAGGAGCTGAGAGCTATACTGGGTGTCAGCTTGTCAGGGCTTGTGTGTGCTCAGCTGCGAGCGGGTAAACATGGCCCCACACGCCTGACCACAACCCCAGGTAGGGAAGCAGGTGGTGGGAGAGGAAGAAAGAGCCTGAACGGGGCTGCTGTGCTGTGCAAGACCACGAACACTGAGCTAACAAAGAGCTTCCCAAGGATGCCAGCAGTGCCCGAGCATCTCCGTAGCACTGAAGCATGACGAGGTTTTATCAGCGCTGGTTCGCAGCATAACACAGGGGTGAGTGACCCCACAACCATCTAGGTCTTCTGTGAAAAATTTCCATGCGCATCTTATCGACTAGGTAAAGTGTAAGCGCTGCTCTAGGAAGACCTGCAGGCGTCTCGCTTCTGCCAGCTGGAGGGGTGTTAGGACATCTGTCCTCTTGCTGCGTCAATGTGGATGGAGCAGGAGCATTCCCAAGGGTGCCTTTGGGAGCCATGCTGCCTGCCCATTGCTGAGTGCTCTGGTGCAGCAACCTCCTGGGTGCTGGAGCATCCCTGAAATCCCTGCACAAAACTTCAGAGGGTACACAGAGGGTTTGGCAACCTCTGCACCAGCAGACAGTGGCCTGGCATGTTCCCTAATGCCTCGAGCTCACCCCTGCATGGCCAGGGTGAAGTGGGACTGGGCTGCCCACAGAAGCAGCAGGTCCTGAAAATGCCCTGAACTTGGGATCACACCCATGATCACCCACTTCAGGCACATGCTGGGGTGCCAACTGCGCCTCCTTGTCCCCTCTGCAAAATGCTGCAGGCTCCTGGTGCTGAGAAGTTTGTGAAAATCTGGGCAGTCTCCATGGGTCACGGTCACTTGTGGAGCCCCAGGCGGACGGAGCTGGAACCAAACAGTGACCTAAAACCAGCAACCCACAGCTGCTCTTGGTCAACAAGAAGAAAACTGGTTATTAAAGAGCTTCTCATGAAGTGAACACCATCCCTTTGATCCACAAAGTGCAGCGATAATACCGCACCTGTGACCACGTCATTTAAGACAGGAGCATGCTTTACACACCAAAAAGAGTAAAATCAAAGCCACACAACCACGGATCATCTTGGGTTTTCCCAGCCTTTGCAGCCTGGACTTTGTGGCCACACTAATACCTTATTTTAACATGTCTTTGAGAGGTTTGTTTTCCTAAAAAAAACAAACAACTTGGAGAATGTTGGGGCACCATAATATTCCCCAGGTTTGTGAGTCTATATTGGGTCCGTTGCCTAACTCATGGACTTGCACTCAGCTGTGATAGGCAGGGGACAATTAGGAGACCCACACCATAAGGGCACAAGATGCCTTGCCAGATGAGTTCATGGCCACAGGATGCTCTAGCAGCTGCAAGGGAGGACAAAGCAGAGGGCTTTGGAGGCAAAGGGCTGCCTGCAGTCTCCTTGGGCACTGGTGAGAGGGGCCAAAGGTATTTGGGTAAAGATAGTAACAGCAGGGCCGACCCAGAGAAAACTTTGCTGGAAAAAGCATAACCAGGGAAAATAGAAGTTTATGCACTTTTGTTCCAGAGGATGCATCTGTTCATGCTGTCTTTGCATCTTCATACTTAGAATTAGCCCATGATACTTCAATTTAGAGCCAAGCTCCTAAGCAGAGCATTTCATTTAGCACTTAAACTGAGGAACCTAGAAGCCAGACTGATTAGCTGGGTTTCAGTATTACTTATAGGGGCATAAAATGCAATTAGTGGTGCTGTTCCATCAAAGAAACCAAAGGAGACCCTCTGCGCATGCTTGCTGCCAGGCACAGGACAAGTCTCCACTGCATTATCACCTCTCTATCAAGCAAAGAAAGAGGCTGGATTCAGGTTCTCCCTTTCCATTTTCAATGTCCTGATAGGAATCACTGCTGCATCAGTGCCCTTCATCAATGCAGACGTTTAGCTCCACTACTTGCATTAACTCCTCAGGGTGATGGTATCCCATAGCAGGACATACATAAAAATACAGACAGAGCTGGTGTGGCCTTCTCTTTCCAAGTACGCAGTTCAGCCAGCCCTGGAATATTTTCCCAGCTCAACAGTAGCACCCAGACAGTAAATAAACCACAAAATGCAAAGAGCATGCCTCGGAGTCATGCCGGAGGGACGACTGGCACTTCCGAACCGGGCAGCCGGGAGAGCTCGACTGGTATTTTGGGGTCATGGAAACACCACTGCACGTTCGCTCTGTTTAGGTGTCTGCACCACAGGGCTGACCACGTCTAATGTCTGGCTTCCCCTCTCTTTTAATAGACATAGAAACCACCTGGCCACGTGAACTTGCTCGGGTTATCAGACCCGCCGCAGAGCTCCTCTGTTCGGCCACCGTTGTCTCCTGCTGCCTGCTCCTCTCCCCCTCTCCGAGCTGGATGTGGAGAGCTGGGAACGTGTGCCTAGGGCTCAGCACCTGCCCTGGCCACACTGTGGGCTCATGCAAAAAACAGACCCTGATGCACATATTGCATTTGGCCAAGTCACCCTCCGGTGCAAGCACAACATAAAGATTTGTCCATTCAACCATTGTTTGGTCCAAGCAGATTAATGAATTTAATCTATCCTGTTGTAACCCTTCCCAAGTGCAGGAGCAGGTCCTCAGCATGCATAAGCCTACAGAGCTTTCCTAAGGGAAAAAAAATAGGAATTTACAGCCTGCTGGAAAGCCATTTCTGATGGGTTTGTGCCAGTTCTGGTGACTAAACTGTATGGTGCTGGGGGGAAAAAAACAGACCATCAGGCCAGTGAATGGCAGCTGGGGCATCAGCGCACACCTTGCCTGCTGGGATCATCCAGCAGCCTAGCTGGCTTGCATCTGCCCCTGGAGAAGTTCTGGAGCCCCTACCTGATCCAGCTGCCTCGGGGGACACGACATGGGGGTGAGCATCTCCAGTAGCATTAAGGAAATTTTTCTGCTCAGGTACTGGCTGCCCCAGCAGCTCTAGCTCAGCAGCAGCCCATCCTCTCTTGGATTTTCACCAGCCCATGTGAATCAAGCCCAGTCTCTCTCCACCTTTCCCTTCTTTTGATAACTCAGAGATAAATAAACCAGGTTTGGCATATCCACCATTTCCCATAGCATTAAATAAATAAAAAAAAGCTTAGATAACTTAAAAACCGGGAAGAAGTATAAATTGCAACAAGAACAAGGCAGGACAAGGCGCAAGCTGGAGCTCTTGGTAATCTGAGCTCATACAAATAATGGGTCTTTTTGCCCAGCCCCCACGCCTCTCCCCACAAAGCAGGGGTGTCAGACACATCTCCCAAAACCAGCTGCTCCACCCAAGATTTAAGGTCCAAAGGGGCCAAGTTACCTGATGATGCGTCCCATCACAAAGCTGTGAAAGAAAGGGAAAAATTGAGCGCGATCTATGAATGCAGACATTTCTGAGGAAGGTGAGCTCTCCTCGGTGATTCCTCCATCAACGAGATGGATAAGGGAAGGGAAATCGGGGCAGAGTTTTTGTGTCGCATATTTTGAAAACGATGGTGCTTTACTGAATGATTGAGAGGAAAACACACTGAGAAAGGATTCAGAGGCTGAAGCAGCAAGAGTCTTTGTGAGCTCAATAATTTTCACTTAGCTTATCAAAAAATGAAGACGGAGAGCTGGTTTGATTACATCGCATAAGCCCCTTCACAAGGAGCAAAATCTGGGTCCTAAAGGACTCTTTAGCCTTGTGGTGAAAGGCAGAACAAGAATTAATAGCTGAGAGTCAGACAAATTACAAGTGGAAATAAACAGTGAGGGTGATTACCCAGACGAACCGCTGAGGGAAGCAGTGGATTCTCAGCCGCCTGATTTCTTCAAGATGGGATGCTTTCCTGGAAGACGTGCTTTTGCTGAATTCACGTGGCAGCATGCAATGCACAGGTAAAAGGATGAAATTTAAGGCCTATATTCAGGAGATGAGACAGGATGATCTAATTTCCCTTCCTGGTCGTAAACTTGATGGATCTAGAAGCCTGTGAAACTTGGCAGAGATGCAGTTCCCCAATCTGCCCCTGCACATGTAATGCTTGCTCAATTTAATAAAACCTCATATTAAAAACATCTCACTAATTTTCTGACAGCTGTTCTTTCAAAGAGCAGACATTGCCCAAATAGTAACAAAACCCTTCTTCATAACCCAATCACCCCCCAAAAAACAGTGGGATGTCTCAGATGAGACTGGCACAGGGAACCCACTTGAGACTCAAAATTACTTATTCCTCTTTCTGCTAGGAAAAACAAAACAGGAAACACAGCAAAGCAAAAATAAATTTTAAAAAGGGAGAAACCTCACCACTGGACATTTGCAGAGTGGCATCCCAGCTAGTTTAGCCAAAACATAGGTTTCTGCTATTTGAGATAATTTGGTGGGAGTTTCTGGACCTAGCACCATGGAAGATGGGGGCTGACAGCCCCATGAACACCAGGAGAGAACAGCTAAACAGCAAAAGTGAAAAAGGCCACTTCCCTCTCCCCAGACAGTGAAGCGCAATTCCTGAACACAGCTTTTAGAACATATTTATGTTATAATAAATTAGTTTTGGTCTTATCTCGGGCTGGTTTGGCATCATGAAGGTCAGACTTTTTGCATCGCCGTGGGAGCAATTTAAGGCTGAAGGGGCTTTCGGGAGGGAGGGTACAGAGCCAGAGGTGGCAGTCACTTGCAGCAATGTAACCCTCAGACTAAAACTGGGCAAGAACAAGACAGATTTACTGAGTGTAACTGAGATTTAAGTGAACGCAACGCCACTGTGAAGTTGTGCCATCCATAAACCAGAGGCAATGAATCATCTCTGCTGAACACGGGAACTTACTTTGACAAAACTTTCTACCCCCCCACCCATCAAACCACCAGATTATTTTCTCTTACCGTCATGTTACTCAATAAAAAGATTTTTAGGGACTTTTAACTCACTTGGGCTGAAATACTCATAACTTGCGTTTTGTAAAAATTCTTCTGAAAACCTTATGTTAGGTCTTTAGAAGGCATGGCCTCTTGCTTGCCTGTAGCACAGGGATGATTCCCTCTAAGTGACACCAGGTGAGCATGTCTCTAAGGTGACTTGACAGTACTCTGTTTTGGGGTTGTGTGGCAGGGGATTTTTGGCAGCAGGAGAGGGGCTGCAGGGGTGGCTCCTGTCAGAAGCTGCTAGAAGATCCCCAGCTCCAAGTCGGACTCACCTCTGGCCAAGGCTGAGCCCATCAGCGACGGTGGTAGAACCTCTGGGAGAACAGATTTAAGAAGGGAAACCTGCAGTGGAGAGGGGATTGGAATGTGAGAGGAACCCCTCTGCAGATACGGAGGTCGGTGAAGGAGGAGGGGATGCCCCTGCAGCCCGTGGTGGGACAGCAGGTTGTCCCCCCCCAGCCCATGGAGGGGAGCAGGGGAGCAGATGCCCACCTGCAGCCTGGAGAGGAGCCCATGCTGGGGCAGGGGGATGCCCCCCGAGATGGCCACGACTCCATGGGAAAGCCCACACTGGGGCAGTGTGTGACTGGAGAGCAGCCCGCGGAAAGGACCCGCGCCAGGGAAGTTTGTGAGGAACTGCAGCCCGCGGAAAGGAACCACGTTGGAGAAGTTGGTGAAGGACTGTCTCCCCTGGGAGGGACCCCACGGTGGAGCAGGGGACGAGTGAGGAATCTTCCCCCTGAGGAAAGGAGC
>VYZV01028296.1:1865-27354 GCA_013401275.1 Pandion haliaetus | reverse complement strand
GTAGTAAATGAAATTGATTTTGTTTCTTCCCCAAGTTGAGCCTGTCTTTTGCCCGTTCCCATAAGTGGGGAGTGATCCCTCCCAGTCCTTGTCTCGACCCACGAGCCTGCCTTTGGATTTTCTCCTCATCCCACCGGGGCCAGGTGGGGGCAGTGAGCAGCTTTGTGGTGCTTTGTTACTGGTGGGGCTGAAACTACAACATACTCCATTAAAAAAAAAGGAAAAGCAACATTAGCTCCTAGGAATCCTGGAATTGCACCTTGAGAGCAGGATAATTTGCATTCTCCTGTACTGCCCATCTGCAAAAGGAGTGAGGGATGGTCCAGAAACCAGCTGTGGGTTCTCCTGCATCTGCTTGAAATACGTTGGCCTGATTGTTTTTTATATTTTTTTTTAAATGGAAAAGGCTACAATGACAATTAAAATGAAAATGGACAACAGGTCAACATAAATACAACATTTGTTTATACAGAGATCATGGAGCAGGTCTGGAAGGGCTTCAAACCCAGTTTCCCAGTCCCTTCCCAATTATATTGTCTTAAATGTAGAAACAGATCCCAATAGGCCTCATGGATTTCATTTGTGAGTTCAGGGTCACAACACCTAAATTTCACTCTGTTCACTTGCAGAGTCAAATGTTACCAGAGGGGGATGTTAATCCACTTAACACAAGGCAAGAAAGGGAGGGCTTGATACCAACTGCTGCCAGGGAACCACCGGTCACAGTGATAAAGCACTTTGCCCCTCCAAGACCAGCTCCATCCCCTGCAGATGAGCACCTGCAGGAGCAGGAATTGCTGGGCTATCCCACAGAGCAAAGAGGAAACTGAAGCACTAAGCAACTCCGCGGTACCGAGGCAAATCCTGACAGGTAGGACAGGCTTCCCATGCATGCCCTGTCTGCAGGTATGGGGAAGACACGTGCACATCTTTGCACATAAATGCACATTCGTGCCCTGCCTTGTGGTGGGCTAAACCAGATCCATCCATGGCCATGGGATAATAGCCTGAGGAGGTTATCTGCATAAAATTAGAGACGGTTTAGAAGCCAGCAGGAGAGATAGAGGAAAGTGGAGCAGTTAGCAATTCAAATTAAATTTCAAAGGAATCATAGAATAACTTAGAGTAGAAGGGACCTGCAGTGGTCACCTCATCCCACCACCTGCCTAAGCAGAAGGGACAATGGCCCAGCAGCCTGCCATAGAAGATGGTGAATTTGGGGAGGGTTGGGAGGAAGACTCATAGGATTCACTGATTAATTACTCCTTGGGGTCTCTTAGCTGCCTTATCAGCACTAGCAGATAACAACACACTTGCTGAAACGCTGCTGGGTGACTCAGACAAGTCCAACATTTCAACTCCCCTAAACCTTAATGGTTTACATAAGGGGGACTTTCCTATAAATTGACCTTACCCAGCAGGTCAGTTTTAACAGCAGGATGGCTCTGTGTTCTCTCTGGGTCCAGTTTTTCTAGCTTTCTGTGGACAAACACTAGTTAATTTTATGAGTAATCTAACACATTAGTTTACTCAGTCCACAAGGCCCCTTCACTGCCCCATTGAGTCTATCTACCCAGTGATTAATATACAGCAGAGGAAATGTTCTGCTTTATTAATAGATGAAATAATGTCTGTCTTAATGAGATTCCTGCAAAAGCAATCCTAGTACTCATGGGCTTCTGTTTTTAAAGAAACTTCTGCAGAAGAAGCTGGCGACTCAGACCAGCCAGAGATCGAGCTTTGGGCTGGTCGCTTCTGGGATGTGAAGTGCTGCCATAGTGTCCAGCCCCATGATGTGATGGGAGCCCAGGACACCTACGACATCCTCAACTGGGCTCAGGATGAGGCTCTGCGTTTTGGTGGTCTGCAGCCCAACCCTTGGAGTCAGCCAAGCTTAACCAGCAGCACTGCTGGCCTTACTTCATCACCCTCAACATTCCAACCCATATCCCTCCTTCCCTAAACGCTTTACAAGCCACAACACCACGAGAGAAAGATCTACTTCAAGAGCCCCAGAAGAGGACAAGATAAGCTGACGTAGAGCATCTCCACTGGTGACTACAAAATAATTCTGGTGCTCCAGCAGGCCAGGACCTCCCTAACCAACCCATAGACCTAACCTAAGGTTTAGCCAGAAAAAAGGTTCAGTCTACACCTACCCCATTTCTTTCAACTTTTCCCTCAATATATGTTACTGGCCATGGTCAGAGACAGGTATGTGGTACAGTGGGGTTACATTTCATGAGCACCCAAGAAGCACATCTGTGGTTGGTTGGGGTTGCTCAATGCAATCCACCACCACCACACACAAGCACGTCCAAGAAACAACCTTTCCCTACCAAGCAGAATGAATTCGTGTAGCCATAATTAGACAAATATTGTTAAAGGAAAAGCTATATGTGAATGTAGACTAAACATAGCTCTTATGCCAGATAAAACTGTGTTCATTACACTGAAAGAGGAACTGTTCATGCCATAACAAACGGTCAAACATGATACTGCAGAACAAATATACATATATACTCCATCTCTATTTATAATGTTGAAAAAAGCATATAAAAGCCTGATCTAGCTTCCAACACGGTCAAAAGAAAGACAACCATTGACTTTACTGAGTGCTGGAGGAGGACATGAAATAGTAACACGAACTGGAGGATGCAGGTAAGGTCATTTGGATGCTGGTCTTAGACCATTAAAAAGAAATTTTCTTAGTATGAGTGAATTGATTGTTCAGGCTGCTGCCTGAAGTACTTAGGAAACATTTGGGTTGGGAGTCCATACTCCTTAGCATTGGTGTGACCTTCAAGATTGTGTTGAACATTACCTTAATTTAATTTCATATCACCTAATGGTGACTTTGGGAAGCTGTTTGAAAAAAGTCTACCCTGATGGAGACCTTTCCCAAGGTTTCCATCGTGGAGCCCTCACGCCGTGTGCGCAGCCTGCTCTTTCTGATCTACACTGCCCCTGGAAAGCTCAAGCCACTGTGGAAGGACCACCTCTTGATTTTGATAAACTCAGCAATCCTCTCGTGAAACCACCCAGAGGGAGCAAACGTGAAGCCTCGCAGGGATGTGCTAGCTAAAACCACTCTTCAGGCCCCAGTTTTGCACCCGAACGCTGCAGATTGTTTGTCTACAAGAAAACACACACAGGTCCACCGGAGACTTGAGCCACAGCCTCGAAGCTTCCCTGACCCTCTCTTTGCCACATTTTTTCATGCAAAGCTTTATGTATTTTATCATATCAAAATCACACATCAGCAGTTAAATCAATAATCGCGAAGGGGATACAAGTTAGGATTTGAGTGTAATCACCTGTTGTAAAGGAAAATTTTCGTTTCCAGCTGGGATAAATTGGAAATCTCTCACATGCAAGTGAGGAGGGAGACCTTCAAAAAGAAATATTTGCCAGAACACCATTTGCCATTGTGCCACTTTACATCCTTTTTGCTGTCACAGTTGATCATTTTTTAAATGTACAGATTGGACATTTATAACATACCAAGGCTATCGAGGCACTATAATTTATTACCACTGCATTTAGGAAGATACAATAAGATTTATTTGGGGGGTTTTCAGCCTGTTTCTGTCAGGAGGCCAGCGGGGGACTGGATGCCCACAGCATACCAACCTCGCTATTTCACTGCAAGAGTCTAAAATTGGTGTGTGAAGCCTCCAGAACAAGAAGAACATGGACAGAAGAAGCCGTGAGCAACCCCCCCAGCCGTCTGCTGTAGCAGCATCCCCCAGCAGCTATGATGATCACTGTAGTTCCCTTCCAACTGAAGTATTCTATTCTATTCTATTCTATTCATGGGGCAGAACGTGACAGGCACCCATGGTGTTTAAATGCCAGCTAACACCAGAGCTGGGGGGTCTACCGGGGCTCCTAAAATTATCTGGGGGAAAGTAATGCCAAGAAGCTAACGATACCACCTGGAAATCCATTGCTTTCTCCCATCTCTCTCTTTTTTAATAATTCCTGTAAATGTTATTTTAGTGACACTTCATCATTTTGCACAGTTCCTTTTA
Organism: Pandion haliaetus; assembly: GCA_013401275.1. Lineage (NCBI taxonomy): Eukaryota > Metazoa > Chordata > Aves > Accipitriformes > Pandionidae > Pandion > Pandion haliaetus. Next base: position 23,320 of record VYZV01028296.1, on the reverse strand, counting down.
GCTCAACACTGCCTTGCCATCCCTTTGGAAGGGCCTGAGCCTTGAGCTTTGCAGATTAAAGCTGTGCTTCAGCCAGACTGAGGGGATGCAAGCCCGCTCCAGGAGCCTGTTTCATTTTGTAAGNAAAAAAAAAAAAAAAAAGAAGAAAAGAGAAAAGTCTGTGTATGTGTAGACACACACTCACACACCTTTTCTATGCTCTTGCACACAACCTTTAAAAAGAAACTTTCCAAGAGTTCAGCTAAAGTTAAAACAAAGCGAGTAACGTGAGACTCGGTGCCGGAGCTGAATGGAAAGTACACGGAGTCCGACTGACCTGCGCTGCCGTCCAGCGGCTCCCGTGAGACCACCCGAAAAAAGCTCCCTGCCTCTGTTGGAGCCGAGCGAGCCACATCATCTCCCTCCAGGGGTGGTGCAGCTCCTTGCTAAAAGCCATAAATTAAAAATAAATAAATAAATAGAAGCAAAGGGAGGGGAGGCGCAGGGGGGGGAGAAAAGAAATCCCAAAGAGAAAAGGCCAAAAGGAAATGACCTTCCCTGCTATTAAATAGGTGACAGATGGGTATTATAAACGCATCGCGGGTTGGAAAGGAAGGGCGAGGAGGTGACACATCGGCCCTTTCAGCTCAAGGAGAGGCCAGGAAGGGGACAGGACCGCGGACGAGAGCAACCTCACAGTGTTTTTTGGCGACAGCCGGGACAGACACGGCAAGACCGCTGTTGGCAGGACACGTCCAGAACAGCAACTAGGAAAAGAGAGCGGCCGCAGAGCATTAAGGGAGGGAAAGGAGCCTCAGATCCTCTGGCTGCACCAAAGGGACATAGGCTTGGGTTGCATGGTCATATTTTCCAGCCAACTGCAAAAAGCTATATAGTTCCTCCAGCCTTCACTTGCCTTTGAACGGGATCATAGGAAGGGTTTGCAGAGCAGCAACATCTTGTTCTCTAACACTCCCACCACGGCCAGGGCACTATCAGAGCTTTTTTTTAGGGGCAGAAGAGCAAGGAGACAGAAGCTAATTACTTAAATAATTACCTAATTACTCTAAGCACTCCCAACCCACCCCATCTCCACTCTGGGACGGGTGCAGCTGAAACTCCCACCAGTAGCTTGTCCTGTGACATCTCATGCAAACCACTTTGTCCCACCACCCAGGGCCAAAAGTTCCTAAAACGTTTTGGGTTTAAAAAGCTCAAAGCAAGCCCTGCTCACAGAAAACTCTAGGGGACAGGTTTGGTGAGGAGCTGGTTACTAGAGAAGTCAATCTCTCAATAGCCCAAATGGGAGATGATGGGAGGGCTGGGGACAACCTGTCTTGCTCCCACCCAACCTCCAGCACTGCTGCTGCCCATCACAGGGTCCTTGCCACCTGGGCTACCCTTGGGAAGTGTGTCCTCCCTCATCTGGTCCACCATGCCCGTCCTGCCCACCACCCAGCCTGTCAATGCAATCAGTAGTTGGGTGTATGTTCTTCAACACATGGTGGTTTCCTGTGCAGTGTCTGTATGGTGTAAGCTGCTGAAAGAGCCAGCAGCAAAAGCCAGGGCACACACGCAACTGGAGAAAAGCACCTTTCCCTTCTCACCTGCTTGTTTTGTCCAGCCTCTGTCCCTTGCTGGGGAGAGGTAAAAGGTTTGGGCAGAAACTGGCTATCCTGGAGCTCACCGAACCCTTGGTCAGGTTGCTCAGGACCATGTCCAGTCAGGCGCTGAGCATCTCCAGGGACAGAGACTCCGCAACATCTCTGGTTAACTTGGTTCAGTGTTTGCCCATCCTCCCCATAAAAATGCTTTTTCCTATTTTTAAGTGGAATTTCATGTATTTCAATCTGTGCCAGCCAGTAAGGCCTCACCCTGGCCATGGAGACCGAGAGGTCCCCAGGTGGGTGCAAAAATCCCACTTACAGGGTGCTCCAGTTCCCAGGATGGGGGCGTTACCCTGACACCCCAAATTAGGAGGCCACAAGCCCTTTGAGAGGAGATGCAGATGGATATGAAACAAAAAGTTTGGAGATTCAACTCTTTTTATTATGGAAGTCTATAAAATAGCCACATGGATTATTTTTTTTTTAAGATCACAAAATACACAACATTCATTTTAATATGTGACACATAATATTATATACATATTAAAAACCACATGACTGAAACACATGTTCACACGGCACCAATTTCATAACGAAAAACTCCACAAGTGCTTTTTTCTTTTTTAATATTAAAAACAACTGTGATAAAACATATTAATATTTTTCCAGACCATGTTTACAATAAAGAGAAAAAAAATCATATTTTACTAAATAACAAATATTTAACAGCAAAACTTTATACTAAATATCTATTTTGAATTATAACAAAAATAGTACTTATAATAGTTTATAAAGACAGACNAAAAAAAAAAAAAAAAAAAAAAAAAATTTGTGTATAAAATAATATTATAGCAAATTGGACTGTGCTAAGAAAAAAAAAACAACAAAAACAAACAATTCTGAGATTCAAAGTGCTTTATTCTGCAAACCCACTGCAGCAACTTTTTTAGTCAAGTTATATTAGTTAGGAATGGAAAAACAAAAGCATGACTTACTTATGCCTAGATTAAATACTCACACACACAAACATTATATATACACATGATGTAAGCATATATATATAATGGATGTATGCATCTTATATTACCGCTCTCCAATCAACCACTCACTCAAAAGCATGTTTGGTTTTCACTTTGCAATGACATTGGAAGTTAAAATAAAAATTTCAGCGAAACCCTTCACTGATTTCCCGTAAGCACAAGCGGGACCGAGCCCTTTCGGAAAATCCTGCCCAAGAGATTTTGCTCGCCGCAGCACGGCGCGAAGCCACCTGTGAGCTTTAACCAGACCTTTCAACCTTGCTGTCCGTTCCCCTCTCCAGCTTTCCCCTTTTTCAGCCTCCTCTCCCCCGAGCACAGTTTTACTCCCCTGGCAGGTCTCAGATGGCGATGGGGGCTCCTGGAGAGCACCTGGCGGGGGGGTCTCTGATGGGTATTCACCCCGCAGCTCCCCCCCCTGCAGACCATCCACCTCCTGCCCCCATCCCCATGTCCTACAAGGGCTCATCATCCACAAAGACCACGGACACCCTCACGTGCCGCTTACCTTCCTCTTTGCTTCTTTGCCCTTTGGGATTTTAATTGCGATTAAGCTCCTTTTATCACCAGGAAAGTTTTCTCTCCATTAGGGACAAGGAAAATACCTGAAATCTCAACAGTGCCTGAGCTAGCAGTGTTTCGCTCAAAATTTCCAGGCTGGCAAACTAGCTGAGCCTTTACTTCAGGGACATGGTGCACGTAGCCAGAGGCTCCCGAGACCTTACTTTTGGATTTGGCATGTTGTTTGCCAACCAGAAGGCAAGGTCTGGATCTGAATGGCATCTCCTAGAAGACTGGGAGTTTTATTTCAGGTTTGATCAACCTGAAAAATCAAGCTGTGCACCCCGGCGTGAGTAGAGACCATCCACCGGCATGCTTCTGGGGGGGTTCCTGGCAGCTTGGCTGACGGCAATCCGACCTCAAGTGCTTCCCCCAGCTAAAAAACTGCCTCCCTCCTCCTTGCCCCCACCAGACGATGGGCTGGCAAAAAGGCAGCCACCACCATCGCTCGCTTCACACTTCCTTCGACCTTCCAAAGAGGCACCCACTCGCCAAAAGCACAACCTGCAAAGCAACCTGGTAAGTCACATCTGCCCCTTCATCTTTCTTATTTCAACCCCCCCCCGCCCGACTTATCTGGACACCTTTAAAGCTGAAAGCCAAGCTGCCCACCCAAGCACAAGATCTTTTCCCATCACGGTTAGAAGAGGTCTCAGCCATGGCCCTTGTGTTCCTTCCACCTCAGAGGGCAGGAGATGGCAGAGGAGTGGGGCTGGGCAGGCTGGGCAGAGATGCCTCAAGTCAGAGAGGGATCTCCCAACCTGGTGCTTGGCTCTGGTCTGAACCAAACATCTTCCAGGGTGCTCGGGGAGCTTTTGCTCTGCACCCACATGCAAGGCCATGTCCGTTTTCAGCACAACCTGCCCATCTCATGCTCAATCCAGAAGCCTTTTGCATGCGAAAAATAAAATAAAATAAACCCACCCAGCAAATCGAATGCAAGATACCTTGGTGGCTGCTTGCTTGTGCTGGAGAAGCTTTGGGCAGGGCCCCTCTCCTGGGTTAGCGGTGGGACAGGGCAGACAGCTTGCAAGGAGCCAGCCACTTGCTCTCCTTCCTGCCGAGCTCTCCCATCGCCAAACAAAACCCAAACACGAGACAAACAATGCGTGTGTTGGCTTATTTATCGAGATCACCTTTAATGCAAACGCTTCCCGTGGAAGAGGACGCACCGAAACGAGCAGCTCTGAGCGGGGCAGCTTTGCTCAGCACCCCAGCGCTCGCAGAGCTGTGGTGGGTCAGCGGGGCCATGCAGTTCGGAGGCTGGTGCCTGCACCTTGAGGGAGAGCAAAGGCACAGAAATGCCCCCAAAACAGGTGCCTTTGCATGGGAAAGGGGCCGGTGAGGGGCTGCGGCAGGGGAATGGGTGCACACAGGCCGTGTAGCAGCAGCAGGAAACTCAACGAGAAAAAAAGGACACCCCCCCTACCCAAAGCCCCAAATGTAAAATGCATTTTGCAAAACGCAAATATGTACTCGTCCGAGGCCTCAGAAGGACAGCTCACCGTCCGTTCAGCCCTGGACAAGACACCACAGGGTTTTTCGGTCCCGCAGCGGAGGCGAAACGGCAGTCCCCCCTCCCCAGCCTGCCCCAGCACCAGTGGGAGAGGGGATGGGAACAGGCATCACTCGTCTCCCCCTCACCAAGGAAAGCCTCCAACGCCCCGAAACAAAAAACACAACCAAAAAAATGAACACCCCCCCCCAAAAAAAAACCCAAAACAAAACACTGTTATCACCAGCTAATTTAACACTGTTAAAAAAAAAAAGACAGAGGCCACCCAAGAGCCACCCCGGGATGCCAGACCTCTGATCGTCGGCTGATTTCCAAAGCCTTTCCCACAGTTGGGCCTTTGCAGCGCTCCTCCTCGCAGCAGAAGTGTTTTATAGATATTTATATATATATATTTATAATATTTAGATACTGTGTATGGTCAGACATCCCAGCTTGACTTGGGTTTTGCAACTCTTCCTCCTTTCGAATGAAACGAGACGCATGACGACACCCCAACCTTCTCCGCGCGCCGCGGGAAGAGCAAAACGGTTTTGGCAGCTTCAATGGTGGAGAAAGCAGTCCCGACCCGGAGGCTCTGCGAAGCGAGCGTCGTGGAGAAGCTTCTCATCCCTCTCTCCTNACCCCTCCGTCCCCCGGCCGCCCGTCCCTCGCGCCGCCGGCGTGGGCTTTACACCGTCGCCCCCAGCATGGCATCTGTCCCCGTCAGGATCTCGTTCTGGTTGGAATCCAGTCCGAAAAATTTGACCTTGAGTCCGTCGACCGGGTGGACCACGGGCACCAGGGTGATTTTGGGGAAAGTCCTGGTGGCGAGCTCGAAGCGGCTGGTGCTGGCCAACTCGATGGCCAGCGCCTTGAGGAAGAGCTTGGCCAGGTGCTTGCCCAGACAGGTCCGTACGCCTCCTCCGAAGGGGAGGTAGTGGAACCTGCCATCCTTGTCTTCGCTTCGACCCTGCCCGAAGCGGTCGGGGTCGAAGATGTCCACGTCCTTGAAGACGGGGGCGGTGTCATGGGTGTCCCGGATACTGTACATCACGCTCCAGCCTTTGGGGATTTGGAAACCCTGCAGGGAAGAGGGAAGGGGTGGAGAGAAAACCAGAGCAAGTCAAACCCACTGTAAAGAGAGAAGGAGCAGGAGGACAAGATAAAACCATTTTGCTTTGCCTGCTTTTTCCCATTTTCTTTGGGTTTATTAGTCAAGCGTGACGCAAATTTGAAAGAAAACCAGAGAGTGCAGTGTAAAGGGCTGGGAGATGGGAACCCTGGGTTTATGCCTGCCTCTATCCCAGGGACCCGACGGATCAACCGTTGCTATTTATTTGCTTTGTGGTCTCTGGCAGGAGTCGCCTACCAGGAACCCTGCGGTGCTCGACTGCTGCCGAGCAAAGGGAAGCAGCTTTCCTCGCGCCCGTGCCGTGCCCTGAGCACCGGCCAGCCCTCCCCAGAGCATCCCATGGCTTTGCTCACACCCCGCTGCCTGTCAGCCCCACACGCCCAACGCACATGTCAGGGCCTGGGCGATGAGAAACAGGGTGGATTTATCATACCCTGAGCACTTTAAAAGGTTTCCGACTCAAATCATTACATTAGTAGGATTTACAGCGACAAGCCAGGCCTCAAGATTTTGTTTTGCTAGTAGGAAATTCCAGCCATTGCAGTGAGTAATCCGCCTGTCATCCAGCAGCCTCGAGATGCTCTTTGCAGTAAACCTTTCCCTTGTCACACCCCAGTTCAGATTTTGGCATCAAACACTGTCATGAGTTGCTCTTTGAAGCATCACGCCTGTCTCCTCTTTGACAGCTCAAGGGCATCCCTTCCCTGCCATCAGTCAGATTCCATCACCCTCCTCTGAATCCAGAGCAGTTCTGCCTCCCATCACCAGCAGGACCTACTTTGTCCTGAGGTCTCATCTAAGCCAGGCTCAAGCAAGCTTTGCAACTACATGCAAAAGGCTGTTTTGGGGACCTCACGGTGCAGCCGCACCCCAGAATGACGGCAATACTCACATCCAGCTCGAAGGTTTGCAGCACCGTCCGGTACCCCCCGGAGATGGGGGTGAAGAGGCGAAGCACCTCCTTGATGACGCAGTCCAGGTAGTGGAGGCTGTTGATGTTGTCGAGCCGGAGGGAGCCCTCGCAGATGCAGCCGTTGTGGAGGATGCCCTTGCTGCGCAGCTCCTCCCGCAGCTTCTCCAGGACCCGGGGGTGTTTGAGAAGCTGCATGATCAGAGAGGTGCTGGCGCTGGCGGTGGTGGCGTAGGCGGCGAAGATGAGCTCCAGGGTGCCATCCTGAAAGACAAGAGCAAAGCCAGGGTAAGACACAGGGGATGGACAGACAGGCCAGCAGCCGTGGCACCTCAAGGGACAGGCACGCAGGCTGCCACAGGGCATTTTTTTCCCCCTACAGCTCCCCAGCCCGGTCATGTCTAACTGCAAGGTGTCTCCTTGTGCAGGCAGAGGTCTTGGACATCCACCACGGGGAGCTTCCCGCAGAACCTTGGAGGATGCTGAGGACCAGACAGGCAGGAGAAAAAACCCTGGGGATGGCTCTTGATAGCACATGAAAGACAAGTTATGTTGTGACCCTGCTGCAGACAACAACCTGCCGAGGGCTCATACGCCCTGCAAAGGAGGCACCTTAAAACTGGATGGGTCAAGGGATGAAGCTGGTCAAGCCTGAAAGCTTCAGCAAACTTGTATGGTCTTTTGGTATTCCCTGGCAATGCTTTCTAAAAAGGGCTGAGTGTGATCTGCAAATAAATATGGCCTATAGGAAAGCAACCGGCTTGTTGGCACCATAATCCATCAGACAGGGTTCACCTGCAGCTCCAACAACATATTGTGGTCTGCCAGCTCTCACTGATCACCTCAGGTCTGCCCCAAAATATCCTCCTTACAGCAGCTCACACTTTGCTCTTCGGGGAGCCCCTGCCCCAAGCACAGCAAGGACAAGGTGACCACGGAGAAGATCTTTACCTTCAGCTCCTGCATGGTTAGCTCCTTGCCATGTTCTTTGCCACTCTCTATCAGGATGTCCAGCGCGTCGGCGTAGTCCTTGCCCTGCGTGTTCTGCAGTTTCTCCTGGATGGCTTTCTCCAGCCCCTTCTGCAGCGTCTCGCGTGCCCGGATGCCCTGTGGAGCGGGAAGCCATCAGACCATGCAGGACACAATGCTAGCACCACCATTCCCAGTCCAGTGTCCCCGGGAGCTGGAGACATGCTCAGGACAACACGTCTAAGTAATACAACTGCAATTGCAGGTGCTCAAAGAGAAGTATAAAGATGCTGAAGTTGTTCCCTGGGCAGGAGGAGCAAGCCCTGAGTGGGCGAGATTACAGGCAAGAGTAATCAACACCTATGTGCAAATGATAGGTCTGATGTGGGAGACCCCGTACTGCACCAGTTCACAGGCCTCCGGCTCAGCCTGGGAAAATTGTCTCTCAAAGGAGAGTCAATTCATCTGAAAGGATCCTCTTCCCGGGAGCGTAATGGGTTTGCCGAGCAATTTTATCACCTGGTCTCAGTAAAGCAATTCCTATCTGAGTGCAGCTGCACCAGGATAACCTGCTGGTGCAAATGCTTCAGGGCTGCAAATGGCTGGGCTCATTCACGTGGTCAAATAACAATAACAAAATTTGCAGTGATGATCACAAAAATAAATTCTAAACCCCCATATTTCTGTTACCAAAATTCCCCACGAAAAACATATATTTTTTTTTGTCTATGGTTTTTGTTAAGTGTTCATTTTGCATCATTCATCAAAAAAACTAGAATAGTTCTTGGAATTAGAAGGTCCACTGACCTGTTTTGCGCTGGGGACAGGAAGGAATTAACAGAAGAAGGGTCCCACAAACAAAAAAATACAGCAAAGCTGCCAGTTAGAAGTGAGGAAAAAATATGCCTCATATCTGGGCAAGTCCTGGTTGTATTCTCTCTTGCAACAAACCGCACAGTCCCTAGGCCCCTAAAACCCTATGAATGGATCTTCCTCTCCACTCCACCGAAACAGGACTTTGTAGCCCAAAATGGACTCACTTCTAGAGGTCAGAGGGTGAGAAGACATCCCAGGGAGAACCTGTAGAGATAGGGATTAGCCACCGCCCCATTAATCCCAGATCAGTGTTATTGGCTGGTGGAGGACTCAGCCCAAATCTCTTACCCTCCTGTAGCCGCTGAAGGGCAGATCCACAGGCAAGGAGAAGACATTCTCCACAAACTGCTGGTAGACCTCAAAGAGGCGGTTGAGTTCCTCATCGGGGATGCAGAAGCCCAGAAGGACACGGATGGCCATGCGGAAGGTGAGCTTCTGGGTCTCGTGGTAGACGTTGATGGACTCAGGATTGCTGCTCCAGGCCCGAAGAGTGTCTTTGATCACCAGCTGGATCTTAGGGAGATAGCTCTCCAGTGCCTCATGGCTGAAGATTTTGGAGAAAACCTACGGAAGAGAGCAAGCAGAGGTTTCTACGCAGCCCCAACACCCTACTCTTTGCTTTCTCTAGTAACCAATTTTTGCCCACAAAAATGGATATCACACGTCTCCTGCGCTGAGCAGAAGACTCGTCATCATCCGGAATTCATCACCCAGAATCACTGACTCCTAAAATAGCTGCCAAAAAGGGTTGATGGAGAAACACCAGCTGACAGATCCTCCGCAGGCTGATCCCCACCACAACCATCACAAATGATGTGCAATAACATGGTGTAAACCAGAGATGGGAGAAAAGCCTTCACCCCGCACACAGCAGGATGGATGGAGCCAGCTTTCCCACAGCTCCATGTCTCACGGCTCCCAGTTACATTCATCCCACGACCTGAATGCTACTAATACATCTCTTCCACAGGGATTCTCTAATGCCTAACATCGTGGTTGTGCATGCACGCAGACATGCACAAGCTTTTCTTTCAATGGGAAGCATTGGCAGTTTCTCCCACTTATCAAGCACCCTTTTTTAATACACGTAAAAAATTAAGTAAAATAATTATTTTGAGGCATTTAGGATCTCTGTGAAATCTGGCTGAACTTAGACAGGGGTTCAAGTGGGGAAGAGAGGCAAGGCACACATCTACGCAGAGGCTGCGATCGCACACGGCTCGTTTCCTTGGGAAACCAGGCAAAAAAACTGATGTCAGCAGACAGTATTAATTTAAGCTCTGCGAGTAAACACTGCACAGGAGTGGGCCTCCCCAGGTCCCCAGTGCTAACGGCTCCTTACTCCAATTTGGGCCAGGGCCCGCACGTTGCACGAGGAGCTCAGTAATGCCAGGAATGTCCCCTTCAGCCCTCCCCGGCGCAACCCACAGCACACGCTTTCATTCGGCATCCCCGCCGCATCCCTCCCAGAGTGCACCGGAGGAAAAAGTGCTGTTTGTTTATCTTTTATTAACGTACACACACACACACACACACACACACACACACGGGGCAGCACGCACACACGCACCGCCACATGCCAGGCCTCCAGGAAAATCAAATTAAAACAGGCTCCCAAGGAGGGAGCTGCAAGCCTGCGTAGCCTCCACCGGTGGCCGGTTCCTGGGGGGGCTCAATGCACGGTGGGGGGGCTGCAAAGTTATCAAACCAAGAGGAGAGAAATCAAAGCCGCCCCCTCTTTCCATGAGCGCCGGACTCACTGGAGCTGTAAATGTGAGAATTTCCTCCGCAGTCAGCACTCAAAGGGAAAAGTAATATTTTCCTGGCTGCGACCCCTCATTGCTAATGCACATCGTTCACTGGGATTTTGTTTGGTGAAATAACACCTCTGTCCCCTCGCAGCCCTGGGCAGGAGGCTCGACAAGAGCCACTTCATAACGCACCGCACTCGGGCTGAGCCCCGACTAAAACTCATCACACGATACGCAGTGGAGCAGAGCTCGGAGGCTCCCCATGGAAATACCAGCATGCAAACGGGATGGTAGGAGGGTTGGGAAAGAAAATGCAAGCAGACCAACAGACAGCTCTGCCTGCAGACAGACAGTCATCCCCAGATGGCTACGCTGAGCGGAGGCATGAATGAACGGAGCGGAGGAATGAATGAATGAACAGCGGGGTGGCGAGATCATGGCAAGAGCGTGAGACGGTGCGGCTGCTGCTTTCTGCCACCATTCTGTGCTTCGCTAGCTATTTTTAAGCCTGGAAAGGGCAGCGACGCTCGGGCAGGCCTGCCGATGTGAGGGGGTGAAAAAGCAGCCGCTCAGAAAAGAAAAGCTGGATGTGCTAAAGCTGAGCCCCTCGGCTGCCTGGGGAAGGTACGAAGGGAGCTGGGAAAGGGCCGGTTCCTGATGGCCACGAGCAGGACACCAGACTTTGATGCAGTGCCGGCTGGAGGAGAGCTGGCAACCACGAGCTGCTCCACAGGGATGGGACAGGACCTCCTGAGAGGGGCTGGCGAAGGGACACCAATGTCTCCCCATCCAGCTGGCATCTGCCCTTCACCCACGTTGGGGGGGGTGGTGGGATAAAGACAGGGGTTCACAGTGAATCACCCCACTCTCCCCAAACACTTCCCATGACTCAGTTTCTCCAGCTGAAAGCAGAGCTAGAATCACAGAATCATAGAATCATTTAGGTTGGAAAAGACCTTTAAGATCATCAAGTCCAACCATCAACCATGCCCGCTAAACCATGTCCTGAAAGCAGGCGAGGGGACAGCCTCTGTTAAAGGGGCGCAGGCTGCAGCCCTGCTTGGAGCCACCATCCCAATGGAGGTGGCCTCCGGGGCTCCCGACCTGGGGCAAACCCCGTCCTCCCCCAGCTCTGCCCAGCATCTCCCACAGGCAAGCGGCTCGGAGACCCCCCTGCACCTTGCAAAAAGCGCAGCATCCCCGAGAAATGCTTCTGGTCCTGCTGTGCAAAATTGCTGCAGCGATATAGAGAACCAGCCCGGGGCCGGATCCACACCCCACAGACCAAACCAGACTCCGAAGAGGAGAGTGTCCGTCCCACGGAGCGATGCTCAGCAAAGGCGCAGAGCAGGGAACCCTCAGGAAGAGAAGACTGAGCCCCTGTGGAGGTCAACACAGCACCTGCCCAGCCGGAAAAAGGGTGAGCATTTAGCACTGGGGGGCTGGGGGGGGCATTTTTTTCTTTTTTTGCCCTTTTTCAGCTGCCAGAGCCCGCAGCTCCAGACCCCAGGGCCAGACGAGGTCGCGAGCCCCGGCCATGCCGCCGGCTCGCTGCAACGTCCCGTCCACTCGCTGGCACTGCGCTCCATGCCGCCTAATCCCAGATGTCAGCGGATCCTTCCCCAGCCAGACACAAGTCTGGATCCCCTTCCAGTCACCTCCAGTTCAACCCTGCATCTTTCCAGTTGATTAAAAAGGAGGAAAAGGCAGCCAACTTTCCCGGACGATTCTAGCCTAAAATTCCTGCGCCCTCTAGTGAAGCCGAGCCGAACGTCTCGGCCGGAGCAAGACCAAGCCAAGCCAAGGAGCATCGGTGCAAAAAAAGTTGCTCCAGAGCTGCCAAGAGGCAAAATCAGCTCTAAGGGGATGCTCGGCTTTGCTAACACCGAGGTGCAACAGCCCACTCGTGGTGGGGGTCCTGCCAGGTGGTCTCGGCAGCAGTGCTAGGGCAGCGGCCAGGACTTTTGGGGGATGCTGGAAAGAGCCCCTGGTTTTTTCACATTTTGATATGTCCCGAAATAGCCAAGTCTGGGGATTTGCTCTGTCCGGGGGCATTCATCTACACCCGCGCACACGCGCTCACCCCACGCCGAGGGAGACACCACCACCCAGCGAGCCTGGCTGGAAACTTCCGAATCCGTCTCACAGTGGAAACAGGATATTTAAAGATTTATGGTTTTCCTAAGGCAGAAAATTCCTTCCCAGTCTCAGCTCCAGGATCTCCTGGAGAGGTCCACCTCCGTGTGACAGTGAACTGCTCCTGCTCCTGGCTGGAGAATACCCAGCCCCATCCTTAAACCACACCAAAGAGGAGAGGACAGTCAAGTGAAGAGCCCTGAGCTTCAACCCACAGCATTTTCCTGCTAGCAAAGGCTTCGTTTAGTGGCTAGGGTGGAGAGGAGCTAGCAGGGATGATGCTTTTCGTTGCATTCCCCCTCTGTGGTGCCGGCTAAGTCTCCCCACTCCAAGCACCAGCTTCAGCCCCTGTCTTTTGCCATCCATGATCTGCAGGTCCCCTGCTCCTGCCTGGCGCATCAGCACAGCAAAGCGAGAACGGCGCTTCTCCTTCCTCCCCTCCAGGAGGAAAACGTATGCTTTGGGATCAGACACCTGCGTCTCATCCAGCCCACACCGGCCAGAGCTGCTGGCCCAACCAAACAAAGCACAATGAGCGCGGAGATGTTTTCACGAACCAATTTGGCACCCGCTGGCAGTTTGGCTGGCAGGCTGTGTCAGAAAGCATCCAAAGCAGCGTCTCAACCTGGAGACGTACAATTTCTTCCTACATTTCAAAAGACCAGGCACCGTTGTCCCAACCCTGTCCTGTCGCCACATTAGAATGGATGTCTGCCTCTCTCCGGCATCAGACGCAGGGCTGCCAGACGTGGAGCCCACTGCCATGCTCCAGCGGGCTTGTAAACCATGATATTTTTGGAGCGGGATGAGGAGGCTCATGGGCAAGAGGCTGTCCTGGCACCAGCAGCACGAGCAAAGGGAAAACACGGCAAAAAAAGTTGCGGAGACTATGCAAGGCACCGCAAAGAGGAGAGGACCTCCACAAAACCCCACTGTTGCCCTGACACTTTGCTGCGTGCCTTTTGCAGACACGCAGCAAAGAGCTGTTCCCTTTTCTCCCCACGCTGTAATCGGAAAATGGAGCACATGGACCACTCCACAGTCTCCTGCCATGCTCCATCATGGGAGGAATGCAGGCCCACTGAGAGGGAAAAGGCAAGAGTTTCAGCTCCCAACCACCCAAAATGAGCAACGCTGGGTTTGCCCTTCAAAGCAGAGCACTGCACGCAGAGTGCAGGTTAGGAGTGTAGGTCCCTTGGGGGAGCTGAAGGCAGCAATGCCGCCCAGGGAGAACTGCAGGAGCCCCATGAACGCTGCAACCCATCTCCAAAGAGAGTCTGGTTGCAGTAGCTGGAGTCTCCAAACTCGGCCCAGCTGAAGAAAAGAAATGGAGTGCCTTTGCAAAAGGCAGTTTCACTGAAATTGGAATGATTCTCAATAGAAATGTGCAGGAAAAAAAAATGTAAAGATCCTTTCAGCATCCTTGGGCCACATTATGACCGTCACGCACCTTTCAGGGTTGCCTATACCCCTAATTTTTTAAATTTTCTAAAAACATCTAGGGTTGTGAGAAACTCTAGCATTTCATATTTCCACTCGAGGTCAGAATAAACACAAGCCCAAGCACCCCGTTTCCCCACGGCTCAAAAATCTCCATGTCTGAGCAGCTCTCCTACAAACCCTCCACACGGCACGGGAGACTCTGCTTTCGATCCGAAACCCTTTCACAGGCTATCAGCCTAAAGGGGCTGCGATGCACAGCCTGGGGGGAAGAGCAAGGAACAAGCAAGACACCCTACCTTTGCCTCAGCACCCTCCTCTGCAAAACCGCCTCGTGTCTCAAAAAACCCAACGCCATCACTAGCAAAATGCAACCAGCTACAGGCAGCACTTTAGGCTTCTTAGCCCGCTTCACGGTGATACCTAAACACACCATGGTTTTTCAGCATCTGTGTGCTTACACTCCCTCNCCCCCCAATTATCCATGAGGAACCACTGCATTTGAGGAGAGTAAAATTGACCTTACGTATTGTCACCGCTCTTCAAGCAGGGAATCAAACACAGGGAGGGAAAGAGAAAGAAGATATCAAGTCAATGGATAGTGTGGCAAAGAAATGGAAGCTGTGTCCAGCCAGACGGGATTAGAAAGGTGGGATCAGCTGGCCAAGAAGAGGTCCAACGGGCAAGCACCTGCTGCCTGTGGCTGGTGTCTTTGGCTGGAGCCGTGGAGAAAGAGCATCCTGCAACCCCACCAGGCAGACGGCTGCATGCTCAGAGCTGCCATTCACCAGCGTCAGGGGGCCGGGTCAAACTGGGATGGGCTACTGGGATGCTTTTGGACCACGTACTAAAATCCCAGTTCTGTGGTGTGGCGATGAGAATTTACCCGGAGCTAAAGAGGAGGAGAGCAGCTTGCCCAGGCAGCAGGGATAGTGCCCCGTCCACCACTGCGAAGCCAATGGAGGAGAAATATCAGGAGAAAAGTCCCCTTTTTGCTGACCCCCTGCATCGTCCCGGAGCACAGGGCGGGGGCCAAAGGGAAGGGACCCCACGCATTTAAGTAATCCAGGGCATGGACTCTCCTAGAGACAAAGCCAGACTTGGCAAAGAAACCAGCCTCAAGTGCTCTTCTGTGGAAACGCTTAGACCTCGGTCCTGCCAAGTGCTGGGAGCGGAGCAGAGCACGAGGGGCAGCCGCGCTCGCAGAAGGGATGAGAGGGAAACCCTCGCCCCAGGATGCAGCCCACTCCATCCCAAAGGTGAAATACATACACCTTTCTGAGCACACACCGTCTCTTGGCAGAAGTAAGGGAAGACACTTGGAAAAGCGCTTCCTCCAGCAGCTCTGCCACCAAAATCCCGAGTAAGGTCTTCTAAGACCTCTCTGCATCATACGGGGATGAGCACGCATCTGATGGTGCAGTGTCCCTACTTCTGAACACGAGCTCCTGCCAACTAACAGACACCTCGTCTGAGCTTTAAACTAAGGACATGACAAGGTCTGAGATGACCCAAGGCCACCCTACAAAATTAACAAGAAGAAAGTTTAAGAGCAAGCTGCCTGGCAGAGAGACATATTTAGTGGTAGAAGCGCCACCTGAGAAGTAACGGAGAGCATCATTAATCCGAAACAAAGCACTCGGTCCCCAGAGGGACGAGTGGGATATTACGAAACACAACTCAGCAGGTTGCTCGAGCTGCTTGGAAGGCTGGAATATGATGCAGTAGAAAACCAAAGCTACACAAAGACAGTGTAGGATAGATTCTGAGTCTGAAAAGCTCTCTCCCATCTCTGGGATTAGCTCCTGACATCCCCCATTCCTGCTCTAAAGTGGAGCCTGGACCCATGCAGAGCTATGGGCTGCAGAATGCAGTTCCACCCAGCGCAGAGCATTGCAGTCAAAGGAGGGGTTTCTCCTTCTCCATGCCTCACAGGACATCCAGCAGCTTCCATCCCAGACGACACAGAAAGGTAGAGCAGTCTACATTAAAGCAGTTCAGCTCGCAGGGTATCCGTCCAGCTCCTGGGCTGTAACCGTGCTCCGACACAGCACAGCTTCTCAAAGCAGGGTCTGAGCTTACAGGGCATTTTGGGGGTGGAAGGCGCTATGAAAACGCATGAAATTTGTCTTTCAGCCAGGAGCGCCTGCGCTTTGCTTTTTTTTTTAATCCATTGGAATTACTCTGGATTTACACCACTGTAGATGACAGCGCTATTTGGTTTAAAGTCAATGAGCCAACCTAGCCGACAAATTCTTCCCCAAGACCGTGAGCGGGAGCCCTCCTCCATCAATTAAAGCCTTTTCTCTGGCTCCAGCGGCTTTTGCCCGTGGGTTAAAGCTCACAGGGCAGCAGCCCGACACGGACACGTCGAGAAGGGGCTGGAGACGGGCCAGCCGAAGGCAGCTGGAACCCAGCTTGAGCTGACGGGTACAATTTTTTTTGGAGGAGGGGGGGAGGCTCGGATCGAAGGGGATGGTTTCTTTTCCACCGTGGGATTTACAAGTCACACGGAGGAGGGCGGCGGGGTTGGGTGCAAATGCAAAAAAAAAAAAACCAAAAAAACCCAACCCTAGAAAACCCCCCTTAACAACTCGGGTCAGGGTTTTTTTGTAGGGTGAAAGGTATGTTCCTGCCGCCTCCCATCCCTCCTTCCTCCTCCCACCCCTCTCCCCCATCTCCATCCTTCCCTCCCTCCCCCTCCTCAGTCCAGCCCACAGCAGCTGGTTTATATTTGGCTGTAAATTTATGGCCCCTTTTGTGTTCTTAATCCTCTTGCAAACTATATTAAAGCCTCAGACCTTTCTACTTGGTGCTAATAAGCTCAACACTTGTATGCCTCCGAGGCAGAACATTAATTGTGGTGTGTTAATGAATGATGTAGTTTTGGACAGTGAGACAAAACAGGCCATTTCTCTGCACCACTGTCTGCTTCCTCCTCGAGTCTCCGGGTCTAGGATGTCTACCCAGCCCACGGACTGCTTTTATTTTATTCTTTCTTTTCCTTTTTTAAGCCAGCTGTGCCTATTTTGGGATTACTATGCTGGAACAGAGCACGGGCCCGGCAAGTCCAGCGCTCTCCTGCCAAGGCTGGATGCTTCCGAGGAAAGTCTGAGTCCCACCTTCCCCGTGCACCGTAGCACAGCCGTGCCGGCAGTGCGTTCCCTGCATGGGGAAACTCCTTCCTGGCCCCAAGCGCTGCTCCGCCTCAACCTAAAAACCTAAGGGCTATGCGCTTCTGGCCATTTCCAATTCCCATTTCCTTCTCCACCGAGATGCTGGGGTCCCTTGCAGGCAGAGGCACAGGAATGCCTCCCTCTCTGTTTGCTGAACTTCAGCCTCCCACTGGCCTTACATCCCGTAAAACCAGAGCCCACGCTAGCACTGTGCCTAAGAGTGGATTTGCTTTGCCTTCGTTACAGCTCGTATTGACCCAGGGATTGGCACTTCCAAAAGACACAGGCGATAAATCTGGAGTGACTGCACGGATCTCACTGGGGTTTCACAGGTATAAATGGGAACTCAAGATGTCTCCAAGGACAGATCTAGGGCGAGATGTGGAAAGGATTGAGTGAACAGCCGGGCTGGGACAGGGTACAGCCCAGGCAGCACGGCTGGGTGGGGAGAGCACCAGAGTGTGGAGCAAGGAGCACCCTCAGCCAGGTAGCACCCCCAGTCACCCCTTCCCAATGAGTTACTGTAGGAGAGCAGGAGCTCCCCTCTGTCGGGACATGTCACGTCTGACCCCCGAGGGACAACATGCACCCTTTATGCGATGGAGAGAGGCAGAGATCTGCCGCCAAAAAGTCAGAGCAAAGACAAGCCCATGCTCGGCCAGACACGAGAGCAATGTGGCTGCTCCTGCCAGTAACCTGCAAGGTGATTTCAAGACAAAAATGCCACCATGGAGGAACGAGCTGCAGCACAGGTGGCCCAGATCCTCCTCCGACATCAACATCAACTCCGTGACCCAACAGCAGCAACAGCCTCTCACTAGATACTTATCTCAAGAGGGCAGTTGAGGAGTTTTGGGTTGCTTTTGTTTACTACTTGCAAACCTTTCTTATCGACCAGCTTCATCTCAGGCCAAGGACAGAGCCAACGCTGATGACATCTGCAATAAAGTGATATCCCTGGCGCAGGCCAGCCCTGCCCCCAGCCCCGCTCTCACCCTCCATCCTGCCCCACAAGCTGTCACGTCCCTGCGCAAAGTTGACTTTATACCCAGAGACTCCCTCTCTAATAATTGGAGAGTTCATTTCCCAAAAGGGGGAAGTTTTCTCCAATTTCTATTAACTTTGGCAGCTTCCTGCGGGGGAGCTTTAATAAATAGGGGATGGGAAAGCAGAGAGCTGCCATAGCTACCGGCTTGTTAATATGGCTTTGTTCCTCCTGAGCACCTTTCAGGCGTGCATCTCGGAGTCCATTACCAACACCTACGGGATTAAGGCTTCTGGTAGCCCAGGGACGCAGAAGAGGGTATTCATGCCCTTTATGGAAATGGATACGCAATCCATGCAAGAACCTGAAGAGAAGCTGAGATAGGGGAACAGCAAACCTGAGGGAAGAGCTCCAGAGACCGAGTTGTCCAACCCAGCTCTGATCCCATCACCGTCATGGGCAAAGTGTCCTACAGCAGTTCCGGTGGCGATAGCTGACATTTGCTGATCTTGAAGTTACACCAAAGAGCTAAAACTCTTTGGAAAGCTTTGCAACACATGGCCAGCAAAACAGCCGGTTTCAATGGCAAGCTACCAGAAACATTATGCAAGAACATGCTGGGTTTAAAGCTCTTTGCTAGAGCCCGTCTTCACAGCTCAGTGGCAATCTGTCCCATCAAGGAGACTGCACGGCTCGATTGCCAGGGAATGACGAAAGAGTATCTGCCAGTGCTGCTGCAAATAAGTGCAACTCCACTGGCTTTTAGAAGGATGACGAGGACTTATCGCAGGTAGGGACCATGTAAGGGTTGGTGGAACAAGAGCTAGAGATGACCCCAATGGTTGGAACTGCAGCAGAGGGTGAGCACACGGGGCTTCACGCTCCACCTTCTTCGTGTTGGCTAGCACCCTATACCACAACCAGCCTCATCAGACATTATACCTCAGGTACAATTGCTGGCAAGACCAGAGAAGGAGAAACCACTTAAGAGCAAGCGAAGGCTCAAGCTCAGAGATGAGGTAGAAAACAGAATTCGAGAGGTAGGTGGAACTACTCCTCCAGAAAGCCCCACAATGCTTTAAACTGAATTATCAACAACCTAAAAGGTTTCCCAGGAAATACTACTGCTTTTCTGCATGGAGCTTTCAGACCACTCCAATTCTTCTAATATTTCTATTAATACTAGCAACCTTATTATGAAAGTTGGCGAATTCTGTCAAAAACACTGCCTTCTGCCAGCAAGTTCTTTGCTTGGCTCCCTGGTGGGTCAAGAGGAAGGTACAGACCCGATATCTAAGAAAAAAACTTCTACCTAGAAGGAGCAAGCTTAAATCTTAAACCTAGCGCTTCCTCCTCGGACCTCTCACAGTCTCAGCAGCAGGGTGGGGAGAGTTAAATAAAAGTCAATGCCATTTAACAGCAACAAAAGCTCAGGGCTAATGCACACAAAAGACGCCAGCAATTTCTGCCGGTAGAAGGCACCTGGCCTGGAAAAAGCTTTAATCTGGTCATCGCAATCTCGCCAAGAACAAAATGATTCTATTTTCTCCCCATTGGAAGCAGGTTCGCCTTATCTCCGTGTGCACAACTCGCTCGCTCCAGGGCGAGGGATGGTTTGCGTAGGGGAGAAGGCAATTCAAGCGGCTGCTGGGCTCGGGGAGCACCCAAGGGTGCGTGATGCATGAGATGCTCAGCTCCGTGAAAACAGTAATTAAGAGGAGACCAAGCGAAGGAATGGGAATAACCTCCCGTTTTCAAAGGGAAGGGAATCAGCTGAGCGCAGCACACCCAACCCCATGCCGCTGAAAGAGAAAGCTTAAAAACTAATTAGCTACTCCAGCATCCCCAGTCCCGCTGATACGGGGACAGCATTTGCTCTCGGGTCTGCCAGAGCTCAAAGCAGAGGCAAGGTGTGTGAGCAGGAGCAGGCACGGCTGGCAAGGGTCATCCCGGGACAGTGCTTTGCCAGACTACCTGTTCTCAGGAGGCTTTAGCCGTCCCTTAAGGAGGAATTAGGATCCTTGCCAGCTTGGGATCGTGCATGATGCCAAAAATCGGGAAGGCAAAGGGGTTTTGAGGAGAATGGAGATCCAGACCAGACTCAGAACAATCCAAAAGCATTGGGATTCACAGTTTAGGGTGGGACAAGTATTTCCCACTAGGAAAAAAACACAATAGTGAGAACATCAGGTATCAACATTGAGGTAGAGAGGCTCTCCCCTTTCTGTGCTGCTGGTATTGGTCCTTGCTGCTGCTGGCACTCCCCATCTGAGCTGTGGTACAAATTAAAAGTCCATCAGGATACCACAGAGGTCAGGCCTCCCTTTTCCATGACCCCGTTCCCATAACCCACGCTCTCCTCGCCTCCCCCAGTGCCTGTTCCTGAGGTCTGAATTCTGCGGTTTTTATGAAGGCGATCGCAAGCAAAGGCCTTCAGCTACCCGCTTTTCAGTAGCAAAAAAATCATCTTGCTGTGCAGAAGATAAAAGAAGCAGCAAAAGAGCGTAGAGGCACCTTCGAATCACTGGCTGCTGCCGCTTAACCCTCCCTGAAGAGGAAATAAATGGGAGCCAAAGCTGCTGCCTTCCTCCCGCTGCTGGAGGAAAGCACATAGCTCCCCATTTCCCTGCACCTCTCCTGCCACAAATTATGCTCCATGATGGAGGGAGCCCCACGAACTATCGCCCTTTCTCTTTGACAGCAAGGTAGGAAAAAATACCTCCTTCCTTAAGGAAAAAAAAAAAAAAAAAGTAGCCCAAGCAAACTGCGGTGTAACTGCGAATACCGAGTTTGCCTGGGTGGGGATTGACACGGCATTTCTTGTGGTATCACCCGAGTCCCGGCCGCCAGTGCATTAAGAAATGTGACTAATGGGTGTCATGTGGTGTTTGTTTTCTCATCTTCTCCCCCAGGAGGAAAGAGCGAGCGATGGGGTTTGGGATTTTACAGAAATATATACCCCAAACCAGGAAATCCTGCTGGAGCGGAGAGAGGACAGCGGACCTTGCCTCGGGGCAGGGACTGGGACAGCCTCTTGGCACTGGGTACCATGCTGGCTGTGCCGGCGATGCCGTCTCCGCACCGCAGAGAGGGGGCCGGACACGTTACCTTCACCCCAAATCCGCTGCCTGCCCTGACCCAGCTGGGAAAGAGCCTGTCCCATGGAGGATGGGATGCGAAAGCCATCCTCCACGCCAGCCTGCGCGGGCCGTCACCTTTGCCATCACCTTTGTTGGTGGGGGGACATGAAGATGATCCCCCACATCCGCCTGGGCTCAACGCCCCCCCAAAACCAGGCTGCCCTGCGCTACCCGCCTGCCTTGGGGCCTGTAAGGAGGGTCTGACCCCAGGACGGTCTCAGCCCCCCGACACACAAACACGATCAGCTCAGTGTCGTCCCC
>VYZV01028295.1:1238-27577 GCA_013401275.1 Pandion haliaetus | reverse complement strand
ACAGGTTGAACATAGGTGCAAGGGTAGATGTTTCTAGTGTCATTTAATTCTGCAGATATGAGAGCAGCCCCTTTGAAGAAACTTGATTGTGACTGACAGCTGCTAGCTGTCATTAAAATTTAGTAGTTCTAGGAGCTTATCCTATTACACAGCTGTAAGCCAGATGTGGAAAAGATGCTTTGATAGGTCCCAGACAGAAGTTTACTATGGAGCAAAGGGAAACTGAACAAGTTGGGGGATAAAAATTATTTTTTGAATCCACTTAAAAAAATCTTCAGTGTTTAAAGGAAAATTTGTGAAACCCTTACCATTAAGGCCATTGTCCACTTGTTAAAGTCTTGTCTGTCTTTGCCTATTACTTTTTTCCTTTCAGTCAGCCTAGATGTTAATACAGAAAGAATGAGAAACAAGCAAGAGGAGCCAAAACTCTTAATGCACAATTGACAATACAACTTAATTGAAGTAACAGAGATTTGTGGAATAACTTATCCGACTGGAATATTACTATAAAAAGAGGGACAGAAAAGAGGGAAGATGTATGTTGCTCTATAAATCAAAGATGTGTATACTTGCTCTGGAATTCAGAATGCAGAAGGAATGGGATCTGCTGAAGATTGATAGACAGTATTTAAAGGAGAAAAAATCAGAGGCACTATTGTGTTGATGCTGCACAGCATGCCACCAAACTTAGGACAGGTAGACAGTGCTTTCTGTGAGCAGCTACAGACTAAATCAAAGCATTGGATACTGCAGTGGGAAGCATCTCCCAGAAGTCTTTTGGGGAAGGAATACAACAAGCTGTTAACTGTCTATCAGATTCCTGATGCTTTTTGTTACAGTTTCTTGGTACAGAAAGCTAAAATACAGCTCAGATGGATATTGTCTAAGTAGTGGGATTTCCCTGAGGATGTGAAAATGGAGGGCAAATTCTTGAAGCAGATGAAAAGAAGGGAAAGTCAGAGAACAACAAAACCTAATGAATGAACATCAAGAAGCCAGACTCCAGACTTCAGTGCAGTAAGCAAGTTGGTAGAGTAAATTTCTCAAATGGCAAGCTTAGAAAAAATTAAGCTGTGGCAGATTATCAAACAAATGGGAACAGCAGCAAAGATACAAACTAATAGTAGGTTTAGTGAATGGCAACATGAAACTAAATGAAGCTATGTATGTTGTCCCCAAAGTGTCAAACATCACATAGGGATGCTGCTGTGTAACCTGATGTTGCACAGGAAAGGATGGCAGAGCATTAGGATGGACACATGGTATTTACATTTGGGGAAAATTATTCTCTGTGCTTTAAATGTACTTGACAATGTTGAAGCCACTTTACTGTAAGCTTTTCTATGTAATTTGGTTGTTTCTGTACCAAGATATACATATTCATATACTTGAAATTTAAAGGTCAGAAATATTTATAATGCTTTTCTTGGATTTAAGTATGCATCTAATTTGAAATCTGTCCATATATTACAGCAGTTAGAGAATGTTTCCCTTTGGTTGTAATCTCTCCTTTGTATACCTTTGGTTTTTATTTTTTTCCTTTTGTTGTACATAATAGAGTTGAATTCAAATTTACCACTTAAGTAATTTCTTGAAATGATGAGGAATTGTGAGGGAAGTGGACAAAAAAGCCCAAAATTTCTAACTTTATCTTAAGTTGTCAAGACAGTATTAGATTTCTTCTTACCATATAACATACCTCTTGTTTATAATATGTGGTTGGAGCATGGGTATGTATGTTTTGAGGAGAAAAAGAAACAGAGAAAAACCTTTTCCTATCTAGTTTGTACGGGTTAATTTTTAACATTTCTTATACCGCAGAAGTGCCATTTTGATAATTTTTATTCCTTTGGCTTTTAACTTATTAGCATGATGACTTTATGGCCTAGGAGGAAATAGATATATGACTATTTTTGTCTGGATTGTTAGGGTGCATATGCCACATAAACTCTGTGTTTTGTGACAGAAGTAGCATACTGAAAGGATTTAAAGTAAACCTTGGTTCCCAGGCTTTTAATCTGAATATATAAAATAATCCATTCAGAAGTTCTGATCAATGCAGATTCTCTTATTTAGTTGGGAAAAGATTTTCTTCTGGATTATACGGTATCAGTGCTTTCTCACCTTCATGTGTTTTGCTTGAGCTGTGAATTAAATCCCTTCTGGATGTAAGTATTGCTGATTTTTATGGCCTCTTTTTAAGTATTTCATGAAGTCATAGTCACACAAATTATCTTAGTCACATTCTAATTAAATAGTGTGAGATCTGTGTTTGCATTTCAGAATTCTGTCTCCCACTCATGATAAATATAGCAAAATGTGTGTATTTTTGCACAGGCAAATGTATGTGTGTATGTTTATACATGAAAACATGTAAAAATATGACATGCCTCACAGATCTGTTTCCAGACTGAGGTCTCAAAAAAGAAAGCAGTAGGATTCAAAACTATTTTTTTGGTTAAAACTGTGGATTCTAGTGGTTAACTTGGCAATCCAATTTTTTTTAAAAAGCTGTAGATCTTGTTACACTGCCTGGGCTAACTATTTAATGCTAGATAGTGGAAAAAATAGGCATGCAGAACTGGTTTGTTAAGATGATGATTTATTGGCTGACATGAAGACTACTTAGAAAAGCAGGATTTTTAGTGCACTGCTCATGTCACGATTACTGTAACAGTGGTTTGTAACACAGTCTTTGAGACAGAGCTTGATGTTTAAGGAGGAATTTAAGGAAAGAAAAAATCTTATTATTGTGAATGGTGGAAGAACAACAACAAAAAAAAGGTTAATCCTTGAAGAAAAAAGTAATCTATAAATTAATATGAAAACCTGGACTTACAGATTTAAAGTTCAGTTTTACAATTGTACCAGCATGATTTCTTCCAGTACTGAGCAACAGACATCTAATGAATAATGTTAAATATGTGCAATTAAGCTTGTTTACTTTCTAAAGATCCACTTACTGGCACTGTACGTACTTAGGTTACCAAAACTAGAAGATAAATGTAGGCCTGTGCCTGATGTAGATTTGTTGACATAATTTCCTATTATTTCATTATCCAGCCATCAGATGACACTTTTGGAGACTAAAGAACCTACTAAGATGAACTCATGCCATTTCTCTCATCTGGGAAAAACGCACACTTCTGAAATGTCAAGGACACACTGAATAGCAAGTTCTTTGCCAGCCATGCAGTGCAGCAGGTTTAACCACCTGGTAAAGTCCTGGTGCAGCGGGCCAGGCCATGCAGTCTGTGTGTGATCATCCTGGTTATTGCTGTTGCCAAAGCTTACATCTGAACATTATCAGTTCAAAAGTAGAAACTTACAAAAATACCAGCACCATCATACACATATTTAATAGTAATTGTACTAAGTTTGTTGTGACTGCATTCTGCTATTTGCATTTATCTCATGTTCCCTGCACTATTTCATTTTTCCTAACAATTTTTTGAACTTTGCACAGAAACAATTTAGCAGTATCTATACTGTCAAATCTGGGGAAGAAGTTTAAGCCCTCAATATGTAAATGCCAGGTCTCATTACTCTTGTAACAGGATCTTTATACAGATGCCGAGGCCTAAATTGCAGATCCTCAAATCTTTTGTTCCCTGTTGGTATCTATGGGGGTATCTAAATTTCACAAGTGTCATTGTCTGTGAAACTGATACTGCTGCATTGTACCATAAATAGGCTCCACTGAAGAGCTGGGCTGTTAATGCTCTTCATGCCCAGATTTTCATGTGGAACATTTCTCTGGTATCGTACCTATGGGAATTAATCTAATAATCATTCTATGATTATGGGCTGGTGAAGAAGTTCTTATGCAGTAAGCCAGGGTATGTACACATGCTGAATGCCAGTTTCTTTCTAAAAATTACAATGTGTATTCTTACCTTGCAGAGTAATTAAGGGAATTTCTTTCTCTCATTGAAGATTCAACAGGGTAAGGCTAAGTTACTCCAGACTCAGAATTTATCTAGAGTACATAATATCCTGCTATTTGAAACATTTGCTTAACTAACTGCTATTCTTTAGTGTCTCCTGATGATATTGCTACTGAATTTGGTCTAATCTAAAACCTAAGCAGAAAGTAATGGGGGACTCTAAGGACAGTATCAATTTTATCCTCCTTTAGACAGTTGATTATAGTAATTTCTGCAGCTCCAGTGATCCATCTCAGAATCTATGAAACATGCATCACATGTTACACAGAGCACTTCCTTGTGAACTGGAAGATGCATATTCAAAGCCCTCTCACGAAGTGGGCAGGGGGTGAAGCTCAGCCCAGAGCATCTCCCAGAGCTCTGGGAGCACTTAAGACTTCTTAAATAACAAAGATAACTAGAAAAGACCATGGGGTCTTCCATTTGAGAGGAATTATTATCCTCCATGTCAATCCGAAGTTCAGGAAAGGTTTTTCTGTCTGGGAGATGCATTGTCTTTCAAATTAACTCTAGCTTGTCTTGGTTTTTTTTCTTGGTTAACTTGGTTGGCTACTTAGTTGCAGATCATATTTTAATTTTCTTAACATGTACTGTATAGGAAGTCTGGGCATGCAATTTGTGGTTAAGAAGGATTTTTCAATGCTGAATTTAAGGACCTTGAAGCCCTCTTGCAAATTAACACAGCATGCATTTTCTTGATACTCCTTCCTTCTTTGATAACAAGTAGGCAACTTGTGGCCCTCTTTTTGCTTTAATTTCAGTGATGGCTTTGATTTCTCATGGCTTCTGTGATTATTTTGGTATACCTTATATACGGAATTGTTTTCCCTTCCCAGAGTCAAAACTCCAAAAGAAGCAGTCAGGACTTCTAACTAAGAAACACAGCAAAACTGAGTCCTGTGCACGTTTTTCAATTGCTCTCTTTCCTCTGCCAGAAAAGAAGAGGGAGAAAAATCCAATCAAATAAAAGGTGTTTTAGCCTTTCCTGGGCTTGCAGAGATAAAGCTTTAGATGTATGTTTTCTGTATCCAAAATCAAATACCTGTCCTGGAGTTTGCCTTGAGCTAAAAGAAATCTTATCTGCAGTACTGGAGATGATAAAAATTAAGATATCATGAAGCCATTGCTATATCTGTGTAGCTGTATCTGTGAAAGCTGCTGTCCAGCTGGTTATAAAAGGTAGGAAAATCCAAAATACAAGACTAGGCTTTGGACACAGACATAAATCTCTACTTGGATTTCTCATTTGTGGGTTAGGTTTGGTTTTTTTTTTTTCCCTTTTCTTTTGCACTTCATCCATATACTTGTTTTGCTGTAGCAAATGGATTACTGTGTGTTCAGAAAACTGTATTTTAGCTACACTGTGAAGATTCTTCTGTTTCTTTTTTAGATCTGTCGTGGTTTAACCCCAGCCAGCAACTAAGCAACACGCAGCTGCTCACTGAATTCCCCCCCACCCAGTGGGATGGGGGAAGGAATCAGAAAAAAAAGTAAAACTCGTGGGTTGAGATAAGAACAATTTAATAGAACAGAAAAGAAGAAACTAACAATGATAACAGTAACACTAATAAAGGATTGGAATATGCAAGTGATGCAAAATGCAATTGCTCACCACCTGCCGATCGACGCCCAGTTGGTCCCCGACCGGCAATCCCTCTGCCCCCACTCGCCCCAGTTTATGTACTAGATGTGACATCACATGGTATGGAATACCCCGTTGGCCACTTTGGGTCAGCTGTCCTGACTGTGTTCCCTCCCAGCTTCTTGTGCCCCTCCAGCCTTCTTGCTGGCTGGTCATCAGAAGCTGAAAAATCCTTGACTTTAGGCTAAAAATTACCCTAGCCACAACTGAAAACATCAGTTATCAACATTCTTCTCATACCTAGCTCAAAAACATAGCACTATACCAGCTACTAGGAAGACAAATAACTCTATCCCAGCTCAAACCAGGACAAGATCATATTAACTCATCTTCCATAAGGAAGTTGTCTTCCACTGACAGACTGTAAACACAATAAAAAGTAAATTAAATTTGTTATGTAATAAAAATCTAGTATTTCTGTAAAAAATATGTCTATTTTTGAAGCAGTGAACAGCAGTTTAAACAAATTGATTTTTAGCTCCAATCTCCTTCAACTAAATTCAGCCAGAGGAAGAACAACACAAACCTGTATTTTGTACACCTTCTCAGTCTAATCTTGTGGAATAATAACCTTTCAAATTCAGGTTTGTGAAGCCTGAGCACAGCTCATTTAAAGTCACATCAAGTAATTTCAGAGTAACATGCTTCTCATTTTTGGTATAATTTAAATAAATGATGTAAGATCATCAGAAATCCAAGATCCTTGTCAATAATATTTTAATGTTTCAAGTTCACAAACTAGGGATTAGCTATTTGACTTTGACTGTCATTGGCATTTGACAGTAATATAAAACAGGAGATTTCTCTGGACCAAACATGTCTAAGAATCTGTCTGGTGTACAAGGTCTCCTAACTATGTATTTTACTATTAGACATAATAGTATTAAAATCATAGCCAACAAGGTTGTTCTCTCAATTTACTTTTAGATTTGCCAGCTTTGATTTTACTCTATCGCTTCTGTGCAAAATTCTATGCAGATATGAGGTAGAAAATTATCACACTTAAAGGTTTTATTTCTAGTTTTTTACAAATCTCTAAATCTGTTCCCAGCTCTCACCTGTATGAAGAATTCATACTTGCAAACATTTGCCTTAAATGGTACAAGTGTTAGCCTTGCATAGCAAGTTCTAAGGGTTTGTCGCTTGGATAGCTCTCTTTAAACAGTCACTTGTATGCAGTGTGTTATATGTTTTGACACGGAGCCAAATTATAAGTTTGAGTGCCTCACTACCACTTCAGTCTGGACCTGTTCCTCTGGAAATGGCCTGAAATGATAATAGCATAAATTTGAGTAGCTTGGGGTGCATGATTAATTTTTAATAAACTTGAACTATAAAAATATGTAATATATGCAGTAGCAAATGTGAACAGAAGGAGAGAAATTGTGATGGGTTTTAGAAAAGCATAGAATGTGAAGAAATTATAGTACTGTGAGGCACAGGTGAATGTTAGTGCTGCCTGCAAAAGAAACAAAAAACTGCATACAGAGGGGGACACTTGAGTTCCTCTGTAAAGTCATAATGTGAACCCATGGCATGGGTGGAAGATGGAAAGCAAACAATTACTGGTGCCTTATAGTAGTGAAAACATTTTAAAGGGGATAGCATATGCTGACTTGCATACAGACAATATGCTATTTTTAAATTCGGGTATCAAATATGAGGTTTGTGTGCTGAACTGCATCAGTAAATTCTAACAGATGTAGTTATAGAAAGAAAAGAAAAGGTGGCTGTGTATTCTGAAATGCTGTTATTGCTATCCTTTATTCAAATGAGTAGATGATGAGATGGGGAAAGTGTGAACACTTCCAGAAAAAGATTTCAAAAGTTGTATAAGTAATACTCCATCTCTGCTGTGGTATTCTCTCAAGTGCTTCCCATATTGCATGCAGAACTGCAAGAAGCAGAGGGCCAAAGTTTCATCATGTGGATGAGAAAATAGTAACAGAATGAAGGATTTATGCTTCTAGAATAGAATTCTTTTCAGAGAGATAGACTTTATTGGAACTCAAAGGAAGCAGGTTTCAAATCAAGAGGTTGTACTAAGGTTTTAAACTCTTTTACGTTGAGTTATATCTGAGGTTTTAAATTCAAGAGTGAGGGAAATCAGGTAGTTCTGAAAGAGCACGTTTCAAAATTATGCATTCCCCTAGGACATTTTTTCATCTCTGAAGAAAAGTAGAGCTAGAAAATTTTTATCAAACAGGAAGTTTGAAAGGACAGAAAAAACAGTGTCTTTATTATTAGACACAGTGAAGAAGAAAAAGGACATTTTTTTTTTTTTTTTACAACTAGTTGAAGCCCAAGAAAAACAATCAGAAGAATATGAATATGTAGTTTGAACTTTTTTAGAAAGTGAAAGAAAGCTGACATGGTGAAACAGCATGATAAAGACAGTCCTTGAAAAGAAAAGACATCCTTCAAAAAGTTAAAATTTTTGCCCAAATGAGCCAAATAAATAAAAACCATTATAAAATCTGAGAAGTTACATATAAAAATGCAATGAGGAAGACCAAAAAAGGGGAATAGGAACAAAGGTATGAAGGTATAAAAATCTGCTGAGAAACCTCTTCCAGATCGTGAAGTCAGCTAGAAAGATTGGAGGGACATAACTAGGATTAAAGGAACATTTAGCAAAGGCTTAGTACAGGAGATTTTGTGAAGTCTCTTATGATAGACTTTTTTCTTAGAAGAGACATCAAATGATCTGCCCCAGATTTAGGTAATAATAGAAGACCTTATTAAATAAACAGGTAAAGTGGACAAGGACAATTGACAGAACAGCTCTAAAATTGCCCAGGAATTAAATAGATGAATTACTCTGAAATGTGAGCTTGCCAAGAAGCAGAGCTTTGTGCTGTTCTATATACTAAAAATGATTTGGAAAAAAAAAAAAATGGTGATACTAAGCTATTCATGGCATTAAAGACAACTATGTAAAATTGCAAAACTGCAGAATGTGATAAAAAGGCAGATGAAATCTGAAATGAAATGCAAAATGATGCACACAGTGGGAGGGGGCAAGCTTAAACTTGCATGATGGGCTCTGACTGAATATTACTGTGTAGAAATGAGGTCTTTGGGCAAAAGTAAACAGTTACATGAATATGTTAGCTTGATGCTCCGAGGTCAAAAGGAGGAAGCTGAAATGCTAGGAAATGTGTGGAAAACAGCAGAAAATGAAGGAGAGACTGTCATTATGCTGGTATGTACGTGCTAGGACCACCTGCATGTTGAGCAGTGTGGGAGGTTCTGGTCAGACATCTTGAAGTGTACCCATTTTTGTTAAATAAATGTAGTATCCATTCAGTGCTAGGAGGATATGCACATGTTTGAGAACTTGCAGTGTATTACAGCTATTTTAAGTCAGTTCCTCCATTAAAAAGACAGCATCCTTAGAACAGTCATTATCCAACAGGCAGAAACCTGGGGCTAGCAGTGCCTGACCTCAGCGCTATTCACTGTTGGGCGTAGCATCAGGACGCGCAAAGTATTCTCTTGCACGTGAAATATTCAAAGAGTTTGTGAAGGAAAGAAGCCTCTCCAGGTACAGTGGGATGGAGCAGGTTCAGAAGAGTGACAGGGATGATTCAGGATGAGAAATCATTAGACTGACCAGAACAGTTTAGGCTATGAAAGAGATGTCTGAGGGAGAATGATGGCTGTCCCTCAGGGGTGTTCCTGGTATGTCGTGGGTGCAGTCCCCTCATGAAGGTGTTCCTGCTCCAGTGCAGGTTTCCCATGGGCCGCAGTCCCCGCAGAGAAGCACCCTTTGGGGCGAAGTACTTCCTTTCTCCAGCCACGTCTCCTGCAGCACCTCCAGCCACCTCGGAGCTGGCACTGCGGCTGCCCCTGACTGGCTGAGCCCTGGGGCCTGCAGGGCTGCTGGCGGCAGTTACTGAACCGGCCGGAGGCCGCTGCACCTGCCTCAAGGAAGTGCGTGGCTGCCTCTCACACAAGGCACCGCTGCTGCTCCAGCTCCTTAAACTCTGCTGTTTACACCCAATAGCCTACATAAAAACGGTGGGTGAGTGGTGACAGGGAACTACAATAGCCTCTGCTGTTCTGTTCACAGGCTAGCTCTCAGCCTGGTTTGGCTCTGACCCTCTGGTGCACTCCCAGACAGCTGTGGTAGTTTGGGAGCCAGGGCAGGCAGAGTATTCCCCTCCCTCGTACATGGTACGCATGCTGCCATACTGATTTTGAGGATAAATTTAATGTTTTGGATGCAGGCTAGCAGGCCTTGGTGCCAGACAATGCTCTAATTTGTCAGGCCAGACATAGACTGATGCAACCCAGTATCAAACATGTATTTCATGTCTTGATCTTGTGCCTGGGACTGAGTCAGCCCAAGTCTATGGCTGTGAGTCCTCAGTGCTAACACGTAAAAGTGACAAATAAAATACTAGCAATTGGTCTGTAAGTTTATAAATGAGGTTATCAAATACATAGTCATAAGGGAAGTATATTTAGTGGAAATATTCTTACCCAAAAGTGCCTTCTCATGCCCCCTCCCCTGACTCAATGCCTGACTGAGTTCCCCAGCTTCCACATCCCTGTCTTTCTGTTCTGAAGCATTTTTCTGGGATAAGCACTGTACACTTACTTCTGGAAGGATGGAATTTATTTAAAAAAAAAAAGAAAAAAGGCACCAAGTAGACTTTAGTGTCCCCCTAGAGGTCATGCTGTATTCTGCTAAAATCACATTCCTTGTCTCTAGAAAATGAGGCTTGATAACTTTATCCAAAGAAAGAAATATATAATCTAGCAGTAGGAATGTCTTTGCATTCCTCTATGCTTTATAACCTGCTTCAGTAATCTTACTCCAATTTTTTTGTTAAAAACCCATCAACCTGCTGGCCAATATTATCCAATACATAGCTGTGATTAACGACATTTCTAGTAGCGAGTCCTCAAAATTGTGACATCAATACTTGCATTGTATCAACACAGTAATATGCCTTCTCAAAGAACTTCTGAAAATAGAAGATTTCTCCTTCTTGCATAGGCTGCAAAAGTTTCCTGACAAGTTGTTCGCATAACCTGCATTTCATGCATTTCAAATTGTTGGAGAAAGTATATAGAAAAGTAATTCTCCAGTATTGCTTAATTTTGTTTTATAGCTTCTTAGGAATTTGCATCTCCCCCAGGAAAAGGGTACAGTATTTAATCAAAGGTTTACAGTAAAAATATTCATGTTAGCTAATTGCTGGATTTGTGATGAATGCTTGCAGAGGCATTATTATTAAAGCAAATAATAGTAAATATTATTTCCCTTTGAAAAATTAAAGAAAAATGGCTCAAAATACAATTTTCTGCAAGTGTAATAAGAGTTTGTGCCTATTCTGCTGAAATTAAATTTTGATGTTCCTGGATCAATGACAAAATTCCCATTTTCTCCACTGGAGAGATTGTTTAAATATCATTCCTGCTAACAGAAGACGTTATTGTAGGAAAAGGAAATTCAAAAAAAGCACTAAATACAAGACATTTATGAATTAATTTGGTCTATTTACCATGTTTAAATGCTATTTTTATGCACTCTTCAGAGATGTTAATATTGTATGCAATACATTCCTACAGGGAACTCCGTTGTAGTTCCAAAACACTTGCTTTTATTGTAGTCATTTTAAACTTTGGAGAATATAAGGAAAGTAGAAATGATTAGCTTTTCAGTTTAATAATATAAGCAAGTTTTTCTCTCTCTCTCTTTTTTGTTTTTTTGAATGATGTAGCATTGAAAATTTTTGGTACAACATTCATGTTGTTGCTTGCTTTGCATTTAGCCAAATGTAAAGATTGTGGAATGTTCACACTCATGCTAGTTCTGCTTTTTTAAAAGCAGTGTAAATGTATATTAACAGAGATGTTATATACATTCTGTTTGGTATTATGATATTTCAAATAAGTTCCACTCTTCTAAAATAAATTAAAATATTTGAGATTTTGGCAAAGTTCTTCAGTTTTCAGCATCAGTTTCTGGATACTTGTTTTCTTTAGAGTGATGGAACTAATTTGCTTTAGACTTTACCTTGCACTTTATTATTTAAATTGGCTTCTCTCTGTTCTGAAGAAAACCATGGTTTTGAAAAATGCCTACAATGTGAAGCAGACTATGTAGAAAACATATAGTATTGAATGAAAGGAGGTAAAAGCTAGTCTAGCTAGGCACCTTTGACTGATTTCTGGTTTATACTTTACTAGATGGTTAAGGAACTAAATGGCCAGTAGCATGATAACAGGAATACATTTAGCCTTGAATATTCAGGTATTTATTTGCACAGATCTCTCTTAATTATCCATTTCTCATATCTCAGTAATAGCTTATACATACAAGCTGTTTTTTCCTACTCAATCATAACTAGAGAAATACATGACTTGCTTAGCATAGGAGGGATGAATAAAAATTGAGCATGTACTCTGGAAGAAGATGGATCTAAATGCATTCTTATTTTTGGGACGTCTTTCCTCCTCATGCTCTTGCCTTTCTTTCATATCTGATTGTTCCAGTTGTCTAGGTCTTTCACAGCCTCTTTTGAAAATTTCATCAATGTGGCTTAACAGATTCATTGGAGTGTCTTTGCTCTTTTGTTTCAGCTTTTTTTTCTTTTGTGTGCTCTTGTGCTGGGGAAGAACAATGTCCCTAAATAGCAGCTCCAACTGAAATTAAATAAGCTGACATTAAATTGTTCCAGAATCAGTCCTGGCCACTGAATGAGTCATACACTGCAGAGAGAAGCTCAGGCCTTTTGGATTTTTATCCTCAGTTGTAAAGGGACTGTGCTTTGCTTGTCTCTGAGATTACAATCTGTAAACAACATACTTTTTCAGAGCAGTGCCAGGTTTCTTACAGCAGATCAGAGAGACAGGCAGATCATTCAAGAGATCTCTAATCCTGTATGATGATGTGCTTTTCCCCCTATCTTTTTAATTGAAAGTATTTTGGCTACCTTATCAGCCCAGAACTGCTCAGAAATAGAGACATGTCAGAGATAAACAGTATGAGTTCTTCCTCTCACTCATGCATATGGATGTTGGGTGGCAACAGGGAGTAAGCCATATCTTAAGTCCTTGTTACACCTTTTATAGAAAGATTTTAGGCAGTGATTGGCAACCTAAATCACTGTTTAAAATCCTTCTAGATCATTCATGTTTCCAAATGATAAAGTCTGACATTTGTATTGTTGTCAATCAGAAAGGAGAAAAAACAAGCTTAGAGCTATATTTTATTAAACACAGCTCTGATGCAGACACAGGTGCTTTTAGAGTCAGATTTAGTAAAATAATAAGTAGTACAATAGTCTTGCTAGCTGCCAGCAGTCTGCTCCCCAAAATCACTTCATTCTGAATTCATATATTGAAACCCCTTTATTCAGGTTTTAAATAAGTACCTAAGGTAAACAAACTTAAACTATGTATGCAAGAGTGAGCAAGCACAATATGTAGGCATGCAAAATGTTAGCTCCTCATGGAAGACGATGTCTTCACCTTAGTTTTCTTTGTTAAATGGCTGGTAGAGGGTGGATGGGCAGCTGTTGTATACAAGCATTAAACACTCCAGGTCGTTCGTGGTCAAGTCATAAATATTAAAACAACATAAGAATTTCCTGACTCGTTCAATGTATGCCTATGCAAATTTTAGTGAATGCTTTTGAAAAAAATAAATAAAATTAAAGGAATGTAAGGCTATCTGGCAAGCAGAAAGAGTGCAAGGCCATCAATTTGTGCAGAAAGGATTATTTTGCAGTGTTCTATAGCTCTTTTTAAACAAAACCTGAAAAGGCAGACATATATAAAACCAACAATAATATCTTAGATGTTATAAGAAATTATCTTACTTTTAAAATCTTCTGATTTGCCTTGGAATCTGCTCAAGCAGTCTAGCCAAATTTTTTGTTGTTTTTAATTTCTCCTCTTTGAATATTGCTCTGGGTTTTATTTTTCTAAACTTCTTAGAATTTCCTGAAGTGAATGATAGTGTTTTGCTTTGTGTGAATAAGCAGTTTTACTCAATGGACCTCCACTCCATGCAAATATCTTGAAAGAGTAGTGAAAACATACAGCTAGAAACTGAACACAAATGGGAAGTTGCTTTTATTTATTTTGTCATCTCTTAATCTCGTATGCAGAAAAATAAGAATGTTTTGTAATTGAGCTATCAACTCAGTAGACCATTTGCGTTTTAATTGTCCTCTATTTTTTAAAAGCTAAGCAATATCAGAAAAATCTTCAATTTAAAGTCACTAGCTCTTTTTTCCATCTTTGTTATGTTTGACAGTTTCTATATGAATAGTAATTACTAAGGCTTCATGACTAAGGTGGTGAAATAAAAGTGTATATATATGATTCTGCTTGAAGTCCACAATGAATACCTTCTGTTTGCACTATTTCTTTGGCTAATATTTTGGTCATATCTGTCATGTTCAACAGGAATAAGGTTCATAGAGCTTTGAATGAAAACTTGGGAAGCTTTAAATGTCTGAAAGTAGGGCATCTGTCTGTATGACTCATGTCCCATGTTATAATAAACTGCACCAGTCTGGTTGCTGGAAGCACGTCTGGGCTAGTTCAATGAGGTCTTCTCTTGAGATAACATGTAATGATTCCAGGTATTACATATACAGAAAAATAGTGGTCAGGGAATGTTCTTCAGTCTTTTTGATCAAATGTATACTGGGCAAGAAGTAATATCTTCAAACTTCATCTTAGCAATGACTAGCCTTTGTTTTTCTCTTCTAGTCTGTGATTTTAAGAGCTCTACTGTCCTGCTTTCTGGCTGTGGTATGGACTTGTACATTATAGATGTTGGTACAAACATGACTGAAAGTGTTTAAGACAAAGAATCTCTTAATACGTGAAAGAAATAATTGATCCCCATTTAATGTGCTACTACTGCTTTCCTAAGTTAAAGCCATAAACTTGTACCTTGGTTTCATATGTAGTCCCAGATATTTTATGTGACTTCTGTGAATTTTGTCTAAATGAATTAACTAGTTTAATTAGCTAAGTATATTTTTCTCTTGTGTGTATTTTGAGCATTGCTGGAATGGATTGAGCAATGATTTATATACTTTTGTGTCCATTTCATCCTGTAACTGTTTTAAATAGAAAAAGTAATGTGAAGGTACTCTTGTAGATACTGGTTTCTACATAGAGATAAGAAGTAAAAGATTTGTCACCGAAAATTCTTTTTTACTTCCACAAAACTTGGATAGATATGGCTTTTATGTATACCTATATATATGTTCAAATGTTAGATATAGTGTATGAATATTATATGAATAATTTATAAGATAGTTTTCTAGGAAAGTGAATTCTCTTAGCGAAAGCTTATAACAATATTCCAGAAATTGATTAAGATCTTGTGGGTTTTTTTCAATGCAGTCTCCACTACTCGCCTCCTGTGTGGTCCCAGATCTACCGCTGCGATTCTTAGGTTTCTTACATGAAGACCCTATCACCTATGTGCAGAAACAATATACATATTGCTTTTGCTTCTTTTAGTGGATTCCAGGGAATGCTGGAATAAGACTTTTCTCTTCCCATACGCTCTCTTTAGGTATTCAATCAGTCCCAATATTTTTCCTATCCAGTTTCCACAGCATGGACATGATGAATTTCTGTCTAGGACCTTCACAACTGGTGTACTCTCAGTTGACAAATCTCCACTGGTAGCTAGGATAGTTGTTGATGGCAATGGAGGAAATTGAGCCATAGCTCCTGGGGGTGACGATTCCTCCCCCTCCTAACTCTCTGCCTTCATTGAG
Organism: Pandion haliaetus; assembly: GCA_013401275.1. Classification (NCBI taxonomy): domain Eukaryota; kingdom Metazoa; phylum Chordata; class Aves; order Accipitriformes; family Pandionidae; genus Pandion; species Pandion haliaetus. Next base: position 12,221 of record VYZV01028295.1, on the reverse strand, counting down.
CATGGGCTGATGGTAATGCCCCTGTGACTCAGGGAGGTAGGTACCTCATACGTCTCTGGCAGCCTGGCCCAACTGTCATTCTGTGTGGAAGGATGATGCCATTCCAAACCATTTGTCTCTGAGTTAGTAAACTCCAGTCCGCTCAAATCAATTTCCTCTTCCACCAGTCCTTTGTGGTCTCTGATGTTTCTGATGACCACTTCATCTCACAAGTCCAATGGACTTGTTTGTGTGGCCACCAAGAGAAATGTAATCCACAAAGACTGACCCATATTTTCAATTACAATATGAGGGTATACATAAGCCAGGCAACACTACCCTCAAGAACTTCCAGACCAGGCCCAACTACATACCCATGAGTACAGGCTCTGGGCAAAGGTACAAAATCAATGCCATAATTTGTTTCACCTTTGTAAATAACTATTGAGTGGTCAGTGAAGCCACTCAATAGGGAGAAAGCAACTATAACTCCATCACACTGGGGCAGAGGCTAACTTGGTTACCCTGAAAGGGCATCCTGAAGGGCATCCAGCAGGACCATGAAGAAGTGTAGCCCTCTGCAGCTCTAACTGCAGATTAGATCCTCTGTTTCATTATTGCAAAACTGCCAACATTTGTATATAAGATATCTAAATGTGAAAAAAATTAGGTGTTTCCTCAACAGTTGGCGTTGCTTCTCTGTTACTGGATTCTGCCTATAAATAATTAAATACATAAATAATCAACACATTTATTATTTATCTGAAGGAAGTGGCAAATTTTTAAACAGATCAAAAGATCAAGTAGTGTGCTGAAGACTTGCTCATGAATTGAGATGAGTGGGTTTCTTAGGAAGGAAAACTAGACTTTTAGATCTGTCACAGGTCATGATGTTCTCCTGTGGGGTAGGAAACTACACCTATATGTGTGTATAACTGTGAATATATGTGGCTCTTTTAGTATCAAACTGATATTTAAGAGTTCATTTTCTGTTTTGGCAGAGGTAGGCTTTGGAGATTCTCAAGAACGTAGTAATTTTAAAACAGTACTTTATACTAGCAAAACTATGCTTGTGTGGATGATGCCTAAGCTAGGAAAATACTTCTTGTACCCATACAAGTTGTATCAGTGATGTGTCTGCCCATAAGGGAAATAAGCCATATCTGTAATTTTTCTGCTATGATTGATTATGTATTAGGAGATTTTACTAGAACAGCTCTGTTGATCAGAAATTGCACTTTACTTCACCTTTGGCTGACAGAGCTAAGGAAAAAAATGTGTGCAGAGATGTAGATGGCCCAAATGAGAATATAAATCTTTCAACTCCCTGATTCTGGAGCATATGAATTTCCCTTTAACTCTACTCTTCCTTGATTACTGCTATGCACTTACCCAGAGGCTGATGAATGCTGCTTTTCAAAGCTGCCATGCCGTGCCATCATCAGTTGCTAGGGCTTTTTGCTTAGTTATTATTATAATACAAAGACCAATTTGTCAAACTCTGACAACTATATGAAAGTACCCAACTGCTGGTTTAAGCATCCGTGGCACCTGGACTTGAAAATTACTCTAGCTGACCTTCTTCCCCTAAATTTAGCATAAGTCGGCTGGTCTGAATAGTATGTAAGTTAGCAGATTCCCTCAGATTGAGAAACTGGCTGAAAATACCCAATAAGGCTTATTTCATTACTACAAACAATACTGCTGATATCTAGTTAAATAACTGTAGTAACAACCTCTGCCTCACAAGTCTGTAACCTTCTGTAATTGTTTGGGTTGGCATGTATTTGTTATTGACTGGAAAGAATGCACTGTTCATGGATATGGTTGTTGTATGGTTCAGGGTAACTCTATGTGTTGAACAATTTAGTGATATGTGAAACATCTGCTCTACTGGATATTAGAATGTTTGCAATTTTTATACGCTGAAGCACTGGATTATGCCTGGATGTTGTGCAACGCAAGACTTTGATGCTAATGAGATAAATTAATTTCCTTTCAGTGTAACAGCTGGTATTTGGATGGTCAAGGGATAAAACCTCTTCTCTGAAACTTGCAGAACTCTTCTGATTTAGTCATAGAGTCACCATGAACAAGAATACCTGTAGTCTACATGGGACAAGCAAAAGTGTGAGTAGAAGGTTTTCCTTGCTTCTATTTTTATTATTAGTATTCTTCCATACTACTTATGTGTTGTGCTAGCCTTTCAAATACCACTTTCTGAGTAGGATAGCAACTGTGTTAAAATCTTTGTTAGTTGTACCGTATTGTAACTGTAACCTTAATAAATATATATGTATGAGTTGCACACACAGAGATAAGATTATTGAATAGTAGTAGGTTTTTGAGTGATTTTTTTGTAATTGAGACATTCATTTTTCAGTGTGTATTTTACACAGTTATTAAAAATTATTTTTTTCTTGAGCATTCATTGAAATGTAACCTTACATATTATCTATAATGTACTCAGTCATAAACGTATGCCCCCATATAATGCATTGTTGAAATGTTGACCGTGTAATGTTCCAGGAGACCAGTGAGAAATATATGCATAGATTTAGATAAGGCTTAATTTTATTTGTTTTCTGGTCTCTGTGGTGGTTTTTTGTCCTATGTGTGTATGTCTCCCAGTATCCAAGAGTATTACTGAAACAGAAAGGTTTGGATGCTGCTGTAGCCTTTTCTGTCTTCCAGATGCTCATGGAACAACATTAATGTGTGGTATTAGATACGATAGACTCTGCATTACAGGCACAGATAAGAACTGAATGTTCCTTTCTAATATGCTACTGCTGTGTTTAAGCTGTTGAATATGCCCCTTCTAATAGAGAAGGACACTTCATTTAAGTGAGTTCTTTGATAAGTGGTAATAGGAAAGAAAAGTTCTAGTGTGCATCTACAAGGACACTGCATCTACAAGGACAGAGGAAACAGTATATTTCCTTGTTTTCTGAGGGGCTCCCAGCTTGTATGTAAACAGAGCTCACTTGAGAAATATTCCAAATCACTCTGGATCCAGATGTTTTTTAACTTCCCATGAGTATCTTCCACTGTGCCCTGTAATGATATCTGGACTGCTGTCTCTGCTTTGCTGCCAATAATGCCTTGGTGTGTCTGCTTCCTTCTCCCCTTTGCTGCCTCAGTTTACTAATCCAGTGGGGATAGTTGTTGGACCAAGAGGATAAGCTTAGTTGACTTTATCCAGAATTACTCAATTCCTTCCTGTTCTCTCAGGTGTGGAAAGGCAGTGCAGACATCTCTGACCAGGCCTGGTGTGGAGCTTCCTGAATCTGGCAGGCTGTATCTGCTTGAGCTCCTGGCTGTTGGTAGCAGTTGCTCTTTTTGGCTTATTCTTAAGAACTTCTTTCTTTTAAAAAAGTTCTCTGTAGAGAACATTTTCTTTCCTGTAATTTTACTGTACATGCTATCAGCCTATGTATGTACAGCCATAGAGGGAAAGTGACAGAAGTATGCTAAGTTCATCATGGTACCACAGTTTGATATGTGGATCAAATAAACAGCCTGATAATGTCTCCACAAACTGAAGACAGGTATTCAGAGTGCTTAATAAAGCTTCACTGTTGCTGTTGTCTGACCTGCTGAAGAATTATGTGAAGCATGAGGCTGCCCATAAAATTTTTAAAGGACTGCAAAGCATAGAACTTTAATGTTAGCTGATCTAATGAGATTTGGTCAATTTGGGGGGAAAGACCAGCATTGTTTCAGTTTAAGTTAACTGAATGCTTTTTCTCAAATATATTCATCTTTATTAATTCGAAGTATCTTCATATTTTAGTACAAACATCCTAGTATATATTTTGTCAAATTAAGTTCTAAAAGTTCAATAAACATATGGAACATGTTGGGCCCTGAATGAGAATTTTTTAACCTACAAAATAAACTTCATTATTTTTAGTGTTAAATCCTAGCACATCTTGCTGTGTGAACTTAATCATAACCACCTGCAGCTATTTTTCTTTAAACTGGATATATAAAATATATCCCACTGTTTGTTTGTTGTTTTCAAGTTACAAAATATGTGATCCCTAGAAATTATTTTAAGCCATGTGGTAGCATGCTCTTTAAATAATTCCTTGACTACTGCTTGTAGGGGAATAATGGCACTACTTGAACAAAAGTGACTTTGGAGAAATGTCTCATTACACTTGTTGAGTACAGCCAAAGATTTCATATCATATGATGGTGACATCAAATCTTCTATCTTCCTACATGTCTGTCAATTTGAATTTGCATTGCCAAAGTTATCCATGGTCTGCCAGACCAGGCATTTAATCAAAAGACTACCTAATCGATATGTAAAAATGTCATCAGTGAACTGAATAATCTTAAACAGAAAAGTGGAACATGGCTTTTATTTTTATTTCATGGCATGTTGTCACATAGCTTTCAAAGAGGTTTTTATGTTTCTAGAAAGCATGGCAATTGAAGTCTTGGTTCAGTGGTTTCAAATGTCACTGAACATAATTTATCTTATATAGAAGATGAACCTGCAGGTATGTGCAAACATTTTTGTTTTTTCACCAAATGTATATCCAACTGTGCATCAGGAACTAGCTGAAGCTTAGCTTAACAGTGTAGAATAATAAAAACTTCAGTTAAAATAGACATTATTAATTTTCCATTTTTTTCTGACAATACATCCAGTACTGTTTTAAAAAAATCATTTGCAAGTGATCTTATAATTCAAAATATGTTGTTATTATTTATTTTTATACTTCTGCTAATAGATTTTTATTCCATTGCTTGTACTTCATGTCCTCAGACAGCACAATATGTATAAACCTGCTAGTCCTCCACCCTCTCCCTGGCTGGTTTGCATAGTATTGCTATTCATTCGTCTGTTGGTAGCCTATGGAGTTGCATTGAAGTGTGTTTTGTAATAAGGTTTATATAATAGTCTGCTATTTCTTTCACTGTTGCTCACAGTATTCAGTGAGAATGTCTGCATTTTTGTCCTTTCAGTCTACGTGTACTATTTGTCTAGCCCCTCTTAGCCAGTTTCCTTAGGTAGCTTTTTGTTTCTTTAAACAGTTTCCTCATAAATAAATTCCTCCTTTCCTGAAATGCCTATTTTTCTGGTTTCTTGAACTGCTTAGAATATTCTAGGTGGTTTACTGCTTTAACTTCCATGACTTACCATCTGGTACTTCTGAAAATACAGCTAAATGTTGTTCTTTCCCTCCCTCCCTCTAATTTGGTTCTCTCCCCACTGCTTACAAAGTTACTCTAGTATAGTATAGCGGTTTTAGTTAGTACTGATCTGCTATGGAAAGAGACTTTTTTGAATTTTTTTATAAGAAAACACTGAACTTTATTATTTGTGTTTTAGAAGGGCTTCCTATTATTTTCTTAACTGGATGAACAAGCCAATGTATTTCTACACACAGCTTTACAAATTTCAACATAATTTGTTCTTTATCAAAACCCATGATGAAATACATTACTAATTGGTATTTTTAAAATCAAACTTTCAGCCTATCTTCAGTTAAATTAGCACAGCTTTACTGATGATTAATACACTATCAATAGTAAATAACTTTTCAATAGAGTATTATAATAACTAGATTTCTATGGGAGTATATTGGAGGCATATTTGGTCAGCTAAAGGAAGTAAGATTCTACTTTCAGGTGATGAGACTGCTAGTATATGTGGAGAAAAGAATGAAGTCTGAATGTTACACTGTGTGGGTGTTCATCTTGGAACATTGTGTCAGAAGTGAGTCAACTCTTGTGAAATCAGAAAGTAGTTATATTGCAAGAAAATGAACAAACCAAGAGGATATGTTTAGCAACTGGGCCTGCTTAAACTGTGTAATTTCAACAGCTTCAACAACAACAACGAAAAGGAACAGGGGGCCAAAAACAAAATTAGAGCTTCAACAGTATTAGGTCAGCCTTTTAACTTAAGAATATCTGTAAAAGCCTAGAAGTGTGAGACTGTTTTGAATTCATAAACGTATTACATACAAAAGGTGTATTTTCAACAACTGTAATTTCTGGATAAACAACAGATCAGTAGTAGGAGACAATATGGCTGTCTCATTCTATAAGCAAAACTTTAAAAGCAATATTGTGACTACTGATGGGATCAGATGATGCTGGACCTCAAAAGGGAATGCTCAGAGAGATTGGAGCAAACCTTCTGAGAACTTAGCTGCATGCAGAAGTTGCAGGGGGTGGGGGGCGGCAGGGAGGGTGGAACTCATGCGACTGCAAAGCAGACACGGAACACTCATAGAGATGAAATGCAAAGGAAGGCTGAGAGCTATTTGCAAACAGCTGACTCACTGAGATGTTTTCATCCAAAGTACTTAAGCCTAGATTGTCATAACCTTTGCTTATGATGTGGGGGAGTGAAGAGGAAGTTAAAGACTTCCTTTATTCCTATGCTCATTTCTGCTTAGATTATGACTCACAAAGATGACAAGAGCCAGGGGCTACTTGTCTGCCACTCCTTCTGTAAGCAAATGGTCAGGAAGAGGGAATGTCATCCTGTCTGTCCCAGCCAAATCCAGTACACTCTCTGCTCACCAGCTAAAATAGCTATTCAGCAATAGGGTAGATAATCTACACCAAAGAGTAGAGTGATGTAGTTCTCCACAGAGAGTGTGAAGGAATTGCAGGTAAATTCAGTTCCAGGCCCTCTTCTGTCACAGTGCAGTTCTCTCAGACAGCAGTCCTTGCTTTAGGTCAATAGTTCTAAGTAACAAATTCAACAGAAATGGGAGAAGCTTGCAGTGTACCAGAAGCATTTTTCATAATAAATTAGCATTACTTCCAAATAAATCGATTTTTTTTTTTCATTGCCAATGGTTAGGACCACTTGTCAGCTTATAGAAGGATATTTAAAGGGAGATTGCTTGGACTAACCATTCTTTATTAATGTGAAGCAGTTACATTATGCATTCTTTGCCTTCTTCCACCCCTCCATCTGTAATATAGCCTTTGCAAAGGTAACAAGGGATAGAAAAGGCAGAGGTGGGACATTGCTAAAGGGAAAACTGAAGCCCATTCAGTAGTGGTACTTTTCCCTTAATGTCAGTTGCTGTGGTTGCCTGGCAGAACAGACATTTTAAGTAGCAAGTTCCCTTAAGCAAAGCAGCAGCTGATGCACAGGAAATGCCTGAAGAGAGAGGAAGTAATGTGTGGAGCAACTTTAACCCTTTCTGCATGTTTTCTAACATTCCTTCCACAGAGGTTAGTAACTTATGTCCATGGTGAGAGTGCAATCTGAGAAAGAATAGCTGGATTTGACCTCTAGTAAATTAATTCCTTTAATAGTCAATTACTGGATTAATTTAGTGTATTGACATGTGTACATTTGACTATCCCATTTTAATTGTGGGATTATCTTCTGGAGAGAGAGAAAAGGTTCTATAGCAGGAAGATACTGGTGTATTCCTGACAAAGCAATTGAAAATGTGTTCCTTTCCTCCCACTCATTCTGGATTTCTTCCTTTCTGTCTTCCACCCTCTCCAGCCTTTCATGGATGTTCTGACCAATGTTTCCAGCAATCCTGTTCTGATCAGATCTCAAAATCTGTTCTCCATGCTCTTCTTCATCCTGCCTCTGATGTTTCTGACATTAATACACATGCCTTTGTCATCATTCTCTCTTTTTTTCATGACTCAGCTCCCGGTTCAGCTCCTGCCTACCTTCTTAACTAAGTTCCAGCCTTTTTGAAGTCAGTCTTACCTCCTTATCTCAGACTTGGCCAGTACTTAGAAGTTTGTGACTTATAACTGCACCATTTTGGAACATGAAAATACTCCCACCTGTATGCTAATGGACATAACAAGCCTAACCTGTAATTCAAACATCATCCACAATTATGCAGATTTAAAAAATAATCTGTTGGCCAGTAACATTTATTTATTTTAAATTACATCAACAGAAGAATTCTCTTGATGGCTTGAGTGGCTCTGACAGAGAATTTTACAGCTCAGCTACAGTAGCAAACCCTTGAAGTGTAGCTGAGTGTTTATGTTTTGGAGTTCTTGCACATTTGTGTCACTGTTATCTTCTGTCTCAGATTTTCCTATATCCAGGGATAATTGTCTACATGTGAGGCTCTATCTTCCTTGCAATACAGATTACTTTTATACTTCTGAATCTTTCCACTCAGTACTGGAATTCAGGCCATCTTTGAGAGGCACTGTGGATTGTTCAGGCCCTGTTTCATGGGAAGGGCTTGGAGGTCTTAGCTATTTGTATCAGAATTACACCTACTGCTGTGTTTTACTGCTTACTAATTGCCCCAAGCCAGTTCTTGCTCTCTGAAACCAGCTCCAGCTCTCTGTTTTTTCTGTTTGAGGGAAACTGCTCTCACCTTTGTAATCATTTACTACAGCAGTGAAAATAAAATTAAATGAACCTGAAGGTCCCACTCAATGACTGTAAGAGAATATACTTACCTTTAAGAGTGTAAACTTAACAAAACAAAAAAAAAAAAAGAAAGGGTTAGGAAAGAAAACAGTAAATAGGTAACTGAAGTAGATGAATTAGGAAGAAAAAGTATAAAGATCAGGACTTTACACATTGCACTTCACACTGAAGAAGGCTGGTGGTTGGGGGAGTAGAGGAAAAGCATTAAATTGGTAGATAACGTAATTAAAGCATAATAGCATTAGAGATTCAGACAACATGGTCTCTCCCAATTTTTCTTTCCCACCTATTTATTACTGTGTATTTCTTATGCATGTCTCAGTTTCTCCACACTGTTTTCTTTAAATATTAAGGTTGTCTTTCAGGCTCTTCAGTTTTGATTGCTGCATCTTTTGATTTCCTCTTTCAGACCAAATTTTGAAATGGTGCCTAGGAGAAGGCTGACTGATGCTGTTAGAGCGAGGGGCACATAAGGGGAATAAGCATGTGACTGATGCACATTATATACAGAGGGAAATGCAATATTGTGTAATTCATTTCCTAAAGTACATTCCTTCCTTCCTTATCTACCACTTGTCATTTTAAATTGCAGGTTGTTATGGTCAATATCTCTGTGTCTGTCAGAGTGCTTGCAATGCCTAAAAGAACTGGTTCTCCAGCATGATGAACTTCTTGGCATACTTGCAATATAAATATTAAATAGTTTTAATAGAAATATACAAATATCAAGCATTCGGAAGTGTGATAGAAGTAACTGCTAAGAGTACTGAAGAGTATTAAGCAGCAGTTACATGGAGGATTTTTGTAGGGGAACAAATACTCTAGTCACTGGCAGAATAATTTTCTAGATATTTTTGTGGAAAATGGAAATGGTTTCATGCATGTTGTTATGGAAAAAACACAGATAATTTCCTGGCAAGGACTACTGTTCTTTGGTGTTGTGGTTTAAGCCCAGCTGGCAACAAAGCACCATGAGACCAGTTGCTCACTCGTTCCCCCAACCCCAGTGGGATGGGGAGGAGAATCAGAAAGGAGAAAGGAAAAAAAAAAAAAAAAAAAGGAAGAACCTTGGGGGTTCAGATAAGGACAGTTTACTGGGACAACACAAGGAGAGAAGTTACAATAATAACAGTAGTACAAATAAAAGAATATACAAAATGAGTGAAGCACAATGCAATTGCTCACCACCTGCAACCTGTTGCTCCGCCACTTGTCCTGCTGTGATACCACCTCCAACCCACGGCCCGCTCCCCAGTTATATACTGAGCATGATGTCACATGGTATGGAATATCCTTTTGGCTAGTTTGGGTCAGCTGTCCTGGCTGTGCCCCCTCCCAGCTTCCTGTGAAATTTAACTTTATCCTAACTGAATCCAGGATATTATCCACCCCTTATTCTATACCATTTATGTCATGCCCAGATCCTACACTTTCCAATTAATCACCACCACTTTCCCTGTCTGTTTTTGAGATCTTTCTCTCTCTCTTTCAATAGATATAGATATATATATATATATATACCCACGCACCCAAATATAATTCCCATAGTCTATGGGCCATCCCTCTAATATGTCCGTCAATTTTATTTAATCCGTGACTTTGGGGCTCCATCTGTCATAACAGTCCTTCAGTGTAGGAGAGGTGGTGTGTGGTGTTGGATTCTTACACGCTGCCTCCAGAGCTTGCGGCTGGTGTATTTGGCACAACCCATACCCACAGTATGTATGTTGAAGATGTTGATTTTGAGGAAGTCTCTGGGCACAGCTCATGTTCCATCACCACTGCACTTCACTCGGTTTCAAAGGCCATCCTTCAGTCATTGGGGTAATTCTTACTGTAATACCATTGATATGGCATATAGCCACTATAGATGTAATGACATACAGTGCCAGGGTTATTTAGCAATTAACATCATACAGTCTAATTTTCTGGCTATTCATTCCCAAAATCAAATCACCTTGAGGCACACATTGGACTTCGCCATCCTTACACATCACCTGCCAAGTGTACCCAGGTCCTTGAGCAAAAGCAATCCCGTGGATGAGTTTGTCTCTGCCCAAGGCAGGACTAACCCAGTCTTCCCTAACACACTCTTCATGTGTACTACAGGGGCTTTATCTCCTTCTACAATATGTGGAAATTTTGGTTGGGCAGGGTCAGCCCAACTGGCAGATCCCCTAGTATTAACTTACCAGGTGCTTTTTACTAAATGTGTGTCCCAGTATTTGAAGGTCCCACCCCCCATTGCTCTCAGTGTAGTTTTTAGCGGTCCATTGTATCGTTTGATTTTCCCAGATGCTGGTGCATAATAGGGGATGTGATACACCCACTCAATGTCATACTCTTTGGCCCAGGTGTCTATGAGGTTGTTTCAGAAATTAGTCCTGTTGTCTGACTCAATTCTTTCTGGGGTGCCATGTTGCCATAAGACTCACTTTTCGTGGCCCAGGATAATGTTCTGGGCAATGGCATGGAGCACAAGATATGTTTCCAGCCATCCAGTGGTTTTCTCCACCATTGTAAGCACATGGCACTTGCCTTGGCAGGTTTGTGGGAGTCAATCTGCCAGGCTTCCCCATATTTATACTTCAGCCATC
>VYZV01028294.1:309-18297 GCA_013401275.1 Pandion haliaetus | reverse complement strand
CCAGCAGTTTGTCTTGCAGCGCATGGGAATAAATTAATGGGAATAAAATAATTTATGCCTCCACCTTTCTCCCTAACAACAACTAAGAAGGTTTAGACAGAAGGTATACAAGGCTTTTTGTGGGCATGACTGAAATATCAAGGTGTCAAAGATTGTTTGCAGAATGAGGCAGGTTGGTGGAAGCAGGAGGGAGAAGAATCAGGCTAGGTCCTGAAGGACTAACCTTAAATTCATAGGGTGAATCTGTGGGCACAGGAGCAAAAAAAAGTGAGCCCTTCATAATACCTCAGGTGGTTTTCCAGGTGGTTCAATAAGTGTTTCTCTTGTACAGCCTTTTAAAAACATGTTTGCTCTAGATATCTTACATCATGGCATTAAGGCAGAGAGAAACACAGAATTTCAAATGTGCTGAGTAAGTTTGTGACAGTTCTTCTCATTATAAAAGAAAATAAGTTTGGGATTGTCAGAAGGAGTGAATTCCCTGTTTGATCCAGATGCTTTTTAGCTGAGCTTCTGAGGTTGAAGGTTTTTACAAAGATAGTGAATAACTGCAGACCTGAATGCAATCTTAATGTTCAGGGTCTTTCAAGATAAGTGCTAGGTGTTTGGTCAGTGAATTCTTTGCACCATTTTACTCTTTCATGCTCAGACCACAGCAGAAATTGCAGTTTCTTATTTTGAATGTTTATCTTAATCCATTTGTATAATTCTGGTGTTGCTGGAATATTTCCATTTTTGTAAAGTTAAAAGCTGGATATTAAAGCAAGGCAGATATTGACCTACATTGTAATTATTTTGTCATGGCTATATATTTCTGCTTAGCTTTTTAAGAAACTTATTCATAACTTTATCTTGTATTGTTGTTAATGTAGTTCCATTAAGTTTTGCATTTACTTACTTCTTAGATTGTGTTAGACGCTCTCTCTTTGCTCATTTATGATATCTATTGGGCCAGCTGCTACACATTTGCATTTAAGAATAAAAGACTGCCATTTGGTGGTATGTATCATCCCACAGAGAATGAATCTGGACATGTGCATCCATGCATGAATGTGTGCACATACTTATTGCCTTGTTCAAATACTGCAACCACTAATGTCATGGGAACTTCAACTTCAGGACCTGATGGGCTGAGTTGTTCAACACTAATAATGTGTATTCAGATTCACTACTACAAAATAATTCATAAAGTTGAGTCAAGAGTCCATGTTCTAAGTTTAATTTAGAATAAGTTAAAACATGAATCATTACATTTCCATTTCCTCTCTGATGTACTTAATGCACCAATTTTTGAAGCCAAAAAGTTACATACGTTTCATTAATGCTTCTGAATACATGCTTCTTTTCAAGAGGCCTACAAACTCTCAGAAATTGCTGGAAAATGGTTGTAGAGCAACTTCAAATAAAGCTCAAAAAAACAAATGAATTGCTGTCTATTGTCTTTGTGAAAGTCCTGACAGGTGAGATGAACTGTGTTTTAAGATTTTGCTGATTGTGCCTCTCCTGGAATACACCATGATTAATGCTCACGATGATAAAGTAAATCTTTGTTAAAGGTAACAGTTAAACAATGAAGAGAAACAACAGCCAACAGTAATACTGAAAAATATGAAAAAAAAGAGTCCTTATGACTGAGCATTCGTGTGAATTAAATATAAAGGAAAACAGGTAATTAGTAAATAATTAGTTTTAGATTTTTGCCTTATTATTCATAATCACAAAATTATTGTCCTGGCTGTAATAGTCCCCTACAAAGACAATGTTCTTGAATAGTTGCTACAGCATTATCTTCCAATCACCCACCCCTCCACCCTCCCAAAGTTTTAATAATTTGGAAAATCAACTAAAACCAGACAAAGCCATACATGAATTACACTGCATACCAACAGTCTCACCATTTCAGTGCATTCAGTGCATTTCAATGTGTTGCTTTGCGTTATCAACTCTCCCAGTGAAATTTCTGTGTGAATCCACTATTCATAGATATACTTTCATTATTTTTGTTACAATAGTATCTAGTTGCCCTCTCTGGGACTAGAGTGCTATAAATTCCTCTAATTAAATGAGAAATAGCTTCTGCTCTTGGAAGGTTACCATCTAAATAGAATAGATGGGCAAACAGCAGAAGAAAGGAAGTGTTGTTAATTACGTATTAAAGATGAGAAGCTGAGGCACAGACTCAGGAGATGCATGAATAATATTTTCTGGGGAAGGACTGAGGGAGAAAACCCCTCATTTGCACTGACTGAAAACAAACTTCTGTTTGGTCAAAAAATTTAAAGTATTTCTTTTATATCGAGAAATGTGTTTCATTCAATATGAAAAAGAAATCTTTTCTGAGGAAAACCATGGAAAGAAAGCACTAAATTTACAGCTAATGTCACTCCTCTTCTAAGGAAGTTGTCTTGCTCCCTTCTACCCTTTACCTTAGTTATAGAGCTCTCCTAGAATGAATTTTCTCTTTATCTTAGCTCGATCTTACCAGTCAAGTTCCTAATCATAGTACTCTTGTGTATGTTGAGGGAGAATGAAATGAGATAATTTTCATTTTTGCTGTTGTCTTCAGTTCTACCTTATATAAATATCTAAAAAATAGAATTCTGCTGTTTCTAGTCATTATTGGAGTTATTACTTCTCTTTTTCAAAACATATGTAAGTACTCCATGTAAGATGGAATGGCTTCAGTGGAAAGCAGCTGAAAGCAATCTACACCAAGATGTTATGCAATACCTTAGAGAATAGAAAAAAGTGTTCAAAGTCCTCCAGGATGAGGAGACAATTGAGAGAGTTTCCAACAATTTCCAGGAAATTATGTGTTATATAAATGATGGACTTTGAATTCTATTGGGTTAGAGAAAGTAGACTTTACTTTCTCTTGTTGTCATCAAAAACATTTTAGAATTGCCAGCATAAGCTATTTTGATGTTTCTGAAAATTTTAAACTATTCAACGTTCTCCAAATGGCAACTTCTCATTAAACGCATTCAAAAGTTATGGTGAAAAGTAAAGTGATTTACTCAAGTCACATGTGAATTTTCTGGTAGGGACAGAATATTAAGCATGTGTTTCTGTGCTCTGGTCCATATCACTTGTCCATTGACTATGGAACTCAAGGTACAGAAAATGTGGCATATAACTTAAAAAAAAAAATTACAATTTCATTAAGCTTCTCTTAATTCAGATTCCTCACATACGTTAGCTTTGATTTTCATTATCTAATTGTCTGTTGCATTTGGATTTTTCATGTCATATCAAAGAGAGTATGTTTGACTGAAATGCAGCGTGACTAAGAAAAGAGTAAGAATTCTTTTTAACTTCAAAGTCTTGAATGGCATGAAATTTTGTTGCCAAGGAAACTGCAGATTTTACTTTGGTAGAGGCTACACCACAAAGAAGGTGTAAAAGCCATCTTGTAAATTGTCTGTACAGATGTAAAAGCCACGTACAAGATTCTTTGGTTTACTAGTCCCCTCCTTCCTGCCATGGAACAGAACTGAAGCTAATGTCTTTCTTTCTGTATATACAAACTGACAAAGACAATAGTTCTCTAGTGTCAAAATGTAAGAAAATCAGAATTCAAGTATTATTGCTATCCATGAAAGATAAAACTAAAACTTCAAACTATTTCCAATAATCACAAAAATCTGGAAAATCTCCATCCTTTTGACTGGAATCACATTCTTGCCTTTATTCACATATTTTTACAAGCTGGAAAGAGCCATCACCAGTAAAAACCCATGTCACTACTGAAGTTTAGTGTTATACTGATTCATATCAGCTGAAAAGTTGATATCTAGATTATGGTATCTCCAGTATTATTCAAAATAGGCCTACTTTATAGCAAATCACTAAATGACACTACAACCAAATGCCTGAATGTAAAGAAATGTTTGTATTCTCTGCCATTTTTCATATCAAAAAGAAAGTCCCAAGAGTAGATCTTCTCTGCTGAGAATACATTTTTTTCATAAAACAGCTCTCACCATTACTTCTATAAATCACTGTGAATTCCTGTTTGTTTCTTCCTCAACTGATTCCCCAAACCAATTAATTTATCATGATGTTACAGCAGTAATCAACAAAATGATGAGTTAGTGCTTTTGTTTGCATCATGGTGAGATTATACAGTACACTTTTCTCTTGCTGCTATTTTCCCTAAACCTGTATTGTGTCCTTCAGGTTACTAATACCTCAGATTTGGTGAACGAAACTTTTGGATACTGGAAATACTCCCTTTCTTAAAGAAGTAGCAGTGCAGATTTACACTCTTTCTGGAGTCAGCTATAAAATCCCAATCAGATAAGTTTTCTAGGAATACTCAAATATTCTTGGATTCCTCTAAATTTAAAGAAAGTGTTCTGTACATTACACAGAAAAACTAAAATTATTGCACAAATCATATTATTTCTGAAGTCAACCACTCTTAATATGAACTTCCCATTCCCCTAGTGAGAGCTCTAACACCATCAGCCCATTATACCCTCTTCATTATGTTAACTGCTTGCCACAGTTGCATGTAAGCTTTATTTCAAGTGTGTATTGATGTTAACTATTACTTTGATTAACTCAGAACAGAGAATGACTGTCCATAACAGGATTTAACCTTGTGCACAAGCAGTAACTAATGAGTGAAGGTCTTCAGAAACTCCTGTCCTTACTGCTAAAAGTCTGCCCTCTAAGCTGCTGACATTTTAGTGATAGATACCAAGCCCACTTATCATTCAAGCCAAGAACCTTCATCATTAGTAGCACTGAGAATAAACATTCATCATGTAGGATTTATTGTCTGCAAGGGCTGCTTTTATGTGCTTAGTTTTAGAGCTCTCTTTAAAACAATTTGGCTTGCATTGCAAAGTAACTTAGAAAAGGCATTACCTTTTCTATTAGATGGCAAGGGCTATATTTTGAAATCTGGCATCTAGACCGTACCTCTCATAGGCTTCAGTGATAAAGATATAAATATTCTTCCAAAAGCAATGGATTCCTAAGACAGAGGGATTAGAAGTCACCACATCACAAAGAGCAATTACAATCTGTGTTGTCAGGTTGGTTATGTCTGGAATACATGTAGTTCCCTGAATACCTTAAGGAAACATATAAATCTCCAACCTGCGCCCTTCTTGCTGGAGTACACTCAGACAATAAAAAATAATTTCTTTAAAGAGTTAAAGATTTATTTCATTGTTTACCTTGAATGATTCTTTGTGATAAGGATGAAATTGCACCTTTACGCCTGATTAAATGACCCAGATTTAAATCACTCTTCCAAAAATTGTTGATGGGGACCATGAGCACCAGTCTATTAGCTGGTGCTTGTCTGTTCTAGGATGGCATTCTTTTTTATGAAATACCTGAAAAAACATACCATGTTGTTATGGATTTGTGTGGCTCGGGGGGTTTTTTTGGTAGCGGGGGAGGGGGCCGCAGGGGTAGCTCCTGTAAGAGGCTGCTGGAAGCTCCCCCACTCCAAGTCAGACCCTCCTCTGGCCCAGGCCAACCCAATTGGTGACAGTGGTAGCACCTCTGGGAGAACGTACTTAAGAAGGGGAACCTGCAGTGAGTAGTGGAATTGGAATGTGAGAGGAACCCCTCTGCAGATACTAAGGTCAGTGAAGGAGGAGGGGGAGGAGGGGCGCCTGAGGAAGCTGATGGCTCTGCAGCCGTGGTGAGAAGGCAGGCTGTCCCCCTGCAGCCCATGGAGGTAAACGGTGGAGCGGAGGCTCCCGAAGATGGCCGTAACTCCATGGTAAAAACCGCACTGGAGCAGTGTGAGACTGGAAAGCAGCCCGCAGAAAGGATCCGCGCCAAGGAAGTTTGTGAGGAACTGCAGCCCGCGGAAAGGACCCACGTTGGAGAAGTTGGTGAAGGACTGTCTCCCCTGGGAGGGACCCCACGGTGGAGCAGGGGACGAGTGAGGAAACCTCCCCCTGAGGAGGAAGGAGCGGCAGAGACAAGGTGTGGTGAGCTGACCTCAAACCCCCATCCCCTGTTCCCCTGTGCCGCCAGGGGGGAGTAGGTGGAGAGAACCGGGAATGGAGCTGAGCCAGGAAGGCGGGAGGGGTGGGGGGAAGGTGTTCTAAGGTTTGCTTTTCCTTCCTAATATCCATGTTTTGATTTGATTTGTAGTAAATGAAATTGATTTTGTTTCTTTCCCAAGTTGAGCCTATCTTTTGCCTGTGACCATAAGCAGGCAGCGACCCCTCCCAGTCCTTATCTTGACCTGCGAGCCTGCCTTTGTATTTTCTCATCCCAACGTGGCCAGTGCAGGGGGGAGTGAGCAAGCGGCTGCGTGGTGCTTTGTTACCGGCTGGGCTGAAACCACGACACATGTGAAATACCATCTTCAATAAATGAAACCACATTTGGAATGGAAATAACAACCCTAAACCATTGCTGCTGTCTTCTCCATTTGGCGCTGCTGATAGGTTCCATCACACTGGACAGTTATTGGAACTTCTCCTTTTTTCCTACAAGAAGTTTCCAACCAAGACAGTTACATAACAGTATAAACAAAGAAAGAAAACATAGCCTCAAGGCCTTTAAAATTAAAAATCTTATTTTAAGGGGACCAGGTTTAACCTGATGCTCCATTAAGGTCCTTATGGAACAGCACATAGATAACTTGGATGCTAAAAAAAAGTCACTATGTGAGAAATTATTAATTCAAAAAGACTAATTGATTTGGTGATATCCTTGTTCTTTTCTCAGTTAGCTCAGTGCATGTCTCAAGCTTGGCACCGAAGAACAAAGACGATGTTTTAAAAAGTGTAGGCAAGGGCCTGGCTGACTTCTTGGCTGAAGCAGCAGTGCAGGTGAGACCTAATTTCAGGCAATACAGTGGCCTTGTATAACACAGAAGCCTCAACATAATTTTATGTAAATAAAAAATTCCAATGAGGCACTCATGTGAGCACTGTTCTTTGCTACAATTTTAAATGCTTTTAAAGAAATATTCTGCCATTCATATTAATTTTATTGACATTTGCTGTAGCTATAAATGAAACAGTTAAAGAGCTGGAGGCGTTCTTCTGAAATTACTGTCAGCTGTGAAGAATATGGTAAATCTTGTGAAACTGTTCCCTTTAGTGATTTCAAGACCTGCTTCTGAGAGAATGAAGTGTAACTAGTCTTATACAAAGTGGGGAATAATTTCTGTGGAAAATGCTTTGAGAGGAGATATGGTATCATGATGGGTAGAATATGATTCAATAATTTTGTAACTGTGTGGAGGTAAAATATATGAAAGTAAATGAGAAGAGCTGATTGTTGTCAATCTGTGTTGAAGGTTTCGTTTAAAACAAAAGCTAGATCTTCATCCCAGTGAAGTGTCCATTCTGCTGCAGCTAGGGTAGCCCATTTATAGTCATACTATTCCAGAGCTTGCTAAGGACAATTTAAGTGATAAAAAATGGCTTCAACAGCTCAGGGTTACTCTATTTCATTCTCAACTGCAAATACCTCACTTCAGTTTTTATCAAAGGAGTCAGTGTAGTGCCACCAAGGGATGGTCTTGCCTGATGTACATGTTAGTGTAACGCAGCCCGCTCCCTGGCCAGGGAGATGGTGCATGTGCCTCACTAGTCCTGGCTGTTACACTTCTCCATTCCTCCTTAGATTGTCTGACTGTGGAGAGTAACTCAGAACTATCTGTTCTGGGTCTTTGTGGTGGGGTTTTGGTAGCAGGCGAGGGGCTGCAGGGGTGGCTCCTGTAAGAAGCTGCTAGAAGCTTCCCCGACTTCAAGTCAGACCCTCCTCTAGCCCAGACCAGCAGTGACGGTGAGAGTGGCTCTGGGAGAACAGGTTTAAGAAGGGGAACCTGCAGTGAGTAGTGGGATTGGAACGTGAGAGGAACACGAGGACCTCTGCAGATACTGAGGTCAGTGAAGAAGGAGGGGGAGGAGGGAGGCTGAGGAGGCTGATGGCCCTGCAGTCTGTGGTGAGATGGCAGGCTGTCCCCCTGCCGCCCATGGAGGAAAGCAGGGGAGCAGATGCCCACCTGCAGCCTGTGGAGGACCCCATGCTGGAGCAGGTGGATTCCCCTGAAGATGGCCGTGACTCCATGGGAAAGCCTGTGCTGGAGCAGTGTGTGACTGAAGAACTGCAGCCCATGGAAAGCACCCATGCCAGAGAAGTTTGTGAAGGACTGTCTCCCGTGGGAGGGACCCCATGGTGGAGCAGGGGACGAGTGAGGAATCCTCCCCCTGAGGAGGAAGGAGCAGGAGGGACAACGTGTGATGAACTGATCCTAACCCCTATTCCCCATCCCCCTGTGCCACTGCGGGGAGGAGGTAGAGAGAACCAGGAGTGGAGTTGAGCCGTGAAGGAGAGAGGGGTGGGGAGAAGGTGTTTTTAAGATTTGGTTTTATTTCTAATTATCCTTGTTTTGATTTGACTGGTAGAAAAATAAATTTATTTTGATTTTTCCCCAAGTTGAGTCTGTCTTTTGCTCATAACCATAACTGGTGAGTGATCCCTCCCTGTCCTTGTCTTGACCCATGAGTGTTGCTTTATATTTTCTCATCCTCATCCAACCAGGGCTGGAGGGGGAGGAGTGAGCAAGTGGCTTTGTGATGCTTTGGTGCCAGCTGGGCTTAAACCATGACATTATCTTAATTTTTAAAAGTGGTTTTATGGGCCAGCTAGGTCATACACTAATGCTGTTAGCAAAGAAGCTGCACCATTGCATACACAGCAGTGTATATAGCTCACAACTTGTAATCACAATGAAAAGGAGTTCTCTAATCACAACAGTAAGATCCACCAATAACATAAGTCAAAGATGTCAAAATGTATGAGGCTTCTAACATATTATTTTTCATATATTAATCCTACAGGGCAGTAGACTTTTCTATTGAGGCCCTTTAAAAAGTTTTAGCTGTTCTATAATAGTTATCCTTTCTATCTCCTCCTTAACAAAGGAATGTTTCTGAGAAATTGAATCCATAGGGTCTTATGGGAAAGTTTCCACCTTTTATTTAAGAAGTCAGAAACCAAGTGGCACAATGTTTGTAAGCCAAGGGAAAGAAGCATGTGCTAATCTTATCCCTACAACTTTCTACCTTACTGCTGCAACAGATTCAGAGAATAAAGCACCTAAAGTATGCCTAGGAGTGATCCTTAAAGAAAAAAAAAGAGTTGAGGTTCATTCTCTGGAAATTTCAACAGTTAACATTTCACCTATTTGGCAATGCCATTATTGAACTGTCATCATGCCCCCACAGAAAGCATTTTCAGAAGTTCCTGAGCAGAAGAATAACTAGCAGAATGAGTAATATATATATATGTACATGTTTTTTATTCTGGTGAATATTGGCAAGATGCTAAGTACAGAAATAATTTAAGGGCTTGTTTGCAGGTGTTTGGGGTTTTTTTGCTATGTAGGGAGGATTTACTCTTACATTACTTTTGTGAATTTGTGTAAGAGTTCCATCATTTAAAGCAGAAATCTATATGAATGTAATAAACATACATCCTTTTTCATAAAACATAGTTTATGTTTTTTGTGGAGGGAATTGGAAGGGGGGGGGGGGGGGTTTGATGGTGTATATTCACATAAAGCACACCAAAAGTTTATTTATGTCTGTATGTCCCTCTTTAGTTGATAGCAGAATGGGAATGACATAGCTAATTGCTACCTGTCTTCTCTCTGCAACAAATGTAATTAACATTAAAATACAACTTTATCAGAGAAGAGACTGAGTTGCTCAAATGATATGAAAAACAGAATTTATGAATGTTTGTTATGAAGCTGTTTTTCCCAGATATTGTTCATCATATAGCTTGGTGAAAATCAGCATAAATTGTTTGCAAAATTATGAACATACATTTGAAACAGATGCAATTGTAGCATTGTTCTGAATGTAAGTTTGTAAATGAAAGAATTAATTTTTTTTTCTGAGGATCTTTCAAGAGTTTTCAGCAAGAACTGTTCACACAATCATTCTCTGATATCTGTAGGTTTAGGACCAAGGATCAAAAGAAAAGATGCTTGCTTTTAATAAATATTACTAAGCAACAGGTCTTGAATAAAAATAATAAATATTTTCTTTATGGAAATAACTATATGTATGCACAGGTTACAGCACTTGGAGAAAGAAGATTGGAAGGTAGGAAACTATTGAGAGAGAGGAAATTAACTCCTAGAGGTTCCAGCAATTCTCTGCCTGCCCTTGCTAAAGGTTGGTTATAACAAAATTAACCAAATGTGATAAAAAAGAGTTTACACCCTGTATAATTAGAAAGACAATATTTGCGTGACATCCAAACTCCTCATAATGGTAACAAGGATACTAAGAGTTTATGCTACAGGAATGCTAAAAAGATAATACAGGGACATAATTTAATCATTTCAGAAACCCAGACAGATAGATCTCACCTTCAGATATAAGACTTCATACATGTAAGTACAGTTATAGAATGAAACAGCACAAACACACTGCTCTTGGGTACATACATACAGGACTTGGGTAATCAGAAATGAGGTTATATTACCTCAGGTACAGGACCTGTACCTGAGGTAATATACCTCATTCCTGATTACCCCATTCCTATCTCCACAAAAATAGCTTGATATTTTCTAATGAAGAAACATAAGTAGGATATTAAATCTGTGTAGCTGTGGTGCTGTATCTAACTAGATGTAATGCATCTTCTCTGCCCTATTATCTTTCCAATGTGGTATGGTCCAGAGTATCACATTCTTTTACATAGATGCAGAAAACTGTACTTACAGTACTGGACATCCATATCCCCCAATTCTTTCTATATGTATATATTTTGACAGTTCTTTGCACTGAAGCTCTGATTTTCATAGCTGGTGTTTAGTTTATCTTCCAGGAGCTATACACTGAAAAATTAAATGTCATTCAGTTTAGCTCATTACATCATCTGCTAATGGTCTGGTTTCATTGTACATTCACTGACACCGCTGATTTCATGCAGCATCAGCTTTCCTGTAGGACGTTTTCCTGTTGTATGGTTTGTTTCACAGTTATTCCTATTTTTTCTTATATGAAAAACCCATGTAAAAACAATGCATGAGGGATGACTTACTGAAAGATTTATAGTTGTAGGTCTGAGATCTGTAACAGAACTAAGCCCTTTCCATAAGGTACATCTGCATTGCTGTCGTGGTTTCAGTTTCAGCCCAGCCGGTAACAAAGCACCACGCAGCAGCTCACTCACCCGCCCCCCAACCACCCCCACCTGGCCACATTGGGATGAGGAGAAAATCCAAAGGCAGGCTCACGGGTCAAGACAAGGACTGGGAGGGATCACTCCCCACTTATGGTCACGGGCAAGACAGGCTCGACTTGGGGAAGAAACAAAATCCATTTCATTTACTACAAATCAAAACAAAACCAAAACACAAGGGTATTAGGAAGGGAAACCAAACATCAGAACACCTCCCCCCACCCCTCCCATCTTCCCGGCTCAGCTCCATTCCTGGTGCTTTCTACCTCCTCCCCCCGGCGGCACAGGGGAACAGGGGATGGGGGTTGGGTCAGCTCGCCACACATCGTCGTTGCCGCTCCTTCCTCCTCAGGGGGAAGATTCCTCACTCGTCCCCTGCTCCACCGTGAGGTCCCTCCCACGGGAGACAGTCCTTCACCAACTTCTCCAATGTGGTTCCTTTCCGCGGGCTGCAGTTCCTCACAAACTTCCCTGGTGCGGGTCCTTTCCACGGGCTTCAGTTCTTCCCTAACTTCCCTGGCGCGGGTCCTTTCCGTGGGCTGCTCTCCAGTCACACCCTGCTCCAGCGCGGATTTTACCATGGAGTTACCGCCATCTTCGGGAGCCTCTGCTCCACCGTTTACCTCCGTGGGCTGCAGGGGGACAGCCTGCCGTCTAACTACAGGCTGCAGAGCCATCAGCCTCCTCAGGCTCCCCTCCTTCTTCACTGACTCCAGTATCGGCAGAGGTGTTCTTCTCACATTCCAACCCCCACACTGCAGGTTCCCCTTCTTAAATCTGTTCTCCCAGAGCCGCTCTCACCGTCACTGCCGGTCTGGGCCAGAGGTGGGTCCGACTCTTTGGAGCCAGGGGGAGCTTCTAGCAGCTTCTTACAGGAGCCACCTCTGCAGCCCCCTCCCCCATTACCAAAGAAAACCGCGCCACACAAACCCATAAAAATTGCCCTTGAGTAAATCACCTGCTGTGTATTGGTAGGCTTGGAACGCTAACTATGTTGTTATTAATTGTGGCAGGTACACCCACCCTGATAGAAACTGAAGCTTTTCAACCAAAAAAACCCCTAGAAGCCATGATTTGGAGGTCAAGATGCCTGGCCTGTGTGGTGACTGTGGTCATGTACACACTTCAGTCAGTGACGACTGTCATATACACACTTCGGTCAAAAGGCAAGACCAGTGAAACACTTCAGTTTAAAGAAACTTCTCGATGGTTGATCACATACTACCACAGATCAGATTTGACTAGGGTATAAATGGGGCCCCGCTGGAGGGCAAATGGAGCCAGCCTTCCTCAGAGCAGCGGATCTACAGTCAGAGACTCTCTCCTTGGGTCAGGACGTCGCTCAAGGTAACTCCTACAGGTTGAGAGCCCTCATCTTTTAGGTGAGTTATATGCTCATTTTGCATCATCATTTCTAAAGCTTAAGAATTTTTAAGTCAGTTGTGCAGTATTAATACCCCTTACACCATTGAATCTGTGGTTTGCTAGTGCTGTCGGAGTTCTAAACAATTTTGATTGAAGAATAAATTTTGTTGAGTTTAACACCTGTTTAATTTGTGTGAGCCTCTGTGACATTAATTTAATTAATGAAAGAGCCAAACACATTTTTCAATCAAGCCTTGGGGTATTTCTGAGTTTTCAGTGCAAAATCGACCTTCTGTGTGATCTGTGATCATTATTCCTACCCCTTGCCCTCAGTGTAGCTTCTTCCCTCCGTGACCAAGCAATCTTCTTGTGGCAGATGTGAAGGGTTTTCAGACCAGTAATTGTTCATATGCCTTTATGGATATTATGCTGAATTATACATCAGTCTCTAATTTAAACTTAGCCCACTGATGTTTTTCCCTTTTGTAATCTCTATAAGCATTTGGTCTGTACCTGACTGAGCTGTTGTAGCTAAGATTGTTGTTGCTGTTGAGTTAGCATTGGTGTTTGCTTTCACATAAATATGTTCTCTGATGAAGCTTCTCACTGAGACTATGTATTTTTTTGTGGTTTTTCATATCTCCTTTAAAATATTTTGACTTTTTAAAAATTTGATGGATGTTCATCTACTTCACCTGTTTTACTACACTTTCAAAACACCAATTCCTTTTCCATTCCCTTTCAGACATGCAAATTGGCTGTCGGTTTGTATTGTTGATTTTGTGGTAGACCAAAAGCTACTTAAAAATATGCATGCAATTTTTATTCCTATTTGATTATAAACAGAACTTGAGGACTCTTTCAACTATTTTAGAAATATTTACTATTCCCAGTAAATAAAACCCAGCAATAATTCTTTGACTTCAGAGATTTTATTTCAAATATTATCCTGGCCCAAATAATTTTATACACACCACAAATACAGGTGTCAATTTTTTACTGTATCATTAAAGTCAGATGTTCTGACATCTTCCATTTAGTTACAAAAATACATGTCATGTGCACTTTTATCTTTCATGCTGACACTGATTTTTATCTCTTCAGCCAGCACATCATACTAAATGTCTTTACCTTTATCTCCAATAACATTAGGCCACTAACAAAATCCATCTCTGCATGCTTGTATTTCATGAGTTAATCTACAAGCAAAATGAGTATTTTCTACTTTCTTAGAAGATATGTGCCCCTGTGGTTCATTCCTAGCAGTAAAGTTTTAGTAGACTTGGGTTACTTCAGCATTTTTAAATGACTCTGTCATACTTTGGTATTTTTATTTGGATACTGCAATGATTTAGGTACTGTGTCTATTAATTCATCTTGAGATTATGATCTCATTTTTCATTATAAGAAAAAAGCCATATATTGATATTTTCTTTCTTCTTGCTTTTCATTTTTCATTTGAACTAAAATTATTAAGTAGTTCTGACAAAGAATAACAGCAGGTCAGTGACTTAAATGTTAAAGTAAGCTAGATAGTAACTTTTATTAATAGTGCTGGGAGAAAGCTGGGAAAATCACCTTAGAAAAGAAGTTTCCTAGTAAATGCCTATCATTCCCTGCAGCAGACTTGTTAATGAACTACACCGCAGCTGGAATACAAAGTATAAGGCTAACCTATGGCATTTGCTATTTTTGGCTGCTTAAATCTAAAGAATATCTATCTGATAAAATGTGGTAAATTTTCCCCCTCTGAAAATAGGTTTTGCAAAAGAACCCTGCAAAGGAAAAAAACATGATTATGTCTGTATTTTCCTCTTCTTTCTTTAACTTTTAAGCAAAGTTAACAGATTAAGTAGCTGCAGAAGTCTACCTGCCTCAGTGTTTTGTTTGTGCATAACAGAACAGACAAACTTATACTACAGGCAGAAGGTTTTGGTAAGATGTAAAATGCACTATGGTTGGACTTGTAAAGCATTGTTGGATTTCAGGCTGAAATTCTTAAGAAGGATTGTGCTGAGAAAAAAAGATCTCCTTACTCCCCGCTGGCCTGAGCTTTGCTTCACCCCCCATCAGAACTCCAAAACAAACAGCCAGCAACTGAGCTTTCCACTGGGTCTTCTGACAATAATTTCATGCAAAGAAATATAATCTTAAACAAGACCCCTCTTCATTTTTATTTTACCATGATATCTGTCTATTCAATGTGCTATTGTCTTATCTATTAACTTTGTAGTGACAAATATGAAAATTTGTTTGTATATTCATTACAAGAACAGAAATAATGAATATTTATAACAGATTAGGCCTACAGGGCATAAATTACTATTTGGTTAAACTGTACATAACTGCATTTTCGTTCTTTTTTAATTACTGCTTGTTTAAAATAATCAGTTTAAAATAATTACGTGCATTGCTTTCATTCCCTTAGTCTTGATACTTACTCCATGCACTTGCTTTATTATATAAAGCATTTTTAGATCCTCATGGTTTTAAAGTTATTAGAGTAGTTGCTTGGAGATCACTTTTGATATTAAGCATAACTCTATTAAAATTTAATAAGAATCAAATTCTAAACATCTCAGGAACAAAACTCTTCCACAAGTCTGTTCATGTGCAACATTTTCCACACTGCATGCTTTTCCTGAGCACTGGCTACAGCCAGGAAATTTTTCTCTTCTGATATGTAATGAATTACCTTACATCTCTTATTTAAAAGAAGAGAGTATAGAGGTCCCGCAGAGTGCAGATTACTATATTGGAAATACTCAGTGTTGATAAATCTACAGCAGAACTTAGAGTACATGTAAAGGAAATACAATTTTGGGGGGGAGAAATATTAAAATTATATTTAGTTATAACAAATGGATTTTGAAGGTGCACACACTATTTTGGCTTTATACCCATTTTGTGTACGGCATATGGCCATACTTTATACATTCATTCTTCAGTAGTGGAAATGGAAAATTTTAAACAACACAGGCAACTATGGCAACACACCCAGGTGATACAGAGTACAAGTTAATTGCTGTTGCATTTTTACACTACAGAGAATCAGTTACGATAAAGTAAAAGTTGACTCAAAATCAGGAATATTTTTTTTTTGTTGGTGACTGCTAAAGAAGAACATAAATCTTGACCAGAAGATAATGAAAATGGATGTGTGTGTGTGTATTGCAAAAAGTAAACACATCATCAGCTATAGTATACAAGACTTTTATAGTCCAATTAGAACTCAAATAAGAACATCCATTACAACAACATTAAATGAGAAATTTTGACCTTTGATATTTAGTAACATGAATCTGGTAAACATATTTTCAGGAATCTTGACAAAACATATCTTTATTTGGAAAGTAGAATAAAAATTATTGTCCTGGCTTTTTGCTTAGTGAAAATAATGTTAACAGTTCAAACAAAAATGCCTTTTTAAAGATGATTTGTGGAGTAATGCATAGGAGTTGTTCAAGTCCTCACTAGTCTACACAAAGAAATGTTCATGGAATTAAGAGGTTGATCCTTTTGAACCTGGTAAATAATTGTTCACATTTTAGAAGTGTCAGATTGCAGTTCTTTCCCATGCAAAATATAACTTTGAAAATGCAGACTAGCCTAAGTTGAAAGCATAGGCTGAAAGCAAATCATTACCTTTTCATAAAATTAACAAGATTTTCCTGCTCTCCCAGATAATAGCCTTATCCTTCAGGAATGACATTTAAGAGCTATGAAGCCCCTATTTATGTTTTGTATTCAAAATCTTATTTCAACTCTCTTTAGTTCCATAAAGGCATAGAGACTTCACAGAAATGAAAATTGAATCAGCCAAACCTTTATTAGCTGCTTTTTTATTTTCTTTCCTGGAGGATAATCTTGCAAGGAGACCTAGTAGATTGTTGTGAGATGCTTCACACTACCAGGGAAAAAGAGCTAAGGGGTAACTGAAACTAATACCTTAGTATCACAAATTCCAACCATCTTCAAGCTGCTTGAGAGATATAGCTTCTGGGATCATATAAAATTAAATTAGAATGTTACATTACATAACAAGTTTCTACAGTGAATGAAGAGGTGAACTGAAAGATGTGATCCTACTTGCTCAAAAAAAGGCAAAACAAATCAGTTTTTCTCACAAATCCACTATTCAAATCTATTAATTTTCAGTACTTGGATAATTTTTTTCACATGACTGAGATATACAAAGTTCTTTTAATTTTCTTCCTTGGTTTCTCACTGCTTGGTTTGATATAAAGAGAAGTATTCAGGACACAGAGCGGTTAACTGTTAAATTGGGGCATCAGGTATATAACTCTATTTAAAATTACAATAATGTCAGGAATTGCTTCCTGTTTGAAGATGAATGCAAAAGTGGCAGTTTGATGTATTGCAAGTTTCACTACTATAATTGCATTACTGAGATGGAAAAGACATCTTGGTTGACCTATGAATGAGTGGTATAGTGAGTGACACTGGATGTCTCATAGCAGTCTTCATGGTGGTCTAGCTTTCATCTGCATTCTACTGGTCTTTGTGATGTTGGCTAAAAGCTTTATTTCCTTTTAATAGGATAAGATGGGGAAAGGATAGAGAGTAGAGGTAGGATGTCTTCTTGAGCTCGGTAGTCACAAAATGAGTACTTTCTTGAGGAGACAAACAGAAGAAGGACTGGAGAAGTAGAAGATCATGCCAAAAGAGTGCAACAAAAAGGCTGAAAAAAAATTAAGAAGAGATAGAAAGACAGCAAAATGGTTATCTGATGAAAAGGAGTGAAAGCTGATTACATAGAAAATATCATGTGATCAGCCTTATGGAAGAGAAGATCCGATAACTAGGGATTCAACTAAAGATATTAGTGAGTTTCAGACATGGCAAAGGAGAACAAGGGATGCAATTCAGATTCTACATTACAAGATCTGTAGGCAACTACTGAACATAGCCAGTGCAATATATTTCAAGATCCTTTATTAATAACAACTGATAATCCGAAGAGGATAAAGAGGACAGAAAGATGCAGGTGTAAGTATTTTAGGTGTAACACAGAAGCTGAGAAAGAACCTTGATTGGAGCATGGGAGAATTCAATGATCACCCTTTATGCTGGGGTAAATTAAATTACAGGAATAAAATGCATATGCCCCGTGATTGCAGATAGTCAAACAGTGACAACTTAGGTAATATTCAGTCACATTTTTCCAAGTCCTGTCAAAGTTGATTGGAGAATGACAAGCTCAAGGATTTGTATTGTAAGGAATATATGACTACTGGGACCACTCATGGAATGAAGGAGGCTTTTTTGATGGATTGATTCTACATGAGGTATTAGTCATTTAGGATTGAAGCTGGCATGAAAGAACACCTTTTATTAAAGAATATAGAGAATGGGATGAGATGAATTAACGATTTCCACTTTTGGCTGTAATGATCAAGATAAAGGAAA
>VYZV01028292.1:0-52392 GCA_013401275.1 Pandion haliaetus | reverse complement strand
TGAAAAAGGTACGTTGTATCTGCTGAACAAGACAGAGAGTTGCAAGAAGCTATTTTAGCAACTCCAGAAAAGCAGACTGTTCTTCCAAGCTAATCCTACAGCAGAGCTCTAGTGCTGTTCTGACAGAAATACTGCTCTCTAACATGATACCAGTGAATGAGAAATCCACTCCACTTGGAGTCAAGCCTTCTTTTGAAAATGCACTTTCCAGAACAGTAGGGGAGTTTGCCCTAATTTTTGTTGTATGTCAAATTTGAGCATAGATATATACCCCATGTTTCTAAAGTTTGTCTTTGATTTCATTTGAAGATATCATTCTTCAGTATTTCTTGATATTATGTGGTAAACTATAAAAAAACNTTGATATTATGTGGTAAACTATAAAAAAACTGCTATGTTTCCCTCCAGAAATAGCTAGATTTCAGTGGAGAATAAGGTAATTCTGATATATATATATGTTGTTTGTAAATGTAGGATTTAAAGCTCATGGGGAAACTTCTAGATAAAAGTCAGTATAAAACTGTAAGTTATTACCACCTGTTAGTCGATGTAAAACCTCCTAGATAGCATGTACACCAGACATAACACATTATAAAGGTTGGAGATAAGGACCTCTCTTCATTCATTGTGGGGTATGTCTGTTGTTTTTATTTCATAGCTACCATTGCAACCCTGTATTTCATGGTACTAAGGAAGAAAAAAGAGAAAAAGGAAGGAGATAACTTATTATTTAGAAAAAGGAAAGTTTATTTTTTAGAAAACTAAAAATAAATCCATTGTTAATGTGCAACTACCAATGCTTTCAGCATTTCAGCAATCAGAAGAGATCTTCTTTATTACACAGTTAAAACAAAAGCGTTGTCTTATCTTTATCATTTGAAGCCTATTTTATAAAAGCTGCATTTTCATAGCAATTGGCTATCTGAACTTCCTGATATTCCTCAAGAATAGATCAGTTTAGTTTTGAGGGTAACATAGGTCACAAACTTCAGCTGGAATAAAAATCATTCTGGTTTCATTGACTTGAATGGAGCAATGCCACTTTATCCCATCTGAGAGCTAGACTAAATTTGGCCAATTTCTGTAGAATTACAGAGAAAAAGATTGCCTTCACACTTCTGGAATGGAAAGAATTATAAAGAAAAGAAGCCACAGGAACGTCCTATGTATATAACTTTTTTTTTTTATTCCTCAGAGCCATAGAGGAGCTCACATATAAAAAAAAAAATTTTCCATCATCCCCTCCCTGATAGTGATAGCTTAGGTTTAGATCTATGGCTGCAGTATTAGAGGAAGTTCTTAAATCTATGCATGCTCCTTATCTCTGATACCCAGCAGCTCTCCTGTCTTCCATGAAAGCCTTCTGAGATATGGATCCCAGTCCAGAAATCAGTTCTAGTAAAGTAGAGCTTGGTACTTCTGTGTGAAGAATGCGAGACATAACTAACTCCCTGTAGTTCTAGCTGCTGCTATTACATTTTGTCGCTTCCTGAGCTTTCTTCAGCATTGAGCATATGGACAGCAATATGAGTAAAGAAATGAAGGTGTTTTTCCCAAGGTGCTTGAACCCAGGTTTTAAAATCATTCTTGCAGATCGAGGGCAGACGTTGACAGTCAATTACTTGGTAATAGCTGCCATTAGGCATGCTTGCACAAGTGGATATAGCAAGAAGTATGAGGCAAATAGCAAAATCTACTCTACAATTAATTATGTAATCTTCCAGACTAAACGGTCCACTGTGTGATGTAGGTCTGCATGGCAGAGCAGTGCTAGGGATATATTTGCTATACAGCATCGGTATTTAAATGCAACATTAGCACTTACATTTATCATTGTTCTTAGCAGCCCACAACCACATGGAAGTGGTGTGAAATACTCTGGTAAGAGAGTGCCTGATGATGCCAAAAGTCTTCAGATGCATACTTCATGGGAGGGCTGTGTTATCAATATATTTGTCCACTTGAAGTGCTTACCTGGCCCCTTGCTAATGACTGCCTGAAAATACGTAATGTACTTATCCTCCTGCATCATTCTGGAGTAGAGAGTATAGATAAGAATCCAGGAAATAGTTCTCAGCCAGAGAGATCTGGACACATTATCACTTTTTTCATTCGACTATTTTTTGACGTGCTAAGCCTGAAGCAATAGTTAGAATATAAAAATTCAGAAAATATTTTCCTGATAGGAAACAAATAGGGTTTTTAGAAATATTGTTGAACTATATTTTACAAAGTATATTAGGTATACCTATGCACGCATAAACGTATGCATTTGAATGCAAACTTCATTGGCTGCTTTGTGTTTTGATACTATCTTTAACTATATGACCAGATCATATTTTTCCCGTAGTAACTCTGTGTCTTTCAATGCACAGTATGAAAAAAAACAACCTGAATTCAGTACTTGGGCTTCTGTCAGTAATGTTCTCCTTTTTTTGTAACTATTTGTTACCATAAGGTAAGACAGCTGCTTTAAAGCTGTGTTGAGTGTGTCTGTACAACTTTCAGTGACTATACTATAGGTACATCCCTAGCATGGAACATTTTATCTGTAAATGGTTAAAATTTTACAAAGTTGTAAGAAACTGAAAAAAGCCTTTCACAACGGCAGATGTTGGACATACTTAATAATAGGTGGTATCACTGCTGTCTGTGATAAATATATTTGTATTGCTATACAAGTCAGCATAGAAATGGAAAGCTTTACTGCAAACAGGCATATTTCTATCCTTGAATAACATCAGCTATCAAATTTTCTACTTTGGACAGATAATTTTCAAATTTGTTTTGAACCTTGGATTCACTCTCTTGCTATATACATTTTTAAAGTAACAGTAATTTCTTAGAATCTTTTAAGAATCCAAAATTATCATGACATTTGAAAATACTGCATTACTTTTTTTTCATAGCATGTTTTCACATACATGAACTCTGTCATTTTAGCTGTTATACTTACTACTTTTCCTTCTATGTTATGTGACAGTTTAAATTAAATGAAAATTAAATTTCCATCTCCCTGAAAACTATCCTAAAAAAAATGGGATCAAAGCCCTTCTGCTTACATCAGCAATAATCTGTAGTTGGCTCTGCATAGCAAATTCTTATTGACTTATGAGATGGAGTCCTGACTCCACTGAAATCAAAGGCAAAACTCCCACGTCTTTCTGCAGGAGTCAACTTTTACCCATGATTTTCTCTCATGGATCTCGTTCAAAATGGAAGTCTGTGGTGGGCTCATGAATATAGAATACTGTATCAGCACTTCAGAGTCTGAAGAGCTGAACAAGCAGCAGCACTGCTGATACGGGACATTGTATCCTGTTGGTTCACCTGATGCAGATAAACAGCACTTCAGTGAAAGTGATCATTTGCTAGAGAAGTATATGCCAGCTTTCCTGGATCTGATATGAATTCATATTGGCATAATAATACTATGAATTTGGCCAGTGATTTCAATAAGCAAGCTATAAGCAGCCTACATAGAGAAGCTATTCCATCGCATAAATGTATATTCATCAATTTAAAACACTATCTCTACATGAAAATATGAAGTAATCTATTATTTTTCTCTGTAAGACTTACTGCAGTGTGAAGTTTCAGAGAGATAATGTCTTCTCTGTCTTTATCATTTATGATTGTTGGATCTTTGGTCATAGGCTTGCCAAGCTGGTGAAGAGGGCTTCAAACTAAAGTTGCTGGGGGAGGGGAACCTCAATCCATCCCACTCCTACCAGTTTGATGCCAGTGCCAGCAATAGATGCCCAGAGCCTGGAGAGGGATCACAGGTCAGCAGCAGAGAACCTGAAGAGCAGCACAGAGGAATTCCAGCTACTCCAGTCAGTAAGTCAGCTTCATCGGGGGCCCAACTTAAACACCTCTATGCAAATACACGTAGTGTGGGGAATAAATAAGAGGAGGTAGACACGCACACGCCTGCAGGGCTATGATCTTATTGACATCACAGAGATGTGGTGGGATGGGTCCCATGACTGGAGTGTTGGAATGGAAGGATACAGGCTCTTTAGGAAGGGCCCGCAGGGGAGATGAGGAGGGGGTGTAGCCCTCTATGTCAATGACCAGCTGGAGTGCATGTTGCTCTGCCTGGGGATGGATGAAAAGCCAATGAAGAGCCTATGGGTCAAGATGAAAGGGAGGGCAGGGATTGGTGACATCATCGTGGGGGTCTGCTACAGGCCACCCGACCAGGAAAACCAAGCAGATGAGGGCCTTCATAGACAGACTAGGAGCAGCCTCATGTTCACAAACTCTGGTCCTCATGGGGGACCTCAACCACACTGGTAACTGTTGGAGGGATGACACAGCAGGGCATAAGCAATCCAGAAGGTTCCTGGAATGCACTGATGATAATGTCCTTTTCCAAGTGATAGAGGAACCAACAAGGAGAGGTTCTATGCTGGATCTTGTTTTCACCAACAAGGGGGGGACTGGTGGGGAACGTGAAGCTCAAGGGCAGCACTGGATGCAATGACCCTGAAAGGATGGAGCTCAAGATCATTAGGGCAGTGAGAAGAGTACACAGCAAGTTTACAACCCTGGGCTTCAGGAGAACAGATTGTTGCCTCCTCAGGGATCTGCTTGGTAGCATAACACAGAATAAAGCCCAGGAGGGAAGAGGGGCTCAAGAAAGCTGATAAATACTCAGGGATCACCTCCTCCAAGCTCAGGAGTAATGCATCCCAAAAAAGAGGAAGTGAGGCAAACACACCAGGAGGCCTGCGTGGATGAACAAGGAGCTCCTGGACAAACTCAAACACAAAAAGGAAGCCTACAGAGGGTGGAAGCATGGACAGGTAGCCTGGGAAGAATACAGAGAAATTATCTGAGCAGCCAGGGATCATGTTGGGAAAACTAAAGGCCTGATAGAATTAAATCTAGCCAGGGACATCAAGGGCAACACTAAACACTTCTACAGGTACATCAGTGATAAAAAGAAGACTAAGAAGAATGTGGGCCCTCTTTGGAAGGAAGTGTGAGACCTGGTTACCTAGGACATGCAGAAGTCTGTGGTACTCAATGACTTTTTTGCCTCAGTCTTCAATTGCTCCAGCCACACTGCCCAAGTTGCAGAAGGCAAAGGCAGGGACTGGGAGAATGAAGAACCGCCACACTGCAGGAGAAGATCAGGTTCAAGACCCTCTAAGGAACTTGAAGGTGCATAAGTCCATGGGACCTGATGAGATCCATCCACACGTCCTGAGGGAACTGGCAGATGAAGTGGCTAAGCCACTATCCATCACATTTGAGAAGTCATGGCAGGCCAGGGAAGTACCCACTGACTGGAAAAAGGCAAACATAACCCCCATTTTTAAAAAGGGAAAAAAGGAAGACCCAGGGAACTACAGGACAGTCAGTCTCACCTCTGTGCACGGCAAGATCATGGAGCAGATCCTCCCGGAAACTATGCTAAGGCACATGGAAAATAAGGAGGTGATTGGTAACAGTCAACATGGCTTCACTAAGGGCAGATCGTGCCTGACAAATTTGGCGGCCTTCTACAACAGGGTTACGGCATTGCTGGACAGGGGAAGAGCAACTGAGGTCATCTACCCGGACTTGTGCAAAGCATCTGACACTGTTCCACACAACATCCCTTCTCTAAATTGGAGAGACATGGCTTTGATGGATGGAGCACTTGGTGGATAAGGAATTGGCTGGATGGTGATGCTCAAAGAGTTGTGGACAGCAGCTCGATGTCCAAGTGGAGACCATTGATGAGTGGCATTCATCAGGGGTCAGTATTGGCACTGGAACTGTTTAATATCTTTATTGGCGACAAGGACAGTGGCATGGAGCGCACCCTCAGCAAGTTNGATCCTGGGCTCCCTCAAAAGAAGTGTGGCCAGCAGGTCAAGGGAGGTGATTCTCCCCCACTACTCCACTCTGGTGAGACCCCACCTGGAGTACTGCCTTCAGCTCTGGGGTCTCCAGCATAAGAAAGACATGGACCTGCTCAAGTGGGTCCAGAGGAGGGCCACAAAGACGATCAGAGGGCTGGAGCACCTCTCCTAAGAGGACAGGCTGAGAGAGTTGGGGTTGTTTAGCCTGCAGAGAAGAGAAAGCTCTGGGGAGACCTTGTAGCAGCCTTCCAGTACCTAACGGGGGCCTACAGGAAAGCCGAAGAGGGATTTTTTTACAGGGCCATGCAGTGATAGGACAAGGGGTAATGTTTTTAAACTGAAAGTGGGCAGATTTAGATTAGCTGTAAGGAAGAAGTCCTTCACTGTGAGGGTGGTGAGGCACTGGAACAGGTTGCCCAGAGAGGTTGTGGATGCCCCATCCCTGGCACTGTTCAAGGCCAGGTTGGATGGGGCTTTGAGCAACCTGGTCTGGTAGAAGGTGTCCCTGCCCATGGCAGGGCAGTTGAGACTAGATGATCTTTAAGGTCCCTTCCAACCCAAACCAATTTATGTTTCTATGATTTATAGATTGTCTGGACAGAAAGAGAATAACTGATATAATTTACTACTCTTTCTCACAAACTCGTTTGGAGCCTTTGATTTTCACCAAGCTGCATTGAAACCTTTCCTTTTTAGTGACATCTTTTCCAGGCAGATATACATTATCACTTCTTGAATCAGTCTATATATTCTCCATGGATATCAGTATGTTTTGGATACCTCAGAAAAAACATGATATGGGATTGTGCTAGTGCATTATTTTAACAAATGTAGAAACAGAATGTCCAGTAGTAATAAATTACTTCAGGATTAATTTAATATTTCAATAAAATTAAAACAGGTTAAAGTAAAAAATGCAGAATTATTTTTGTTTGCAGTGATCATAGTAGATGACAGAGTTATAAAATTTGACTTAGTTACATTTCTTTGGTTTTGCTTCCAGTGCTTAACTAAGCTATCAAGGGAAAGGATGGGGTTTACATTTTAAGGTAAAATTCATATGTAGTCTAATATATACATGTATGACCCTATGGCTATGCTTTATACAAACATATTTGGGGGGTTAATGCACTTATTATTGGAATTTAGTAATTAAAACATTAGCAATTAGTCACTTTAGAGTGGAATTGGTTTTGGAGCATAGTATCTTTCAAAAGTACTCTGGTCCATGAAACACCATCAGTCCTTTACTAGGTCAGAAACAGATGTTTGTGGCAGGACTGACACTTGAGAGTATATGGTTATTGCAAATGGGAAAGGTGGAGTTCATGTTATCCTGGACTGGTCCAGTGGTGCCAGAAGATACTTTGCCTAGTTGCATATGAAACACTCATGAACCTCTTAAGTATCACCCTCTTCCCTTTCCTTCTTCAGCTAGTAAGGATAGTGTCCTGAATGTGAACTGTTGTTCTTTTTCAAGTGATTTACATCTTCCTACTTGTATAGCTCCAAATAATAATGAATTTGAAATGTCACATTTTGCCATTTGCACAGTTCTATGGTAGGAATTTTCTTTCAGGTTGTTTTAAACATTTATAGTTAAAAATCAGTTCAGGGCTTGCCAAGACCAAGTCTGCCATGAGGTTATCATCTGACATATGAAAGCTCTCCTGTGGGCAAGGATCAGAAGATCATAGCACATATATCGGAGAGCCTTGCCAAGAGGAAGCTTCAAGAACAGTTCACAGGGAAAAGGTGACAGTAGGTCTCCAGGAGTCCCTGCCCATTCCCATTGTAGGAAGGATTGGACTGTGTTCCAGGTGATCCATACCAGTGCCTGCGGCCTGTTCCTTGGGTAGAAGAGAGGAACACTTCTCATGAGATGTCCAATGAGTTTCAAGTAGGAATATCGTAGCAAACATGATAAATTGTCATTTCAAACTCACAATGTATTTCTTTAGACTTGCCATCTGTAGTATCAACAGCTTGTGGCAGATACTTCATAATACATAGCAAACTAGACAGCTGCTGAATACAGTCGTGTAGGAGAAGGAATGAAAGAAAGGATATGCAGATGAAATGACCAATTTAGGATATTTAATGCATTTCTGGATAGTGTACAAATACTGTGATAAGAAGAGTAATACAGGAATCTGTAGAATAGGACAGAACATTTTCTAATATTTAATCACATTTAGTTTTAAAAGTCATGACATGGTGGTGTTCTGAAACTTGATGATCACACCCTTTGGTATGTAGATAAAGTTCCTGTTCTGGTGGAAATGTGATCAGGAGTTCTGGGTCCCTCTTCTGCCTCTGCTGCTGACACCTTTCATTATAGCATATCCGCTGGGACTCTTGTGGACTGCTGTGAGCAAGATTCACCCATGCACCACACGGATGCAGACTCTGTCTTTGTGCTCTTGGGCCCAGGCTGGAGCAGCACTGTGAGGCACATTAGCTTGGGGTCAGCAACAAGCTAAAGGTTGCTACGTGGCTATCATTTGGAGCAACACACATTGCATCTAGTCAGCATGGAGCATGAAGCTCATGTTTGCAAAGTATCCTGAAGACACATGCTAAATTTTGCCAACTGATTTAATCCATTATTGCCTCGGTTTCTTCAGCCATAAACTAGCATAATATTACCTATCTCCTTTCCAGAGGCCTTGTGAGGGTGTCTTTATGTTTGATGTCTTATTAAGGTGATCCAATCAAGGATGGAACATTGCCAAAACTCCCATTGTATGCAAAGGGTCCTGGGGCCCCTGCATTCATGCAGCTCCCAACAACAGAAGTCTCAGGTCAAAGTTTGTTGTTCAGATCCAGGAAAATACTTGTAAGTAGTTGTTATAGTCCCTCTGAGTCATCACATAGTTTCACTCTTAATATTATTTCACTAGCTGCCTCCTAAATTGGATCGAAACATTTTCCCACTTGTAATATTTAAAGGTGTACAAATACTTTATGCGAGAGCACCTGTGACCTATTCATTGCCCAGCAGTGATAGATCTGGTAATAACGTACTTGCTATTCTGGCTGTGCTGCACTTTGGTAACACCTAGGGTTTAATTGAAATACACCCTGACCTTGGTTTTGTTCATGAGGCAGAGAATGGACATAATTACTATGAATCTACTGAGGGATATTACGGCAAAATGTCATATTACTAATTTTGGCTACTCACACCCTTTTGGAAAAAAAAAAAAATCACAAATCCCAGTAAAAATCAGTGTGCTGCAGTTTCATAGAAGTCCTAAACCAAGTAATTTTCAAAAAAATTAACTTCTTATATTTCTCTGTACCTATTTTTCTCTCAAAACACTATCACAGTATGATAATTGCAGTGCCCCTAACAGTTTCATATTCCTTCTTAATTAAATAAACAGCTTGTAAATTGCAGACCACAAAATGCCTGTGTTCCATGCTTACCTTAAGGGGTTTCCATAGTTACCAAGGACAAGAAGTTTAACCATCATTTGCCAGACTCGAGGCTATTTACAGCCTTAACTTTTTATCTCATGTCTCTTTTTCTCTTTGTCTCTTTGTTTATTAACAGAATGAGGGAGTAATTTGGACTCAGTTAGCCACTACAAATGCAGTGATGCAAAATGGACTCCCTATGGTTACCAAGGTTATGAAATACCTGTCGAGCAATTCTCCAACTCAACATCAAATATTTCAGACCTCAGAAAAGGAAAACACCTTTCTTGACACAGCATTATGTCATAATACTATTTAAGCAGATACCTATTTTAATTCACGCCCCAAAAAGCATTGGTGCATATTTTGCATGGCTGCTTTAATATAATTCCCTTTCATCCCTCATTCTCCTCTGTTTTACATATTACAAAATGCATTTGGAAAAACTGCACTCGTTAGTGCACAAACTTGATTTTTTATGCCACTAAAATGGACAATCCTCTGATTTGCTAATCTCAAAGTAATCTTAAAATCTTTCTAAATGACTTCAAATTTTACCAGAGCATCTCTGTTGCCAAAATATAGAAACTACTACTGATCCACAACAGCATTATATGTTCATCAAACTTAAATATTTCTGTCCTCTAGTTTATATTATCTACTGAGGTCAAGAGCTCAGCAAGGCTCAAAGTATCATTTGCATGAGTAACAAGGATATTCAGCATTATCACATTCAGTAGACAAATGCACACATTGTAATTCAGGAAAGGATGTTTTGGGCTTTAAAAACTAGACTCCAATTTTCTAAGATTAGGATGAAACTTTCTTAAGGGCAAGAATATGCTGTAATTGCCAGGGTTTTTTTGCTGCTCTTCATTGTACTGACTACATTTGTATGTTCATACTTAGACTGTGGTGTTCTGGTCTGACATTTCCTACATCTGTTTTTATAATTTGTGAGTAGGGAGAAAGTTTTGGAAGAAATCAGGGCTAACATCTTGGATTCCATCAGCCTTGCACTTTTTTGCCTTTGCATCTTTCAAAAGACAATATTTTAATATTTCATATACTTAACCTGCAGATTTTTGCCTGCTAGTTTAAAATTTTGTAGTATGTGGTTGAAAAGGATGTTAATTTATAAAATTTAATGCTTTCATGTAAAAAAATTGATAATATTCTACCAGACCAAAATTAGTTTGTTTAAAATGATATATCACTGTAGTACCTTTAAACAGATGTTGTCTTAAATCACTACTAGTCTGCTAAAACCAAAGAGATAGTACAGTGTTTCAAAATAATCACCCCAGTGTCACAGGAGTTAAAATTGCATTGTTTTGGAGCAGTGCTTTAGAACGTCAGATAATTTTTTATTAAGGGTTGTTTTTATACTAATTTTGTGTTCGTTCACAGATGCTTTCCAAAAGGGGATCTGTGATTTTGCTTTCATAGTAAACCAAAAAGGGATTAAGAAAGCATCCTTTCAATATTTATAGATATACTGTGGTTTAATTGTTGCTCACTGAGGTATTTCTGGCATAAGATAGTGAAATCCTGAAGGTGCTTGTATGACTTCCCCTTCTATCATGGTTGGCACATGAGATCTAGTGACATGCTGCTGGAATTAAGAGAATTTTGTTATATCAGGGCTATTGTAAAATTTCTTCTGTACAGTTGCCTGTTTTCCCCTGAATAAATATCTGTCCAGAAAAATATAGAAGATGAAACAACAAAAAAGGTTCAGAGAAACTATGTTTTATCAACTGAATTAGTGAAGTGAGAAGAGCAAAATGGGACTTAAATAACCCAAGGGATCAGTGATGAGGTAGAAAACCTTTTTACCTTTATGTAATTGGTTTGAATCAAGTCCAAGTCAATACAGAACAAAAGTTCCTAATGTCTACATGGGGTCCCAAGAAAACGAATCCAAATTAATTTTGAAAAGGGACTAGCTAAACTACATTATGTTCTTTTGTGGACACTTTTAATTGAAATTACAGTGGCCTTGATTCAATTTAGCTCAAATTAAATTCTAAATAAGAGTGTCCACACAAAGATTTAATGCAATATAATTAACCCACTTTAAAAGTTAATTCCAATTAGATTTCTAGAATGTTTCTGGGTGGGCTAGTACCAAGCTGTATTGTGGCGGCTTTTATGAAAGAATTTAAGTTAGTTCATGGTGAATAGTTCATAGATTGCTCCTATTCATGCCACTGTGAGCAGTCTGAACAGAGAGATTAGGACTGTTTTATCCTCTTCACCCTTTGGGTAACATCCAGGGAAAGGTCAATAAAGAAGTCAAATAATTCCTCTTGATAAAAATAAGTATGTCGGAAAGAAATATCCATTACATATTGTCTGATGTTTCCTATGATTTTCCTATAAAGTTAGCAAATGTTATGAGTTGTACTGAGGGTACAAAGTGCAAATGACGCTTGGGAGTAAAAGAATATTTATAAATAAAGGGACATACCAGACTGAGTTAGCTTAAAACACTGTGAAATCTCTTAATTTCCAGCTAAAATGCAAATATTTTTCCCTGGACCACCATGCACTAAAATTCTCATTTTTAAAATGTCTCTTTCATGTTCATTTCTGTTACCTGAAGTTAAGGAGAAAATTTTAAACCTTAGGACGACATGAGAGAGGAAACATGAAATCAGGCTGGAAAATGAGGGGTGTGAAATAAA
The DNA here is from genome assembly GCA_013401275.1 of Pandion haliaetus. NCBI lineage: Eukaryota > Metazoa > Chordata > Aves > Accipitriformes > Pandionidae > Pandion > Pandion haliaetus. The sequence continues at coordinate 40,421 of VYZV01028292.1, read as the reverse complement.
GCTGTTTTCTGTATAACAAAATGAAAGAAAAGAAGAAAAAGGCAGACTGGGTCAAACTCATCCTTGATTGAACTCTCCTGAAATCAATGGTGATTCAGGAGGATTGAATGTGTCCAATCACATTTAGGTCTCTGAGGTCAGTGTCTTAGTGAGTCAGCTGGGTCTTAAAAGGCTTGCAGAAGAGAACTGGGAAGTATCTGTGGTACAGCAATATCCACTCTGCCTCTTACACTTACATGCTTCAAGGGGCCATAGAATATCCTGTGTCCCAGAGCAAAATGGTGAAACACGCAAAGGGGAGAATAATTTGCATTGTGAGTGTTTTGATTTATCTGGTCTCATGAGTAATCAGTTTGCATTGCAGGGCTGCCTATCTAGCCCTCTTTGGCCTCCACTGTATTTAACTAAAAATAAAATAAACCCCAAATAGATAAAAGCTGCTGGGCTTTGAAACCTCCCAGGTTTTTAGGCATTATTGCAATGGCTCCCTAAACTGTTGTTGAGACTTTTAAGGTCCTATAGCAGTGAAAAGGGAAAACCAATTTTTAAGAATGGAGGAAAAGATACACAGCTATATATTCGTGGTGACAGGTTTTAACTGCAAAACTGTCTGTTTAAAAAAAACCCAAACACCTCAGACAGGAGCCAAACCATGAGGAAAATAAAAGATGAGGAAGAGAAAGATATGAGATCTACTGTAACCCAGTTTCCTGATTTTGCATGGTGATTATTGTGATGCTCTATTAAGAACATAGCACGTGTCCCTTTGTTGGTGGCAAAGACATTCAATGGAGAAGACAACTGGTGCCATTGTACTGTATATGGTCAGGGGACAGTACGCAAAGTGTTTGTACTTCTCTTGAACCGAACGCTGTTTTCCTTGGGGGTTCAGCCAGGTGGAAGGGAATTTCAGGACAGGTGAGGCGGGGGGGGGGAGCAGGAAGGTATGGTGAGTGAATCCCCAGCAATGGGGTTCCATCAGCCTGACCCTTGGCAGCCATATGGGAAGACACATCAGAGGCTGCAGGAGCATTTGCAGAGCAGATGTCGGCAGAGGATTTCTGACCCCAGTGGAACTCTCTGCCCACAGTTCAGTCTCTGTTCGGGGACGAGGCTTTACCCTCATGTGTTTCAGTATTTTGTGGTGCTAAAACATATTGTGTGCTTGCCTCCTGGTATCTACACTGAAATTCCCTTGGCTTCCTCTGCTGGCATTGCTGCCAAAAGGGGATCAGTCTCAGGCCCTGAGAGCATTCACAGTTCCTGAAAAGAGAGTCAAAAGAGTCACTTCTGCATAAGGTCGTCCTGGGATTTAGACCTATTTTTATTGCTGTACTCAATGCTCTGTTCCATACAGAAACTATTTTCGATTCTCCTATGCTGATACTACTGGAAGAGACTTCCCAGCATAATTAGCTGCTTGACGCACCTAGCTCCTCTTCATATGTTTGGAAATCTGCCATTTAATTTGCAACTCTAGAGTGGCTTGTTTACTAAAAAATGCAGATATCTTTGCAAAGGTTTTTTCCTTTCAAAAACCTCTTTAAAAGGGTGTGATGTACAGCATATGTAACTGTGCTCGATAAAGTGAAGCAAAGGTGCATTTACTGAATGCACCCACATATTTTTCTACTTGAAAAAAGTTGTAAAAAGTGTTCTGAACGCCCCTCATCCCAAAGTTTTCTCCACATAGCTGAGGGAGAGTTGTGGTAATTTAATTGTGCTTTAGTTGAGATTTAACTGTGATGTCCTTGAGACGATTTAATCACCGGATAAATTCTGTCTATATTTTCAATGCAGTGGCACATAGCATCACAGCTTATTTTTTAATGGCAGATGTCCAGCAGCAAAGAAAGTGTGTTAGATCGTGCTGTATCATAAACCAGATACTGGGATAAAGCCATGGTCTTTGCACTGCACCGCTCCACTGCTGAGATAGTTAATCATAGACCCACAGACTAGACAGAAAGCTAAGTATGTGTTGCCAACAGCAACTAAACTGCTAGTGATCCAGCTAAGGGTCGCTGGAGCTTGGGAAAATATCTTTGCCACCTGCCATAGCTCATTAGGCAGATCTTTGGGAACGGTGTAGAAGTTATCTTTTGTAATCAAAGCCCACCACTACAGTAAAATCCTTCAGAGATCAGAGTGAGTATAATCACTTTCTCCTGGTAAAATAACAAAGAGAAATCAAAGCACATCAGGCCTAAGACCTAATTACAAAAACCCAGAGAAATGAATTGTGGGTTCCATTACAGTGCCCTTAAGGAAGACATCTCTGCATACACGTTTGGCCAAGTTACATTTCAATAGCATAACTACTGCATCCTTCAAGCTGTCCCTAAGGAAAGCTGCACTGTGCATATCTGCAGAGGTAGAGTAGCTTTGTCATTCCTTGCTTCATCTTCTGCATTGGATCTTAAGAGGGCAATGCTTCTTGCTCAAAGGAAAATGTGTAGTACATTGAGACTAAGTATCAGATAGCTATAGAGAGGAGGATATGCATATCAAATGTCAATTTGAAAAGAGGTGTTTGAGTGCTGTGGAAGTAGAAAACGACAAATAACTCTCCATATCTGTATATGTATGTCTCCATGACCATAAAGAGAATATACATTACTGTAATAAAATGACAGATGATATATGCTTTGGTAATTAGAGCAATGCCACAGACAGGCTTAAGGTCATGTTTGGAAACACATTTAATAATTGCATGGTGTCTGGGGAGCTGACTATGCAGTAAGGAAATTCTTCGTGTTTTAAATTACATTTTAAATCTACACAGCAGAGGGCACTAGTGTTATTGAATTGACCATAGAGTTGATATTTTGGTACTAGAAAAATGAAGGGGGAAAAAAAATCGCTTAGAAGACAAAGAGCTGTCAACAAAGACTAAAGAAGCTGGTTGATGGTCTGTGTTCCATGTATGGATTTATAAAGCTAAACCTTCATGTGTCTCTAGCATAATAGACAGATATCGAATAGCAAATTACTTTAGTACAGCGTTCCAGATGGGTCTTTATGTAAAGCCCATTAAAATATTTCCATAATGTTCTTCAAGGCTTTAAATGAATTTTCCACTGTGTTTTTGTGTGGGCTAATTTTTTTCCAGGGTATTTCCAGAGTACTTATGATTTAAAATTACCCTGATGTGAAACAACCACACCAAGACTTCCTGAATACTTAAGCTCTGAACTATGGAAAACCACCAGTTTAAAAGACAGGACCTTTTTAATACATTCCTACTGCTGCTAGGAATCTCACTGCAATATGTTAGCCTCATGCAAGGCTCACCGGTTGGAAGTTTGCATTTGCAAGGCATTGCCTAGCATATTTTCTGCTGGTCATGGTGGCTTTTTTGAATCATCAGCTGCCCTGTACTTTAGCAGCACAAAGCCCAGTTAGTGTGGTCTTATGCTAAATACTGCCTTTTGCTTCCTATATTACCAAAGATGAGAGAAAACGGTTTAGTAGTGTAAATAAATCCAAAGTTAAATCAAATGGTGGCTACAAAAGCTAAGATCTGCTCTCACTGCCTCCCAGAAAACATTCCAGAGGAATGGCGATATAGATCATCTATACTTATATATTAAACAAGATACAGCTTAGACAGAAAAATCAAACATACAAACACATGAAAACATATCTGGAACTTTCCATCCACAATTCACAAAATGGTGATCCTGTCTTCAAAATGATACACTCAGAGCAGCTAAAAAGTAGTCAGTGACCAAGATTGTATTTGAAGTATACACAGATTTGGATTTTGCAGAAACCTGAGAGCTGCAGAATTTCCTGAGGGCCTTTGATAGATTATAATTCTGAGGCATATGTTTAATTGAGACATCCCTAGCGCAGGACAGGGGAAATAGGTAAATGTAAAAGCCATGGGCAATTTTGGCCTTCAGCACAAGGAAAGAGCTATTCTATGTGACTGACTCGTTGTTTGAGTCAATAACCAAAAATTGGAGGAATATAAGGAATTTATTTTAAGGAGATAAAACAAAAACATTTCTTTTAAAAATTTTTTGCAACTGAAACATGGAAACATTTCGGTTTGGGTTGAATAATTTTTGCTAATCAGTCTCATAACTGGGATAATTTATTTGTTATAATGAAGTACTGTATTCAAATAATATGTTTTTATCTTTTTTTTGTACCCATGGAGCATATGTGTACTGATGGAAAGGGAAGATTTGCTGGATAGAGGAGAAGGTGAGGGGAATGGTGGTTCCAGTGAAGACAGTAACATTGCACCAGTGCAATGGTAAATTAATTGGTTTGGTGTGTTTCTGTACCTGTTTTATTACTTGTTAATGGAATTCATTATTCAGTCCAAGTCCTTAGGGGTTAAGTTTTAGAAGAATTTAAAAAATGAGAAAGGAAAGAAAAGACAAATGTACCGAATAAAAAAAAAAAACACCAACTAGTGACAAACAAAAATGCTAATACAATCACATTAACTATCACAGAAGATGGTTAATTACTATTCAGCAGCAAAATTAATGGATTACAGATCTCTCCAGCTCTCTACAGAGTTTCCCCATGTATTGCATTCAGCACCTCTGAAGAGTAAGCCTGCAGTAAAAAGGAAGGTGTGTACAGCAGCCACCCCTCATCTAGTCTAGCACAGTATCCTAAACCCATGAAGCTGATGTTCTGCAGTACAGTTGTTGGCAGAAGGAAGAGATGGAGAGGTGGGAGCAGTAACATCTAACGCTACAGCCACGGGGTTCTGCAGTCATATGACAGAAGCGTAAGCCACAGAGAGAGAGAAGTTGAGTGACTTGCTCAAGGTTGCAAAACACATTAGTTTCATGAATCTTTCATAACGAGAAGGATGTTTTATAAATAGCACTTACAGAGCAGATCAAAAACACAGATACAGCCCAGATTTTCCAATTCCTATTCACAGGTTTTTAACCATTATATTGGCTTTCTCTGCAGTAAATTATTAAAAGTGAGATGAGAACACTTGCTAGCTCTGAACTATTATAACAAGTTTTTTAAAAAATGCAGAAATGAATTCTCAAAAACACCTTGTCTGAATATATAATTAGAAAAAAAGTCTTTCATTAAATGAATTGCTGTGAGATGCAAGTTAATATATTTTTTCCTTTTTTTTTAAAGAAAGATAGGGGATTTTGCACAAAATAAAACAATTCAGGCCCTGGAGTAGAAAACCATTGCTTTATAGTATTTTGTTTTACTGAATACATGTATTATGCATCTGGGTGCTCTAGGTTATAAATATGCTTTAAGCTTGCTGTAATTTATAAGACTTCACTTTTGGCTGATTCATAGGAAATTTCATTAATCTGTACAACAGAGGCACCTTGCACTGAGCAGCAGATTGAAAATGAACTGAGGGCTGGGGGCTTTAAGAACTACCACAAATGAATCAGTACCGAAATTCTTGAAATGGTAATGAACATTTGTAGTGTAAAGGTCTTTTTTCCCCTTACAGTAAGATCTCTAGGGTTTTTTTAAAGGTGCCAATGAAACTGCCAACCCTGAAGCTACAGAGATATTTTTCAGCATTTAAATGGCTATTCTTATTTCTGTGTTCAGCACACATTTACTAATGAGTGTTTCTCTGCTGTTGGTGCCAAACAAAATAATTGAGGAGGAAATATCATGAAATTGGATGATGCTGTTTAACGGTAGGAAAGAATTGATGCTCAGCGTGTTTCGTTTGGGGTTTTGTTTTGTTTTGTTTTATTTTGTTTTCATTTGAAATAGGAAAGATCTTGCCCTGACATTTGCATGACCTGCAACATTCAGTATTAAGGCTTTACTTCTAGGTAAACTCCGATGCAGGAGTCACATTTGTATAGGCAAAGATTTTCACCCATCCAAAACAGGAGTCTCCACTTGCTCTTCATATTATCTGTTGTCTTATCTTAATATGTGTCAAGAAGGTTAACACCTTGAATAGTTTGATGACTCCTATCTTACTCGTTTTTGCCTTTTGAGGCCCTTGTCATTCTTTCAACTCTCCCCTTGAGTTAGAACATATCTTTTAGGTATACACTGTGGCTGAACTTGTTATCTGCCATCCAGCTACATGCTTTATACATTGGAATGAATAGGAAAAGCTAGTCTGGCTTTTCCTTATCTCATTGACAATTACAGCTGACATACATAGCTGTACACGAAACAAAATATTAGAATTTCTACAGCTATTCTCACTAGAGTTTCATGAAATTGGGAGAACTGACTGAAAGGACTTGAGAAGTCTTTGTTTAGAGAGCACACTTAAAGATTTGAGATTAATTTAATGTTCTCCTTCTCCCTTCTTTCTTTCTTTCAGACTATTCAAACTCCAGAAGGACCAACACCAAATAAATTATGAATGTTGAACAAGATGACCTTACATCCACAGCAGATAATGATAGGTCCTAGGTTTAACAGGGCCCTATTTGACCCCCTGCTTGTGGTGTTGTTGGCTCTTCAGCTTCTTGTGGTGGCTGGTCTAGTGAGGGCTCAAACTTGCCCTTCGGTCTGCTCCTGCAGCAACCAGTTCAGTAAAGTGATTTGTGTACGGAAAAATCTGAGAGACGTGCCAGACGGCATCTCCACCAACACCCGGTTACTCAATCTCCATGAGAACCAGATCCAAATCATTAAAGTTAATAGCTTCAAGCATCTGAGGCACCTAGAAATCCTGCAGCTCAGCAGGAATCACATCAGAACAATTGAAATAGGAGCTTTCAATGGTCTGGCCAATCTCAACACTTTGGAACTCTTTGACAATCGTCTGACCACTATCCCAAATGGGGCTTTTGTATACCTGTCAAAACTGAAGGAACTGTGGTTGAGAAACAACCCCATTGAGAGCATCCCTTCTTATGCTTTTAACAGAATCCCTTCTCTCCGGAGGTTGGATTTGGGGGAATTGAAAAGGCTTTCATACATCTCAGAAGGTGCCTTTGAAGGTCTGTCCAACTTGAGGTATTTGAACCTTGCCATGTGCAATCTTCGAGAGATTCCTAACCTCACACCACTTGTAAAACTGGATGAGTTAGATCTTTCTGGGAATCACCTGACTGCTATCCGGCCAGGTTCTTTCCAAGGGTTAATGCATCTTCAGAAATTGTGGATGATACAGTCCCAGATTCAAGTGATAGAAAGGAATGCTTTCGATAACCTTCAGTCACTTGTAGAGATCAATCTGGCACACAACAATCTAACACTACTGCCTCATGACCTGTTCACACCACTCCGCCTAGAAAGGATCCACTTGCATCACAATCCTTGGAACTGCAACTGTGATATCCTTTGGCTCAGCTGGTGGATTAAAGACAAGGCACCCTCCAATACTGCATGCTGCGCCCGTTGCCACACACCTCCCAGTTTAAAAGGAAGGTACATTGGTGAGCTGGACCTCAATTACTTTACGTGTTATGCTCCAGTCATAGTGGAGCCACCAGCAGACCTCAACGTCACAGAAGGCATGGCTGCAGAGATGAAATGCCGGGCATCAACCTCCCTGACCTCTGTCTCTTGGATTACTCCAAATGGATCCGTCATGACACATGGGGCCTACAGAGTTCGGATTGCTGTGCTCAGTGACGGCACATTAAATTTTACAAAGGTAACTGTGCAAGACACAGGTTTGTATACATGCATGGTGAGTAACTCTGTTGGGAATACCACAGCTTCTGCCACGCTGAATGTGACTGCCCTGGATAACCCTGGCTACACATACTTTTCTACCGTCACAGTAGAGACTGTGGAACCTTCTCAGGATGAGGCACAGACCACAGAGCAGGTTGGGCCCACACCAGTTACCAACTGGGAGACCACTAACATGACAACCTCACTCACTCCACAGAGCACAAGATCAACAGAAAAAACGTTCACCATTCCTGTGACGGACACAAACAACGGGATCCCGGGAATAGATGAGGTTATGAAGACTACCAAAATCATAATTGGTTGTTTTGTGGCTATCACTCTCATGGCTGCTGTGATGCTGGTAATTTTCTACAAAATGAGGAAACAGCATCACCGGCAGAACCATCATGCTCCAACACGGACTGTAGAGATCATTAATGTGGATGACGAGCTTACAGGCGACACACCCATAGAGAGTCACTTGCCCATGCCAGCAATAGAGCATGAGCACCTAAATCACTATAACTCTTATAAGTCTCCTTTCAACCACACAACAACAGTTAACACAATAAATTCAATACACAGTTCAGTGCATGAACCGTTATTGATCCGAATGAACTCAAAAGACAATGTACAAGAGACTCAAATCTAAAACATTTATGACATTATGGGGTGGGGGTGGGGACAACAAAAGATGGTTTATAAAACAAATGACACAAATGACTGGGCTAAATCTACTGTTTCAAATAAGTGTCTTTACAAAGAAAAAGAAATTTATTTATTAAAAATTCTATTGTGATCTAAAGCAGACAAAATTATGTGTATTCCTCAGAACCTGTTTTTGCTGCACTTATATACCCTCCTCGTTCCCCTTTTCCTCCCCAGCCTACCCTGATTCCCATTTGCCATATTTTTCATAGGAGAACTTGATTCCCTAAAAGAACTGGTCTAGGAAATTTTGTAAGAAATCTGTTACACTTTGGGAATTTTTATGGTGAATTCTAGTGGTGAGATTCAGACTATTTTGTCACTTCTTCTCTTTTTTTCTTTTGTTTTCTCATGCCCTTTTTGAAATCATTCAGTAGAGAATGGAATAATAACAGCAACTTTACAAGTGAGAAAAACAAAACAAAGAAGCAAAACTTTTTTTTCCATGTAATGAGTTGCTCTGTATTTACTGAAAGCACGGTTCTGTGAAAAAATGGAAGAAAAAGTAAAAAGAAAAAAAACAAAAACCACCCCAAGAAATTAATTTACTTGTGAAAACCTATAAACCCCATGATCTTTTAAACAATTCTAGCACCAGAATTTGTAGTTCAAACACTAAACTAAGATTATAAATAAAATATTGTTTTTTTCTGTACTTGGACATAGCTCATTTTTAGTGTGGCTTTAAACATCAAAAGTTTGTTAAAATTGTTACGATATTCTGCTGTGATGTTCCAAAACACAATCACTTTAAAGAGAACAATTAAACCATTTGGGATCATTACTGAAGAATAGCATAGTTTTCATTTTAGTTTATGTAAGCAGCCTACTGGCAAACAAGGGTGTTTGACTTTTAATGCGAGATTAAGATCATTCCTTCTAATGGTGTTTTCAATTATCTCTATTACGTCGCAAGATGTATTTCACAAAGCCAGGAAAAGTTTTGCGAGGAGTTTCAGTATCACTGAATTTATTAGACAAAGCTGAAAAGTTTGTTCTGTTTTTTGTTATATATAACTGTCAATAAGAAAATACATCTTTGTATCAAAGCTAGTGGTTTCCAGTTCAGTTGTTCTGGGACATAAATATGAAATACGTTTCGCTATCTATAATACCTATAATCAGAGCTGCATTGCTATGTGCAAAATGAAATCAAAATGCTGTTAATGGAGTAACTCACAGGAAGAAGTCCGAGGATTTTGGTTTAGAAAAACAGAAAGAACAAAGTCAGCCAAATCAGAGAGTATAGGTTACTATAGTTTGCATGACAGTTAGACTCCCTGTAGAGTAACCAGTTTACATCAATTTAAACTGAGACTCATTTACCGATAGGAAATGCACGCCCTCTTCCTTTCTATTTATGTATGTTCTCTGGATTTAGTTTATTGGTATAGGAATGGTGTATACCTTGCAAGCTGAAAGCTACAAGGAAGGCTTTGCATAAGAAAACCAGCTTCAGGACACTCTTCTTCCAAGTAGAAGTTCTGCCAAATTAAACTACTTTATGCATTGGCAACTGAATAGAAGTATTTTAAGATGATTTAGATTAGGAAAAAGAATCATATATATATAATCTCTGAATGTCTTTTCACTTATTTTCTCCCTTAACCACCTTTACTGTGAGTTTCCAGGATCCTGTGCCAGGTAAATAATGTTCTTAGTTCTTATCAAAAACTCTTTGGAGCTTTCTAGTATGCAGTAGCCTGCAGGAGAAATATCCTACTGAAGAGTGTACTTCTATTCCATAAATTTAAGAAGGAATTTCTGCTAGGTTGAGGGGGTAAATAACTCTTATTGGATGCACAGTTCTCAAGGTTGCAGGTGAATTTTGTAGTAAGAAGGCCCGACGTAAAGAGGACACAGTGGAGATAGGTGACGATGAATCACACCCTGCAAGGAGTATGGTAAGTATAATACAGAATGAAAACAAAAGTTCTGTAATAATATCAAAGAAACATTTGGCAAGACATTATCCTCTGAGGTACTAAATGAAAAATAATATCTACTCTAAGGGAATTTAAGAGGACAAACATGGACCTGAATGTAAAATGTTGCAGTTGTAATTCCTAGTTTTGCCTATTTCTTCAGAGGGCATTAGAGCATTTCATCGGTGATTTCTTTTAACCATTGTGATAGAGTCTGTACAGAAACACTGCAGTGACACATTGCTAGTTATACATTGCCCATCTGGTTAGTAACTTTGTGTCCATGACCAATGCTTATCTGAAAATTGAAAAAATTCTTTCCAGGAAACCTAAATCTGGGCTGTCTATAATCTATGGGTTTATGTTAAAAAAATATGACTACTGTCTAACCGGTATTTGTGAAATCACTTGTGGTCACCATGGTTTTGTAACCACGTAGTTGTTACTAAATCCTAAAGGTTACGCATAGGAGACCTTTGAGAAAAAAAAAGTATAGCTATTGCCAAGTGGGACACTGGGTCAGTGACAATCTTTATTCCTCTTTGGAGTAATAAAAAATAATACCAGTGACATTTAAACAATATACACATTCTTACTGAGTGTTAATCCAGTTTTATTGGCTAATCAAAAAATCAGATATTCCTGCTTGCTCATAATAAGCATAAAGAAAAAGCACTTTGGTGTGTTTGGTTGGGTGAGTATATATGTGTTATGCAGAAAACATTAGTTATGATTTTCCCAGCATCTTCCCTATCCTTGGAACCACAGAGATTATTTCTGACTCCTTCCTACTTCTATAAAACACCCGGTACTTTTTCATATTAATTAAATACCAGAGTTAGAGAACATCACAATTGAAATTATGAACTGAGCTCTGCAATAAAGTGAGAGGTGCGCTGTGCTCTCTTGTTTTGGTGCTCAAATCACATGCCAATGCCGCCTGTTACTAGTCCAGAGACTACAAGGTCAAGAATGAAGCCTGGGTCTCCTATATGGCAGAGCACAACTGACAGAAAGCTCTAATGAAATGTCTCTTGCAGGTGAGCACGCTGTAGATGGTGTGTGATGTAAAAAAAAATGTGCAAAAAAAAATGTGGTCTTGATTATGAGCCATCGCTTTCTACTGGGCTCATGAGGAAGGATGAATTATTCTTCAGTTCATTTGATGGAGTTTGAAGATGTTTGCCTGCTGTCCTGCACAAAGTACAAGTCTTACAAATCTTGCCATATGCCGAAATAACATGTGAAAAGCAAAGCAAGTGAGTACCATTCAATTCCCCATACAAGATGCACATTTTATCTTACTTTGAAAAGGGCTAAATATATGAAAATTATTACAGTAATTGTATTTTTTGCTAAAATATTCTAATGTGTTAAAAATTATATGTAATTTTTTCAAGATTCCCTGTCCCCACTGATGGCATTATGGGTTGATCACAGCATTAGAGAAAAGATAACTAAATTAATATTGTACTTAGTTGTACAAGCTTCATAGTCTTGTGAAAATATTTCATAACAGCTGTTACAAGCTTTTATTTGTCAGATATGACCACTACTGTAGTCTTTTCAATGAGCAGAATGGTAAATCTTTTCAACCTCTTCACCCTTTTCTAAAGTTTATATACTATTTTTTACCTAAGTACAGCATTTTTGAAATTTTCACTTTTTTTCTAAGTCCAGGCAGTGATGATCTAGGCAGTGTTAGGCAGAGTTAGACTTCAGTGTCTGGGTTTCTGTTTTTCATAGCAGAACTATTTAATGCATCTTTTTCTCATTGTGCAGGTGCTGCCAAAAAACCATCTCATTTCAAACTTGCATCTACAATTCAGTCTGCAGTTAGTCTGAAGGTAGTGGCAGACATTTTATTATGGAGGTGATATTATAATTAGTATTGTAGTAGACTAACACCCAGAGACATCACTACTGACATAGCATGGGTTCATGAGCAGCAGCTGGGTTTCGGAAACCTGCCCAGGAAATCTGCAACTTCTGTTGGCCCTGCAGCCAACACTGTGGTTGTGTGCTGTTTGTGGCTGGAAGAGCACAGCAGGGCAGAAGGACTTTGGGGTGGGAACATCTTCAGTGGCTGCTCCCCACTTAAAAGCATAGATGCAGAAGCAACCAGGGTGTAATAGCTCAGCTTCAGACATGCGGTGTGTGACTAGAAATGAGGGAATTCTTTTTCTTGTTTATCACTGTTGTGGTTTTAACCCCAGCCAGCAACTAAGCACAACAGAGCCACTCACTCACTCCCTCCTCCCCCCACCCCTGGTGGGATGGGGAGAATAATTGAAAACAAGTAAAACTTGTGGGTTGAGATAAGAACAGTTTAATAATTGAAATAATAATAATGATGATGATGATGATTATGATGATGATGATGATGAAAGGAAGATAACAAAAAGAGAGTGAAATATAACCCAAGAAAGACAAGTGACACACAATGCGATTGCTCACCACCTGCCAACCAATGCCAGTCCTAGAGCAGCAATCTGCCCCTCCCAGCCAACTCCCCCCAGTTTATATACTAGACGTGACGTCACATGGTATGGAATACCCCGTTGGCCACCTTGGGTCAGCTGCCCTGACTGTGTTGCCTCCCAACTCCTTGTGCCCCTCCAGCCTTCTTGCTGGCTGGGCATGAGAAGCTGAAAAATCCTGGACCTTAGACTAAACATTCCTTAGCAACAACTGAAAACATCAGTGTGTTATCAACATTCTTCACATACTAAATCCAAAACATAGCACTATATCAGCTACTAGGAAGAAAATTAACTCTATCCCAGCTGAAACCAAGACAATCACATTTAATTACAAGTAGGTTTTAAGGCTTAGTGCACACTAAAAAATTGAAAACTTGAAGAATATTTGCTTCACAAAGAATAAGTCATGATTTTCTCAGGTGAGAACTCTTAAACAAAATATTGTGTTCAATTTGTCTTGGGTTTAGTCCTTGCTTTCATACATTTATAACTTACACCTAGACTGATGATCAGAATGCTCTCCAATGGGCTGAATCAGTGACCCCTGACTGTAACTCCAGTGAGGTATGGAATTTTGGAATGAGGAGAAGATACAATGATGACATCATCAGGTGATTTTATGGCTATTTTTTGTAAAACGAGGAAAAATCCAAATCTTATGTAAAACCAAGAAACCTTTGTAAAAAAAAAATAGAAGAAATGAGAACATTATTGAACTTGAAAGAAAGAGTAAGATGTAATGGTTAAAGCAGTGGGAGTCGTAAATCCCAGATGCTCTTTATGTCTTTTCTAACAACACAAAATTTTGAGTTACTTTTCTATGTATCATTCAGCTTGTGCAAGGATTCTGGCTGCCCTATCCATGGTTTTCTGTTTTCTTAAATTTTTCAGTACATACATGATGTAATCTGGGCTTTCAGCTCTATAACAGTTTTCCAGACAGAGCATGCAAGGGAATTCCCTGCTAAGTCATCCAAACTCCACCCATTGGAGCATCATGTTTAATACTCTCTGGGGCTTCTTTCAATCTACTTGAAATGACTTGTGCAGTGAAAGATTCCTTAATTTCTTTGTTCCTCTACTACAGTAGCACTGTATGATTCATATCCTAGTTTGGAGAATATGGTTTTGCATGAATTATATTTTAATCAAATTTAAAATATAAATTGCAACTGTATTTTATTTTAGTAAAAAAATTTGAATTCTGTTGACTTGAAAAGTACTTCTGTTCATTTCACTGTAGCTCACTTAAATGCAATGAAATTACAAAAAAAAAATTCAAAAAAAGAAACTACACCTTAGAATGCTATGCATGCAGATGTGTCTGCATATGTGTATTATTTAAAAAGTGATTCTACAGGTGAGATTAAAGGACTAAAAGAAGAAATGTTTAAAAAGGGGAAAGATGGAATAAATGAGCTGAGAGAGAATCTAGTAAAATAGAACTGGAGTTAGTGGATGGCAGAATTAATCCAACCCCTATAACTAATTTAATTCTGTAACATGTAATTCAATTTAATTTAATTTGCTCATTTAATTCCTCAAAAGGACAGTTAGTTGTCTGAGAAAGGAGGTGGAAATCTGAGTTCTGTTTTTGACAATACCCACATGGTATCATGCAGGTCTTCCTTTTCGCTGTCCTCCTTGGCTTGCCATTTCTGTCTAGCTGCTCAACTATAATTTTCTGAAACTGTCTTCCTGAGGCACCCATCTCTCCAGCCTGTCTTGGGACTGAATTCCAGTGGTCAATGGGACAGAAGATAAGTCATTGTTTCGTTACTAAGTAGCATCTCTGCAGATCTACGTACTGGGTACTACGTGTTTAAGTCAGTCCACTAATTCCTAAACAACTAGTTCCTATTTGATACTGCAAGGCAGTTTCATAAATCATTTATATGTCTTTTAATATTATATATAAGATTAAGGTTGTTGATCACCTGCCATGTGTTAATTAACTATCTCTCAGGTTGAAGTGGTCTTTTTTTTTTCCTGTTGGAACATACCTTTCTTTGTGATGAACTATTTGATCAAATTCTAAAGAGTTGGAGAAAAAATATCAATGTCGTTGGATATTCAGACTATAAAAGGATTCCAAATTATATGAAAGTACACTTTAAAAAAAAAAAGGCAATAAATATCAATGCTCTCAGATTCCTACAAAGCTAAACAAACAGTGTTTCCTCCCCCCTCCTCCTTTTTTTTTTTTTTTGGTTAAGAACATTTTCTCTGTTTGACTTGGTGAAGTTCTTATCAGACTGAATAAAGCAGAGGCACTGACAAGTTCCATGGCTTTTGCTAAGACTTCCATGACAGAGATTATTTTGTTCTGCTAATTTTTTTTTTATAAATTCTATTGCCTTTGTCAGCAGTGTTTCCATCAGGATGGATATGAGTAATTATTGTTGGAAATACTGTCACCTCTTGTTTCGACCTGGAGAACATTGGCTCTGGGTGTTTATCTTTTCAACTCCCTGCTGATTGCTGACACTCCTGTGGGGAAGCAATCAATTCTGTACTGAAAGGGAAGCTTTGGCCCACCTAACACAACAATGAAATAATAAAGGGCTGAACCAGGCAAAGAAGAATAAAATAAAATGCAGTAGTAATGGGGAGAGAAGAGTCCTGAAAAGATAACTAAGCATTACAGGGAGAGAGAAAAAAAATATTACAAAGAAGAAGGGAGTTGAAAAGGAATGAGAAATTATTCTCCTCTCTTGTCCCTTCCTTTTTTTCTCATTTCATGCATTTTGTTTCCTAGTATAGCTGGATAATAGTTGAACGAGCTGATGAATGCATTCTAAATAAATCACAATGGAAACTATCTGAGGGATTATTTTGGAAGTTATAAAAGCAACGGTCTTTAGACTTGTATGTGTCAAACCAGTCTCAAAGGACTATTTAGGATGTTATGATATTGTACAAAGACACTAAGAGATTACTGTAGCAGGAGATTTAAGTTGGAATTCTGAAAAAAACTATTCATACTTTAGGAGTAGAAAATAGTTTCCCAAGAGAGAAAGTAGAAATTAGCATTCTGGGAACACCCAATTAGCAATTTCTGCATGTAAATATCATTTTAACATTAACCTCTGCTGCTTTTAAAGTTGTTCCCTTAAAATGAGTCTGGAAGAAGCACTAAAATGCATGGAATGGACAGGATGATAGTAGTGAAATGTTGAATTTAATTAAATGGGATTATTTTCAGTTATATGGTATTTTTAATTCAGAAGTAAGAAGAGGTTTATTTGTACATTTTCTTCCCCTTCCCCTCCTCAAGTGGGGATAACATATTTTGGCTGGCTAATACAACTGGTATTAGAATTTTGTAAAAAAAGAAAAATACTTTGTGAAACACCTAGTAGTTTGGTAGTGTGCTTTTGCTGTTTGATTTAAGTAACTTTTTTTGTTTTAAGTTGCTTTTTCTTGCATTTACAAACAAATATAAGTTAAGGAAGTGAAATGGTAAGATAGAAAACTTGACTCTGATAAAGTTTGTGAAGGCGTATGATTTATGTCCTTACTATTTTCTTAATTTCATTCTAATTTGCTGTCGCAAAAGGGTAGGAAGCCCAAATAAGTCCTCCTTATAAATTTTTTTCATGATTCTTTTGGTTTTGGATATGCTTTTTTCCTCCACTTATTGAATAAATTTTCTATGGATTTTATTATGTTTCAGATTAAAAGCCTTTTTCCTTGTCTCTATTTACAATTTCAGGTTTTTCTGTACTTTTGGTATTCACTCAACATATTTTCTCAAAAGCTGAGTGTTTTTTAATTATGCATTTTCTCCATGATGCAGGGTTCTACGATCTAAGTCTGCATCCCCTGCTATGTATCCAGCCTAACTTCATGGCAGTATCTGCTCTCATTCACTACCCTCACAGCATTATTTGGTTGTATCGCTCTGTATGTCTAATTGAGAGTCAGTCTGGAAAGTCATTAGGCATCTTTCCTCCACACAAACACGAAGTGTTGCTATTAATTGGAAGTGTGGAAGAGTATGACTGTCCAGCACTTGTTTCAGGGCTTAACATAGAATCATAGAATCATTTAGGTTGGAAAAGACCTTTAAGATCATCAAGTCCAACCATCAGCCATGCCCACTAAACCATGTCCTGAATAGAATCAGAGAATCATTTAGGTTGGAAAAGTTGTTGGAAGACAACAACTTAAAGTTTTGAGGCTTCTGTGGCAATTGGTGTTTGACTGCAGAAAATCATCAGAACAGCCTGACTGGTGTGAGGTAGTACATCTCTTATGTGCATCTTAACATGGGAACATATTACCTCTGAATAGAAGAACACTGTCTCCTCTAAAGGAAGCTGATTTTTCATTTAGCTGTTTTCTTATTTAAAATTTCTGAAACCTGTTGGTGGTTTAGATTTCTGCAGTTGTATTTCATCCATGGTTGATGGAGGTGCTGCAAAACTGGCATTCAGTCAACGCCACTGAAGGAAGCCACATTGCCCAAATTGAAGAAGGCAAAGGCAGGGACTGGGAGAATGAAGAACCGCCACACTGCAGGAGAAGATCAGGTTCAAGACCCTCTAAGGAACTTGAAGGTGCATAAGTCCATGGGACCTGATGAGATCCATCCACACGTCCTGAGGGAACTGGCAGATGAAGTGGCTAAGCCACTATCCATCACATTTGAGAAGTCATGGCAGGCCAGGGAAGTACCCACTGACTGGAAAAAGGCAAACATAACCCCCCATTTTTAAAAAGGGAAAAAAGGAAGACCCAGGGAACTACAGGACAGTCAGTCTCACCTCTGTGCGCGGCAAGATCATGGAGCAGATCCTCCCGGAAACTATGCTAAGGCACATGGAAAATAAGGAGGTGATTGGTAACAGTCAACATGGCTTCACTAAGGGCAGATCGTGCCTGACAAATTTGGCGGCCTTCTACAACAGGGTTACGGCATTGCTGGACAGGGGAAGAGCAACTGAGGTCATCTACCCGGACTTGTGCAAAGCATCTGACACTGTTCCACACAACATCCCTTCTCTAAATTGGAGAGACATGGCTTTGATGGATGGAGCACTTGGTGGATAAGGAATTGGCTGGATGGTGATGCTCAAAGAGTTGTGGACAGCAGCTCGATGTCCAAGTGGAGACCATTGATGAGTGGCGTTCCTCAGGGGTCAGTATTGGCACTGGAACTGTTTAATGCACCCTCAGCAAGTTTGCTGACAACACAAACCTGTGTGGTGCAGTCGACACACTGGAGGGAAGGGATGCCACCCAGAAGGACCCTGACAGGCCTCAGAGGGTGGGCCCATATGAACCTCATGAAGATCAACAAGGCCAAGTGCAAGGTCCTGCACATGGGCTGGGGCAATCCCAAGCACAACTACAGGCTAGGCGATGTGTGGATTGAGAGCACCCCTGAGGAGAAGCACTTGGGGGTGTTGGTTGTATGAGAAGCTCAACACGACACAGCAGAGTGCGCTCGCAGCCCAGAAAGCCAACCGGATCCTGGGCTCCCTCAAAAGAAGTGTGGCCAGCAGGTCAAGGGAGGTGATTCTCCCCCACTACTCCACTCTGGTGAGACCCCACCTGGAGTACTGCCTTCAGCTCTGGGGTCTCCAGCATAAGAAAGACATGGACCTGCTCAAGTGGGTCCAGAGGAGGGCCACAAAGACGATCAGAGGGCTGGAGCACCTCTCCTAAGAGGACAGGCTGAGAGAGTTGGGGTTGTTTAGCCTGCAGAGAAGAGAAAGCTCTGGGGAGACCTTGTAGCAGCCTTCCAGTACCTAACGGGGGCCTACAGGAAAGCCGAAGAGGGATTTTTCTACAGGGCCATGTAGTGATAGGACAAGGGGTAATGTTTTTAAACTGAAAGTGGGCAGATTTAGATTAGCTGTAAGGAAGAAGTCCTTCACTGTGAGGGTGGTGAGGCACTGGAACAGGTTGCCCAGAGAGGCTGTGGATGCCCCATCCCTGGCAGTGTTCAAGGCCAGGTTGGATGGGGCTTTGAGCAACCTGGTCTAGTGGCAGGTGTCCCTGCCCTCGGCAGGGCGGTTGAGACTAGATGATCTTTAAGGTCCCTTCCAACCCAAACCATTCTATGATTCTATGATCATATCAGACTGTTTTTAAAGGGATTTTCTTTCTGTTGACCACAGTTAATTATGGGTCTTTTTTTAAATGACTGCTAAGTTCTGACAGCATGGTTATGGAATCACATTACTAGGAAAGATGCCAAAATTTTACAGTTGTGCAAATTTCTGGCATCTAATCCACTGGTAGTGTTTTGTTGCTCTGGTTTAATTTTAATGTTTTGATGTGACATATGCTGCTATAATGGTTCAGTAGTGGAAATGACTTTGTTCTTTTAAAATGTTATTTAACTTCTAAGAGAATTGTTGGGCTGAGAACCAAGTCCTTCACATTGCTTTGCCATGACAGAGTTGCAGCTTTGACTTTAAGGATGCACCAGAAGTGTATGAAAAGTGTTCGTCTTCTGTAGCTGCTCTTTTGTGACAAGTCTGCGACAAATGCAGTTCTCTATGAGAACATGTAGTCTAAAGTACAAACTTTATCAGACACATTACAAATAGACCACAGTATATTCATCATGGAGTAATAATTGTAATATCTCTTCCTCCTGAGTTTGGCATTGTGGTTAGTTTTCCATATCTTCATTCAAGTTTCCATCAAGTGTGCTATCTTAGTGCAGCTGCAAAGTGTTTGATAGCTAAGAGCCTGTCTTTGGAGGGTAAGTTACACAAAAGTAAGCAAGTTGTCACTATATATTTGTTGTTCAGATACAAACTGCTCTCTGTCCATCCCCTACAGAAACTTCCAATAGTCATGTTACTCTGCAAACCTAATTGATAAGATTAATTCTCTTTATTCCACTTAATTTCTCAGGGTGTTTCCAAGGAATGGCACAAGTAATGGCAAGAAGAAAGAAGTTGGTGATTTTGCTTCCACAGCATACACGAATCCAGATAATTTTTGTGTAAAGACCCCGTGAAAAAAACTGTTAGAAGTAAGAGATCAGTCAAGACACAAAAGATTAAAAACAAATATAAATTCCATTCTTTCCTCTTTTGTATACACCCCCTCCCCTGTAGATACATGTGAAGATATATCCATACACTGTCCTGTGGCTCTGATGCTTTTCAGCAGGTTGGATCTGGAAAGCAGTGCAGGTGCAGCGGAGATGCAGTACACTTCTCACGGGGTGGCTAGTGCCCACTGACCTGCATGGCAGTGGAGGAAAGTAAGACACAAAAAGCTTTCACCAAAGGTAAAAGTTCTGGTGTGGATAGGGCCCCGCTATCCCTGAGGTCAGTCAATCCCACACATACAATGCAGTGAGTCTGGAGGATCCGCTACATGACAGGACACTAAGGTTGCTTATGTATAAACAGGGGGAAAAGGTAAGACTCTCCACCAGGCAATTCGGAGGACTCTAGTTCAGGTATCTGGAAGTGGGAGAAAGTGAATATCTGCCTGTAGTAGTTCTGGTTTTGCCACTGGTCTATGATATGTAATCATCATGTACAAAACTCTTTGTGTGACTTTTTGAAGCAGTTTCCCCATTTGCAGAATGTGTTGGGAAATGCCAACACAAAAAGCAGTGTGAAAGCTGGTCGTTACTGCTGTTGCTCTTTTTTGCTGAGGTTGGACTTTTTATTCATTTGTGTTTCTCAAGCATTCAACGCTTCTCTTTGAGAATTTCAAACAGAAGGGTCAACAGATCATTATCTCCAAGTAAAACAAATACATGATTTTATGGTGTTACTTCATGGATATGTCATGTTTTGTGCCTGTTGCTCATCTGTGACAACATTTGCCAAGACCAGCGACAGCACATTCAGATAGTATGAGATGTGAGCAAATAATGCAACACACTCCTTGTTTCTCTTGTAGCTTTCTCAAACATTAGCTTTGGGAGAAAGGGCAAAACAAACGCATTTTACACCCTCTAGGAAGAAAGTGAAGGGATGCTGGAAAGGTACAGGCACAGATTCACGGAACAATGAGAAAACGTGTCACACAGAGTTTTGGGGATAGACTTCACCTGGGGAAAACTGTAGGAAATGGCTTCTCCTCATCTTCCTCCCAGAGAAAGGCATCTCTTGAGTAAGTAAGCTTTTCCAGCTTGTTGTGTTTTTTTTCCTTTCTGAAGCACATTCAGCCTTATCTGTTTCAACCTTTTCTTAAATATGGCCAGTAAAGTGTTCCACCTTCGGGAAGATTGATTCAACTAAAGGGCAGAAAGCCCTCATGGAAAGGAAACAAGACATCAAAGAACTAGGACTTAACTTTGTGTAAACACACAGAGTGAATATTCGTGCTGATAGCGGTGAGGAGGAATTGCTGTTATTTACCATTTCACCAGCTCTTTCCATGAGAGTCTTTCGGGCGGGTTACAAACACTTATTCATGATCCCCCTCTTCATCACCTGTTCGAGGAGGGAAGTCGCGCTAAAAGGCGACCGAGTTGTTTCCCTCCCAGGTGTGAGTGCGGTGGGTGCTGGGGGCAGGGGCAGATTCCCCGGCCAGGGCAAGGGCTTCTCCCCAGGCCTGGGCACCTTCGGGGAGGGCAGGCTCTTGCAGCCCATGGATGGACACAGAAACAAGCTTGCTGAGACCCTGCAGGGGTGTAGCACTGAGCTTTGCCCTTCCGTGATGGAAAAATAAATTTGCCTGGAACTCAGAGGTGCCGCAGAGTTTGCAGCTAGCAGTGAGTTGAGTGAAGGGCATGGTGAACAAGGGCAGGGAGACTGATTTACAAATAATTCTAGTTTCAGCTCTTCCTGCTTTCATCTATTTAGAAAACTAATTACTTTTGTGTATATACGTATATTGAAAAGTCTCTGTCTTTTGTGTTTAAAATAATTTTTTATCATCTTTGATCTCAGTGTGGGGAGTGGTCTTGTTATATTCGTCTCAAAGTTCAGGCTGCCTTTGGTTCCCATTAGTAAAGCATGATATCTGTTTTATAACAGAGCAATCTCGGACAATGATCAGTTCAATTACGTTGTGTCACAGGTAGAAAGTTGTCTTTCTTCTTTTCCCTTTCACTGTGTGAATGCTGTACTTACTTTCTTCTGGGCCCCAGTATATATAATCTTAGTCTCCTACAATGTGTGATTATTGTTGCATTAAATTTAATGTTTTTTTCTAAGAAATAGTTGGAAGGCTTAACGTACAAGCCTGTGTCTTTACTCTTGGCACTAAATCTCCAAGGTCTCATCATTGATAAATCATGTGATCAAAAAGGTGGTTTTATTGTTTATTTATTATCCTATTTTACTCTTCAAGGCTGAACATAATTCTTTGAATGCCTCATGTCCAACTCTTTTAATTGAGGTTGAATACATTTCTATAATAAATTTATTCAAGCAGCCTGCTTCAACAGTGTGTTGTAACATAGCACATAACAGCAGTATGCTGTAGAGTCAATATTTTTAAAATTCAGTTCTGTTCTGTCAATTAATAAAGAACACAGAAGCAAAACAAATATTTCCTAACTCTAGCATTCAAATGCAAAGATGTACTCTTTTGCCAATGTTAGCAACCCAAACATTACTGCATTCTTCTAATTTATGAGAACTGAAGAACAAACCTAGCAAGAAACTGTATGTTTTCCTTTTTCCCAAATAGAAAGGCTAAGGATCAGAGCAGTGTAAACACTGAAGAGTATGTGTGATTATGAAGAGTGTATGTATGTATTTAAAATCTTAAAAAATGTTTAATTTAATAATAGGTAATTATTAGGAGGTAGAGTCACTAAGTAGATCTCACATAGCCAGCATAGCTTAAGCATTCAAACGTATTTCTTTGCCTGACGTTCAAACTTGTCACATTGCTAGTACTAGCAAATAATTCTAATGTCAAGGAATCACAAGGCAAACTTATGTATGAAAACAGTAAAATACTTTATTCTCTCTGACTAACTTATGATAAAAGTCTGATGTGGATACCAGTGGAAATTTTGTCATTTTGTCTTCTAATATTGGCACAGTTGTTCATTTCATGAGGAAAAAAAATAATAAGAAAGGTATATTCTGTAGCTCCCTGTTTCATTAAAAACAAATGAACAAACAAACAAACCCAGGGAAAAATCTGGGGGATAGTGATGTTCTCTGAGATGCCACAAGTTTGTCTGGCTCTCAAAATTATTTTCACAAGGCAAAGTATAAAAGTTTCAGCACAATCTCATCACAGAAAAATAATTGTGGAACAGATTAAACACTAACAAAGTATTTGCATCTGTGTTCTGACTCTAAATTAGGAGAAAGGGTTGTATGGTTAAAAAAGACCTTTTTTCCACCAATAATAGTCTAGAAAAATAACGTATAAGCAAGTATGGTTTTGTTGTTGTCATTGTTCATGTGAGTTAAGACAGCAATGGCAATGACAAAAAAGTTCCGTGGGGAAGAATAGGACTTACTTTCAGAGTATTTCTTTTTAAGGAGAAAGGAAAAATTTCATGTGGTTTTATGAAATATCTGAGGGAACCTTATTTTCATTGTCGTTATGCATTCTGGGGATTTTGGGGGGTTGCTGACTTAAAGTATTCTGCTATAATTCTTTTTTTTAATGAACAAAGCCTTTTAATGAAAAAACGTCCCGGTCCATGAAGGAGACTGAGCAGTTGTCAGAGGCCTGTGGTTACCGAACTGTGAGAAAAAGGGGCCTTCATTGCAAGTGTAAAATATGAGGAGAAAGCCTTAGTTTGGGGCCAGCTACAGAGAACAGATTATAAAAGGGTTTGAGAGCAAGTTGTGGGGTTGGTATGATGCAAAGGAGGGAGCTGTCACTGTGCTGCAGGCAGAGGGCGTACTGGGGTAGGTGATCTCATTAACCACCAATCTGATGTAATCATGCTGTTCATGATGGTTTAATGTTTGGTGCTGGACAATGTACTTGCACTTTAATAGAATCACAGTTTTGAGGTACATGATATCTAACAATACCAAAGCTGTTCAGCGCCTGTTTGAGATCCTGGTTCGTTCTGTTTTTTGCATTGGTTGTTGCCCAGTCTTGCAATGCTGGGTCACATTGGTTTTGCCTTCTGCCCCATTTCGCTCATCAGACTTGGGGTCCCCTGGCCAAGGCTCCTAGCTCTGGCAATGATGACTAAGTGGATGTGAAGATGGACAGACAAATGAACAGACAGATAGATGGTGTTCTGATTTTCCTTTTCTTTCCACTTAGAGCCACGGGTGCTGTTCATGAGGTCAAATGAAGCTTTGCATGTCCTGAGGCAGAAATGGTGCCAGGTGGGGAATACTGAGAGGGTAGATCCTCTGGCTAAGGGAAGAATCAGAGGAAGAGCTGGTCCTGGAGTGGAGTGGGGCTCACATCTTAGGAAGTCAGAGAATTTGATTCTCCACAGAGTGAAGGCCTGCAGGAAATCAGATTTGATAGTCAAAAGGAAATTAGTGAAGGAGGGGGAAGAGATCTGAACCTTCCTCCTTTCTCTTATGGGTCCTATGTTCAAAAAACTCCATAGAATTGTGCTACCTGATATGATAGTGATACCTCATTTAAAAGAGTCCAGATTCAAGTGTTACCACCTGTTACTGCTACAGCTGGCTCTGGCTTAAATTCTTTTAAGAAGACTAAGTCAAGTCTGGACCAAAGAACTTTAAACACTTAGTAGATGATGTTGCAGATTCTAACTTGATTGCTGGTATATGTGACGTCAATCAATTTCATTTGGATTTAGTGCCTCGGACCTGGCTGTGAAGTCTATATAAATAAGTTTTATGCTATGAAGAACATGCTCTTCTTGATATAACTATCATCTGTCTTCCAGCCTTCTCCAACAGCTTTCTTGTCTGTAGCATTTATCAACTGCGTGTACTTCTCACAGTATCATAGTAAATTAACAAAAAAGTCCACAGCTTGAGGTCTTAGATTAAAAACAAAAAACCCAAACCAACCAACCAAACAAAAAGTTGTGTGTCTATGTGAAAAGGAGACAGAAAAGTGTGGTAAGAAAACCTCTGATGTTTCCCAAAATTCCTAGCATTTCCTTTAGGAGTTTCTCATGTTATTATATCCAGACATCAGACAAGATGCTTGCNAATATTTGTTTTCCAAGATGAATTTCCCTTAAAAAGCAATACTTACTCAGGGTTATGTAGTTAGCTCTTTTGAAAGCAGAATCTGGCTGCTCAGGCAACCATGACCACATTTTAAATTGCTTGATTATTTTTCTGTGGGGGATGACTGTTTTATTGCCTGAAATAACACAATTATGTTGCATTCCTCAATGCAATGGCTGTCACAAAGAGTAGATAAAGAAATAGATTGAGCTTGTTTTAAGTACATTTTGGATGATAATTATTTGAGGATACAAACAGGGATTGTGAGGCAGTACCCAGGAGACTTGAAATCTCACTTCTGAATAAATAGTCAGCACTTAAAATGCATTCAAGCTTCTAATATTATTAACGCTCTTTTGTGCTGTAGGCCATATAGTCTAGAAGCGATTAAATGGCACCTATTTGCCAATGAATCAATCCAGCTGTAATGTAGAAGAAAAAATGTAGCTCACCCATCAGAGAACATTTGTAACCAAAAGAGTTGAATTATGCTGTAACTGAATTGTGCTGCAAAGAGGCATATTCACCTCTGATTGAAATCCAGTAAATTAAACCCGTACATTTGAATACATAGGTGCGTTATACCTTCTCTTTTGTAATGGATGTTCAATGACTTCCAGTAATAAAGCCAGGGTCACTTTGCAGTCCAGATAGCAAGTTGTAAGAACTGTATTAGTTATGCATGCCTTGTAAATTTGAAACAGTTCTCCCTATTCTTCATAAGAGTGTTTAGTTTACTTTTCCCCCTGTGCTGCAAGGAGTTTGCAATTGGAGTTTGAAGGGGAGTAGTGCCAGACCAGGTCTGGGATGAGGGCTGTTGTGCAATTCCACAGGGGTTGCTGAGTCTACAGGAGGATTACAAACCTACCTCCAAAGAATTATCTTAAGGGCACATAATAAATTTTGTTGGGGAGTGTGGGGGTGGATTTTTCAAAGCTACAAATTAAAATTCCTACCCTTTGCAGAAAATAAGTTACAGCTTGGTCTCCAATACTTTGATTTGTTCATTTTAAAATATTCCCTACTAATAAGGTATTACAGGAAAGAAAGAGAGTGGTTCCACACAGGATACACCTTTGATCTGCAACAAAGCTTTTGGTTTCCTTACAGATAGCAACTTTTTATTTCCCCTCCCCTGCATCCCACTCTCAAATACATATACTTACATATATATATTCTTGTATATTTATTTTTGCCCCTGTGCATCTTTAGTTTTCTGAAGCTAATACAGCTTGAAGTGTTTATGATTAGAGTTGCCCAAATTAGAAAGTTCACTGCAGAGCACAGTTTCTGACATGTACATGAGAACAAATAAGGATATGATGTTTTAAATAGGAAAATAACATAACATTAGGAAGTAACAACGAAATGGAACAGGAAACCAACCAACTGGAACAAAGCCCTGCTAGGACTGCTGCATTTGGACGTTTAGTATGGGCAGATTGTTAACCTAGCTTTGAAAAGGAACTAGGGTGAAAAAAAGTACTCAAGCAAAAACTGAATCCCTAAATGGTATGCAATTTGCTAACTCCGTTCTCTGAAGTATGAACTTAGGATATGGGAGAGGATAGGTAGAATCATAGAGAAGGTGATGAGATACAACAGCATAAAATTGTGTCAGTGGTCCCACTTCCATGAAGCAAGCAACCAAAACATGGAGAGGCATAAAAGGCACACAAAAGTCAAGGATTTCCAGAGCAGAGAGGTACCTTGTATATAGCTCATTAAAACTGGAACAGCGGGTCTGAAAACATTACTTTTTGGTTTAATGTAATGTATTAGATAACTTATTAGGAAGTTTGGCTTCATAATGAAGATAAATTATGGGATGATTTTCATTGCCAATGTAAATTTGCCTCTCAGAATATTAGACTTTACAAACTTTCTCAAAATGTAAGATGTTTGTTATCAGTTGTCAGTTTTGAGTAAAATTATTAATATTAGAGACTTTTCATGAAGAGCACTACCATGAAAAGCACTCACATACATTAAGTTTATTGTCATATACGTTTCTTTGATTTGAGGTTGATGACTGAGGCTCTTTGGGATGAGTCTGAATGTGAGTATGTAGATGTGTGTGAGAAATTGCATTCATAAATGTCTTCTGTGAAACAGAATACAGTCTTATCAACATCCTTCTCTCTCATATGCAGCATGTGCACTAGAGAAAAATTTCCATTTAATAAGCTTCTAAAGCTCTTGGGGGAAATCTGTAGGCCTTTATTACTAAGTGAGCTCAAACTTTTAAGTGTAAATGAAAAAAACCAGCTTGGGCTTATTTATTTATTTGTTCTTTTTAAAAGCATACTCTTGGGACATAGCAAGTACCTTCAAATATCATTAGAGAAGCAATGAAATAGATATAATATTTATATATCTTAATGGCTTGATGAAAGAGCTGAATCGTGTTGAGGGATGCGCTAACACCTTCATATATCGTAAAGGAAGACATTAAGCCCCATGCCAAATTCATCCCATGTTGACTCAAAGCTTATCAGGAATTTTTAGTGGTATGCTTGTTTTCCTTTTTTTTTACTTGTTTTGGTTTAATTTCTTTGCTGTCAATAGAATTTAATTTTTCTTATGATTTTTCAGTGGAGCCAACACCAGAAAAGAGTAAAAAATGGCATGCAAAATTTTCTTCCCAGGATATTTACTTTTGATGGCAAATCATGCTACTATTTAAAGTCACTTGCACTGAGCTCCAAATAAGTATCTAAGTTTGAACAATCCACTGAACTGTTTTCAAGCTTTTCCTATCAGAAGTCATTAAATCAAATCCTATTATTTTTTTCTGCACAATTCTACTAGTAAATGGCTTCAAGTTAAAAGAACATATTATTCAGACTAATCCTTAATGTGAAATGCAAAATATTGCCTCTCGCACAAATGCATTTTCAGAAAATGTAACTGAATACGTAGTATTTTTCAATATTCCTAGCTATGACAGGTACTGTGGGTGGTTTACTGGAACCTGCTGGAAGTTTTTTGTTGACTACAGTAGGACTTGACCAGTTAGCAGGTTTTTACAACTTTTTTTACCACGCGAATAAAATGCTACTCTCTTTTGATTTAGTAAACTTACTCTTGGAGGTGATTTCTGTTCTCTAAGAATTATGTTATCATTTAAGAGCAGTGACCTCCATCAGTATTTCATGTGAAATTTACCCCTTAGCTATCTTACAGTATATGGTGGAGAATTCCACCTCCAGAATACACCCTTCTAAGTGCACGGACATAGCAATGTTCATGTATCACACATGATGTATGGTTTAGAGATAATGATTAGTACTTTCACTCCAGTGAAATCTGTTTAGGGATTTTGCTCAAAGAGATGCAGTCTTTTTTTCAGCTGATGCAAATGAGAAACTGTGTTATATTCAGTGTCTTTCTCATCATTTGTTTTGGAAGAACCTGGGCTGGGGCTTACGTTCTTTTACATTACTTCATGGGTTTTCTGGAAACAAGAATCAGTGATGTATTGTTTGGATCAGTTTTTCTTCAATTAAAGGAAAAATTCAAATGGAAACTCAAATTACGATGAAGTGAAATCACCCCGTTGACACAGTGCTTCTCAAAACCTCTTGACAGGTTTCTGCTGTTCCTGCACTGGACTTAGAAACACCTGTGCCGGTGTGAGTCCCAAACACCAGAGCCCTGTGTTGTGTGACTAAATCGTACTTGCCATATTCACATTGCTCTTCACATTGCCACTTGGGCAAAACCTTCCCCTGGGGATCGCTCAAGTTTTGTTTGGTACTTGGTGGTTTGTCTGTACGGTAGCCAGACAGGCAATACCCGATGATGACCTAGTCTGGACACAAAGGAGCAGCGGGCACTTAAGTTTCAACACCAGAACTTTCTGAATGTTATGCTGTTGCTCTCTATTTGGTATTTTGATGGTGATGCAGACTTCCGTGTGCAGATTCTCAGAATGTCTGAGTTGAGTATGTCTACTGACCTCACAGGAGCTACACTACTTGAGAATCTAATCCAAATATCTCATATGTGACACTAGACAAATTACCATCCACTCTTTCTCTATTATACATTTTCATTTTAAATGTTGCTCTGTTCCTCTTTTTCTATGAAATAATAAAGCAGATCATGGAGCATCGCATTCATGTCTATTCTGAGTACCTGCAGTTATACACCTCCAGGGTAAGAGAACTCTGCATCATGATCCCCTTGGCAACTGAGTCATCCACACAGTGCATAGTTTACATCATTCCCAGACCAGAATTTGTTACTCAAGGGTCATATCTGAAGCACAGAGAAACAATTCAAATGACAGTCAAGGGTGGCAGATACCAGAAAATGTAGAGGTTGGTTTTGGTTTGTTTGCTTGTTTGTTTTCTTAAGTAAATAGAGAATTCTGTTCCAGCTTTTAATGTAAAGACATTGAAGAATGCAAGACGGTAGGGTCAATAAGACCATTTTTAAAACACAGTATGTTGAATATTAGGTCCATTGGGCTCTTTGTGGCTGTATCATGAAGACCAAAATATGCTGTGACCGAATTTGTTGTGGGAGGTTGCTGTCCTTAAACATGTGTACGTATATTCTCTTTTTCTTTTTTCAAAGGTGCTGCTGAATCCTGCTAAAATTGAAAAATTGAAAACGTGAAAAATTAGATACATGCATTCTTTCTGTATTTTCACAATACTTTGAAGTATTCTTAAATGAAGCATGATGAACATATATACACAAACATATGTACTTTTCTGTGTTCTGTTACTACATCTGAAGTTTTAAAGCATATTTGACATACCAGCTATTGAATAGCCCATTGTTCGTAATGGCCTCTTGAAATTCTGAGAAGGTACATAATGTTCAGATAGGAGATAATACAATTTTTTAGCAGATGGCTACATTTGATATCCCTGTGGAATATATAGAAAAGGCACCGTGGCTTTGTTCTGACAAAAAGACTCTGCTTCCATGGACAGCAACGCACGTGCCCATATACACACACCCTCGGGATGTAATTTCTCCATCAGCTAATGAATTCTGGTTTCTGTGTTTGCTAGTTAGCAAATTACAGAAGTTCATGCCCAACCCCAAAAGCCAGTTTTGGGCTGGCTTACAAAATCCTTCCGGTTACCTAGCAACGAGCAGGAAGGATGTGGGGGAGCAGGAGTGCTCCGAGTCAATACACAGCAGCAGCAGTGTCAGCTCAGCAAAGCAGGCTTTATATAGGTCACCGTATTTATATAGGTAGCTCTGTAAAATTAATGTAGTTACTGAAATGCAATAACTGCGGGGGTTTTGTGGTCTGACACTAGCATGGCCTTACATGAACTCGCCAGAGCGGCAGCTTCTATGCCCAATATATTCTCAGAGAGTTAGAAGAATAAAATATCAGCAGAAGGGGAGGGTGGCAAAGCAGAAGAACAGAACAGAGCATTAGACTGGAGATTAATTGGTTGTTAGCACATATGCAAGGATCTATATTTTTCATGCCTTTTAAAGGTAGCGTCTTGTACAGAGGAAGAAAATTCCTTTTTCAGTTTATGTCTGCACTAGAAAAATTAACTTCGCTATGCATTCATTCATTTCTGACTTCTATGAAAGGGGAAAAAACACCCATACTAGTAACTCAGTGATTGCTTATAAAATAAATTCTGTTGCTAATATGTCCAATAAAATTATTTTCCCATAAGTGTTTGAGCATATCCATTAGAAAGCGGAGAACGAAACAGCTACGGCACTGTTTGGAAAAAAAAATTATATGAAATTTTCCTGTTCATAAATTAATTCTGAAAATGTAGGATAATAATGTTTCTTTTTAACATCTGCTTTTCTGATGTCCCTTGTAAAGGTCTCAGGACAGGGATTCTTCCTTGTTATTGTTGTAGAGATCCCTAGTACAGGAAGACCCTATTCTCGGTTACGTAAATGTTTGAAAGAATTGTTTTGAGCACTAGGAAGAATCTAATTATTTTAATTTGAAAAGAAAATCCTAATTTTATTTCAAAATATACACTTGTTAGCTTAAAAGAAACATAAATATACTTGAAGTTCTAAATCTGAAAAATTTATTAATTCATTGGCGTGGTCAGAGGTTTTCTTTAGGAGAATTAGGGTGACTTGCAAAGAAGAAACCGAGCCAGTGTAGTCATTATCTGTAGTCAGAAAAAAGGTTATTTCTCCATTGAACTTGGAATGCTTTAAAGGGGGGGTGGGGAGTGGTTCTTTTGTTTCTGGGAGTTTTTTTCTACAAACCAGGAAACAAAGGTAGATTTGAGTATGAGCTCCTTTGACTACAGCTGTGGCTTTCTAGGGCAATTCTTTAGTCTGTTGTCTAGACAGTTGTATCAGGCTGACTTATTCTTCTATTCATAGGAGTAGCTGTATCATAAGCATCTTTATCACAGGACACTTTGACCCAGCCGGTATGGCACTAGTGCAACAGCGTTATCAGCGGAAGATGAGGGTGAATGCAAAACACGTGAAACAATGGCCGAGTGCACTGCCTGTCCCAGGTGATGTACCTGCTGCCTGAATATGGTGCTGACTTGCTTTCCTTTACTATAATCACAAGGTATGACTTGTTCGTACTGTCTTTCACAGTAGTGGGAGGTTGACCACCATCTCCACATGCTGGAGGTACTATCTTTGAGTCTTTGCTTTCCTAGGGACCTCAGCCCTACTTGTCTTTTTCCTCTTTTACCACATATTAAACAATATGAGAGAAATTTCTGTTCTCCACTGCAATTAATGGATCCTACTGCTTACACATTCTTCAATATAAAATGTTTGACTGTTATAAATTATTTAATGAGATGTCATAAACTAAGATACAAGTGATCTCCTCTAATCCTCCTCTGTACCATCCTCTTTAGGCTGCTGCTGTAAAACATTAAAAACCTTCTTTGTTATGTGTTAATTGGTATTAATGGGGTTAATCTTTGCAAAGTAAAGATTATCTTGCTTTAGTCAGACATTCAAGGGAGAACTTAACCAAAGGCAAAAAAATATGGAAATATAGAAAGACTTGCATACTGATGCAACCTGTTTTCCTATTCCATAGCAACACGTGCGGATGTCGGGCTGCATTGTTCATTTTCAGAAGTGGGTCCCAAAACCAGAGCCGCACTGTCCCTGCACCCCAGCAAGGAGGGATATGTTGAGGACAAGTTTGTATTTATTTCATTTTGCTCTCTTCATAATTTCTTAAAATCTACGAGGTGAGATTTTTGTCTCACAAAAGATGAAAAGAGAGAAAAGAAGGTGTGTTATTTACATGAATTATTCAGCCAGTCTGCTAGATAAATGCAATCACAATAGAAGGCCTAGAAAAGTTTATCCTATCAAAAGTGAAAATATGATTTTATTGAATGCAAGTAATTACAGAATGGGATTTTTTGCCAAATATAGATATATTTTCTGAAGATAGATAGCATGTCCACAAAGGGGGCAGTAGTGATTGTAGAATATTCACTAGTTAAAAAAAATGTGGCTTGTGCCTTTTTTGGCCCTTTTTATGTCCAGTCTTCATAGTCTCAGTGCTCACTATCCATTGGTTTGGATGTCATCTTCACATCATTAATATCTGCATTCTAAGGTCTGCAGCCTCTGGTGGCTGGAATTTAAAAGAGCATTTCTTTAGAAGTTAAGTTTCACACTGTAGTCAAGCTGATTGCATCTTTTTCCTTGATGATTGGATGATATTTCTAAGTATATCTTATAATTTTCTAACCCAGTTTAATCTCAGTAGCTGTTTGGGAAGCT
This sequence comes from Pandion haliaetus, assembly GCA_013401275.1. NCBI lineage: Eukaryota > Metazoa > Chordata > Aves > Accipitriformes > Pandionidae > Pandion > Pandion haliaetus. The sequence continues at coordinate 7,874 of VYZV01028292.1, read as the reverse complement.
AGTTGAAGCTATGTGCATAATTTAGAAGGAATAGTACTGTTTAACTATTCTCTAAAGTGTTGGTGTTTGCTCATTAAGCTATTCGAGGTCAGCATAAAGCTTCTACCTCATTCTCTTGAGCTGGGACTTCAGTACCCAGCATGGAAGAGATCTTTGGGAACAGCCTCAAACTGTTTTTCGTCAGTTGTCAGTGGCTTCCCATTGTTATGCGAAGAGCCTCCAGTTTGGTACTGATCCTCTACTTTTTCTGGGCTTTCATAATATCGTTAAGATCCCTTGTTTCTTGACAGCTGGGAGATTTAAAAGCTCCATTTTAGCTTAAAATTTAACCAGGAATGTATTTTAAAAAAATATTTTAATAGCCCTGATGAACAGCTTCCAGTGTCCAATGAGTTCAGAGATGAGGTTCAAAAATCATTTCTCATGATGCGTAACAGCACTTCAAATTAAATAGAAAGAAATAACAGTTAAAAAAACCCCTCCATCTATTATGTGTGACAATGAGCCAGACATTCAAATTTGATTACTACAATAATGGCAAGTTCTATTGCTTTTACTAGTGCCTTCACGTAAAATTGCTGTATTTTCTTCTTCTTTTCCTTTGAAAATTCTGGATATAGAAAGTTAAATATTCATCTGGATATGACAGTTCAATGTGAACTGTTTTATATTCGTTAAGATTTTGAGCAAAAAAGCAGGTGATATATATGAATGTCTGTGGCTTTCATGCAGAACAGTGCTGGAGGATTGACTGAATTACAAAACTGATCCTGGTTGCTTCTGCAGCCATTGCCTTGATCGATATGCAACTCTTACTACAATGTCCTTTTTGTGGCCTATTTCCTTGCTTCCAAGCAAAATGCAGACACTTTTATGTCAGATGCTTGAAAACTTTTTGAAAACACAACCTATTGATTGAAAAGAAGAAAATGCTAGATGCTTATATATGATAGACTTAAGTGCAAGAGCACACAAAGAAATAAAATTAACTGATGGGTTTTTGCATACTGAGAAACTAAAAAGTCCAGGGACAGTAAGTACAGAAGGAATATATAATGTGTATGTACATAGCTGGTTCCACAGGGTCATAAAATGGCAACTTCCTCTATAACAAATGTGGGAAACAATGCTCATTTTGAAAATGCAGTGTAAGAAAAAAAGGATATAATACACAATTCCAATTTATACCAAGAAAAGGACAATCTCAGTGTGAATAGAACTTTATATCCATCTCTAAATTACAGTATACTGGGTGCTACAGGAGATAATTTGAAATGAACCCTTACATTCTTTAAGATTCTATAAAACACTAGCATTCAGAAAGTTAAATTTGAAGCAAATCATTTTTGTATAAAGTACAAAGATGCTAAACATTGTTTTCCATTTTTTCTTAAGTATTAAACAGATTTTCCCCCTGAATTCAATGTTATTGCTCTAATAAATTCACCAAATATTTCTCAGTGTGCATATTCAGAGATCCAATTACCATAGCACTTTTGAATTAATGATAAAAAAGCAGCTGCATTTAGCGCTCACCCCCCAATGAACAAAAAAACCCTCTAAGAGGTATTTTGCCCTTGGAGAATAATTTGCTTCTTATGCTCATTTTGATCAGATGCTGGATACTTTCAAAATACAATTGCCACAATAAACAAGTTGTTGTTTGCTTTGAATATATTCACAAAACCAATGGGCAAGTAGGACTTTTTAAGTTGTTGTAGAAATGGCTATACCATTTAACCTAGTAGCCTCTCTTGGCAGAGCTAATAGTAGATGCCTGGGAGAAAAATATTGTTGGAAACCAGAAAAATAATGGTAGCATAGGAAAATGCTTCCCCACACTTATATTCTAGGCTACTTGTCATTGGCAGCTTGGGCATCCTAGCACCAGAGGTTGCAACTGCATTGTGTTAATTATCCTTGATGGGCCTTGCTTCCATGAACCTCTCTAACCACTTTCTAAACACATTTGGATTTTGTAACATCCTGTGGCAATGTGTTCCATAATTTAATCATGTATAGCATGAAAAAGTACATCTGTTTATTTTATACCTGCTGCCTAATAATTTCATTTAATGCCTCCTAGTTTTTCTCCTATGGGGAAAAAATGAATAAACATGCCAGTTCTCCCTCTTCATGCCATTCATGATGTCACTAGTTTTTCATATCTCTTCTTCACTGACCTTCCTCCAAACTGAAGAATTGTGTAATTAATCTTTCTCTATTTTCAATCAGCGCCATAATTCAGATCATCATTGCTCCCTTGTCTTTTCCAGGAACTTTTCTAGGAACTGTTCTAGATCTTCAGTATTCTTAAGATGAGGCAATGATAAAAGAAAATAATATTCCAGGTGTGCATCTGACATGGATTCATACAATGGAACAATGGTGTTTCCTGTTTTCTCTGGGTATTTCCCAGTAATTTTGAACATCTGTTCACCTTTCTGATTGCTGCTGAGCTGCATGCTTTGAGATGATGATTTCAAAGAACTACTAACACTGACATCAAGGTTTTTCTCCTGAATAGCAGCAGTTCCTTTGGAGTCTGTTGGTGTGTATGTTTAGTTAGAGTAGTTCCTTCTCCATGTGGATTACTTTGCATACTACTGCTAGTTTGTCTGTGCATATTCATAATTCAGGCTGACTACTGATTAATGTTGGTTTCTATAAAGTGGCTGTGTGACCCCAAGGAGAGGCATGCATTAAACACAGCAACTTGTTTTGTGTAGGCTGCTGAACAGACATTAGATGAAAATGACTCCTGCTCTCTGTTCACCTGGGCTAATTTCAAACCAAAGTCATAGCAGTGACATGCTCTGTATCTTGTCTCAAGTTCCTGGAGTTTACCCAGTCAAACCCATTTGTAATTCAAAATGTATTTATCTTGAAAGATGTGCTTTGCTTCTTTTGCAGCTGAAAACAAATAAGAGATTTATACATTTTTTTTCCACCTGAATTCCAAAGGAAGATAAATTAAAAAAAAAAGAAAAGTCACCAATCCTGCTGTCAAAAAAACAAATCCATTTGTTATTTACTGATACCAAAGTGTCAAATGAAACTGTACTCATTTCTCACCACAACTTCATGTAGACATGTAAATTAGCATTAAAATAAAACTTAATTGATGTTCCATTGATGAAACCCTGTTGGCAACTGTCTGAGTGCCCTGGGTGTTATTCAAGCCTCTGAGCACAGCACAGTAAGTCTTTGAAATGATTTTTACTCTCCGAACGAGGCAAAGAAGCACTATCTGACCTGAATTTATGATGAGTGTTGCTTATCAATGTTAGTATTAATTTTCTGAGACTAAACAAAGCTGCAAGGAGTAGCACACAGTCGTGTTCCCAGAGGTGTGTTGGCATGTTCTGCCACTTCCTATTATGTGCATTTAGGCTGCATTGATTTAATTATAACAAGTAAGATCAAAAGACTTTAAAAATATATAAATCCAAAGAATTTATAAATTCAAAGCAGAATAATATACCACCACTGTTTAACATGTAAGTACCTCTTAAAATGCATTATGCATTTGCTCGTTCTTTATGGGTTTTTAAAGCGCTCATGTCAGAATTTTGAAGTCCCTCTGCACTAGACACCATTCTCCAGAGTACTGAGTTCACCCTGTAACAAAAATAACTCTACTGCCTGCTCCTTGATGTGAAATTATCTACCTTCCTGGTGATAATCATAATAGTAACCAAACATCTCACAGCATTTAAATAGTGTCTGTGGCAGGAAACTATTATCTTCTTCCACTTCACATATGTTAATCTGAAGCAGCATAAACTACCAAGAGACATAACTGAAAGCTTCCAAAAATCACCGCCTTGGGAGACTGTCCTCCAGCCCATGCTCAACGCTGGGGGGGACAGAGCATGCATCTCAGTAAACCACAAAAAGGATCAACTAACTTGAGCCTATTGGCCAGCCATCCTTCAGTCAGCTGAGCTGAATCTTTAAGCAAGTGGTAAATATTCTCACTGAAGTTGATGCAAGTTCCACTGGTAACTTAAATCAGAACTGAGAATGCGATCAGAATGGTAACATACTATAGATAAATAGTAAAGATCAGGTCAAGCAAGTAGTTCAGTCTTGCAAACACTTATGTAACTGATTAGTTGTCATTTTGCAACGAATGGTTTCTGTAAAGCCCAAAGTCTCCTCTGGGGGAATTCAGAGATCCTACTGTACAGGGACTGGACTTGTCATCTAATCTTCTGCATCTTTGATTGATAAAAATTGCCTTCCCCTTTCTTTTGTCTCACAACTTTTCTAGATCAATAGGTTACATATTATCTACGCTCATCATGACCACTTAGATTAATAGGGTTTATTATACCAACTATAGTGTACACTTGTAAATTGCTTAAGGAAATTCATCCTGAAGGAGGGAGGAAATCATTAGGAAAGAGGTATCTAGAAATGTGTAAAGGTAAAATGTGTGTTTAAAATAAAGCCACAGTATTTTCTTTTACAGCTTCGGGATTATCTATTTGTTATCAACCATTCCCAAAGTAAATGCATGACACTGAGATAAATGGGAAGCACAGTGAGTTAGTTCATTCCAAACCTTTTCTATAATGACTGCTTCATAATTGATGGGAAAAAGTAGAATATAATGGGCACAGTCTAGTGCTTTTGAGAAGCGGCACCAGAACTTTTTTTTTTTTTGTTAAGCTTTTAATCAGATTTGTGATGAATGAACACGTGCATGCTTCACTGTGGTGCTGGAGTTAGAGGCAGTGAGACGGTGTAGCACGGAAGGACCCACATGGTAGTGGCAACCACTGGGGACGTGCAATGGAGAGCTACACTGTGAACAAGCCTGCCAGCTCATTCTGCCTTCCATGCTCCAAGTAAGGGTCTGTCAACTTCATTGAGCTCTAAGGTTTTACCATAATTTCCCCGTCTGGGAGGGAAAGAAGCCTTGGACAAAATCCTGGAATTCCTTTTATAGCTGTCATCTTTCAGTCATTCTTGAGAGCTATTACAGGGATACCAACAGTGACAATTTGCAGTATAATTGGAAGTCTGTGAACTCACTCTCTATTAACACAGTGGCTTAAAGTACTTTGGTTTTGCCAACACTATCAAAAATATCCTTGCCTTTAGCTGCTTGAGCCCACTAATAAGCAGTGTCCCTGTACTCAGGCTTCATGTGGCAGGAGGCTGCTTAATATTTTGCACTGTGTTTTCTGGCATTCATCAGAGGTTGTTCTTAATAGGTGTTAAAACTAGGAGGCTGTAACAATCTGCCATTTCACTACTCAGTTATGTTTTTATTACAGTAGATGCATCAGTCTCATTTTGTAAATCTTTTCTTCCCCAAAAACATGTCCCCAGATGTATGTACTGAGTTTTATAGGTAGTAATACATAGATTCTAAAACAGATCTCAACTGCTTCTTAAGTTGTTTTGGACAGACAATGTATATCTGCCATGCAGTTTTACAGACAGACAAACGGAGGTTTGGGAGGTGAAATGAACTGGTGAGTAAGTCAGTGACTAGACATGGTGTATTCTTAGTTCAAGCTGAAATAAGGTAAAAAAAGATTATGGTGAGCTCCTCTACATTGTGAATATAGATGTCTATGCATATATATATGCACATGCACAAATATGTATATCTGAATCTATACATGACAGTCTCTCCTGAGATAAGAACCATTCTATGAAAAAGTTAGAAAACTCCCATGGTCCTCTATTATATAACCTTTTAATAAATTAGATATAGTGCAATTAAACACCACAATCTATTACACATAAACAAAGCTATACATAAACAAAATGCTGGCATACTGATAATTGACCTTACTTTCACCCCGGATTAAGTAAATGTTTTGTAAGGGGAAGCCTGTCTCCTGGCTTGCCTGCTTTATGGCTCACTAGGAAGGTCTGTTTTCTTCTGCAAATGTAAGGCAAAAGGATATAGATCCTGAGCTGTTTGAGTCAGGGGTATCTTTAATCAATTCAAAGAAGGTCATACGACTGTTTCTGCAGTATATACGGCAGCTGCTTTAACTAACAGTTATTGGAGCCAATGACTATTCATCATCAAAGTTTCACTGGGGCTTGTGCTGTGGAGAAGAAACAGCAGGTTTTCCTGTGCAGCTCATTGAAGTCATTCTTGTTTGGCCATTAACCCCTATGACAGCACAATATTAAAGCTGTCCCAAAAGTAGCATGTATTTTCCAGCATGTTGTGCTCTTTTGGAGTATGTGCTTGTCTTTCTAAGGTATCCTAATACCTTGCATTTTGAAACTAAAGATAAGGTGGGAACAATTCTTATTGGAAACCAAAGGATTTATGTCACTAAAAACCAGTAGCATGCTTGACATTGCAAAGAAGATACATACGACTCCTGCTCAGGAAGGATTTGGATTGTGTTATCTAAGTCCTAAGCCACTGCAGGTATCACTGACTTGGGCGTTAGGACCAAATCTGTAGCTATCACAATCTCATTTACCTTAGGAAGGTAGGCAAAATGCCAACTAAAATTTTGGCCTCAAAGGTATTGTGAATAAACACTGTGTGCTCCTTCTTTAGCTTTTGATATAGATTTTATCATTCTGTGCTGAAGATAACTGGTAATAATGTGTTCTTAGAGGGTAGAATGTCATGGCTGCAAGGTGTCAAGCTCTCCCATTTTAGACTTCTTCTATAGCAACTTATTCATTGCTTTGTTGCGCAATGCAATCCGGACATCGCTTTATATCTAACCCGGTTACTAGGAGTAGATAGTGTCTTTGTTACGTGGAGGTCTCCAATACAGACTTAGCTTAAGTGTGTGTCTACCCTGTCATTTTAATTTGGATCATGAATGTAATTTTGAAGACAGTCTCTCAGTCAGTCCCAATTTCAGAGTAAATTCAATTAAAAGATGTTCTCCAGGAGGAAACTAGTAACTCCAACTGCTTAATCCCTGGGGCAAGTATAGAGTTAGTCCAAAGTAAACCCCGCTTATAATGTCACTGTGGATGCTGAGTCTTCAGCACCAACTGTTTTGCTCTACAGAGCCTGCTCCTCTTGCCAGCATAGCCTGAGAGCCCTAACGAGATTACACACAGTGGGACATTAACACAAGGTTTTAAATAGATTTTTGAGTCATAAAAAATCTTCTGACATTAACAATGCTTGAGAGAATGAAAATCAACATGAATTTCCCAGGCTTCTTTTAAAGATAGCAGTTCGTTCTTAGAAACTGTTGCAGTACTTTTTGATCCAAAGCACTGCAGCCAACAGAAGTGCTGAAACCATACTGACAAAAGCAATATGACAAAATATTTTCTAAAAAAAATCATAAAGCGAATCCACTCTAAGTTTTGTGTGAGGCTGGACACTACATGCTGTGCCACACGCTGAGCGAACATTGTTTTTCTCAGCGGTAATTAAATAACTTGATTTAGGTACATTATTGTTCTACTGAAAAGAAGCTGCTTAACGGTTTCATATATTATGTAAGTTGTTTAAACATATGTTAATACTGCTTCAGATCTCTTACCTTTTAATCATAGTCAGATTAGATTGTTCCACAAAGTATATTCCAACATGGGGGAACGCAGTTTGAAAAGACTGTAACCTGCCAAGGTAAGGCGGCTATTGAAAACTCCCGTACGATTTCAGACCCTAGCAGGCAAAATAGTTTCAGAACCAGCAGAGAAGTATTGATTATCACTGTTCAAATCACTAATAAGAACACATCCAGAGCAAGTGTCCATGACTGCTAAATTCAAAAAAGAGCAGGTAAAGACAAGAACAAATCAAATGATCAAGAGAACAGAGAGCCTGTTTTATGAACTCAAAGAGCATGATGTTTAACCTCATAAAACTAAGGCTGAGAGGGGATACGATTACTCAATATGAATGTCTCAGA